>CP125974.1:81900020-82414459 GCA_030063025.1 Avena longiglumis
CTAAGGATCATCTCCAATATCATCTTGCGGCAATACATCAACAATCGTAGCCTTTGGACGACACGCACAAAGACTTGAGAAAGCGACTTCGACATGCAAGTCCATCTATCTACCAAACAACAGGTAATAGGATGTGTCCAAGGCAATATACGGCTGCAAAGGATATCAGATACGAAAACTAAAGCATCGCAATACGAGATAGCAATAGATCAGCGGAGGAATAAATACTATAAAGTAAGATAGGTAGAAAGGGGAGATGCTACGCGAAAACATTGTCGGAGGTTCAACCGAAGATCGGTAAGCTCACATCAACTCAACGGCCTTATCATGAAGAAGCAAAACACTAGAATAACATCGGATGCAATATTTGAATTTCGCGGAAGATCGGCATGATGCATGTATGATGTATGGCATGGCCTTGATGCGATGCAATCAGGTCATATTAAGCGGGAACCGGGTCCCGCAATTAATTAAATGGTTCAAGTTATTTGAACCCCGCAATTTAAATGTTGCATTAGCAAGACAAAAGATGGCACCGTTCGCTACACAAGTTTAAATGAGGCCAATATAAGGCTAGATTTGCCCATATGGGCCCATATTTAATTATAAGGTGAATCGGCATAAGGCCCCAAACCAATACTATGCATGCGGGAATGACAATTTAATATGCAACAAGTTGTATTATGTTATAAAATAGGGTTTCGGGAAGAGGTTCACACATTAGGGGTCTCGACGATCTTGGGATTCCGGGGGTTCCGGGTTTGACAGGGTCCAGGGTTCGACGGGTCGTTCTCGGATTCCGGGGTTTAGGGTCTTGGTGCATCCAGGGTGAAGCACGCGGCGTCCTCGAGGGAGTACTTGTTGCACATGTGGCCTTAGGGTTCCATGGCGATGATCTTGTCGCTTGGTATCCGTGTGGGAGAACTTCGAGGTCGATGGCGAACTCGCCTGCAGGGTTTTCGAGATCTTGGCGGCTCGGGGTTTCGGGATCCGGACAAGCTTGATCCGCCTTGGTGTCATGAAGGGACCTTGCCATCCATGATGTAGATCTTGTCGGTCCCACCGCGAAGGCCTCGGGTTTTGAGCTTCGATTGCCGATGATGGTCTTGGATAGTCGCCACATAGCCGTCAAGTCTCGTCTTGGTGTCCAATCTGGTTCATTTTCCCGTGACGGCGTCGGGATGGGCGGCACCGGTGGGAGGAGGCTCGAGGGCGTCCGGGGACCGAGGTCGAGGTCGAGGTCGGCGGCGCAGAGCGGGCCCGCGGCGAGGTGACGGCGCGGGGCCGGCGGCAGAGGGCGGAGCAGGGGCGGCGCGGCAGGCGGCTTGACGGGCTCACGGGCGCGCGGGGAGCTCCTGGCGCGACTGACGACCGGGAAGGCGGCACCGCGGCAGGCGCTGAGCTCGGAGGAGGGGCGCCGAGGGGAGAGGGAGGGCCACCGGCGAGGGACGCTGGGCTAGACTGGGCTGGAGGGGCGCCAGGAGGCGCAGTCTGGCGGGCGAGGCTGCGCGGCAGCCGCGAGGCCGGCGAGGCGGTTGGCGGCGGCGGGCGAGGGCGGCCGGAGGCCGCGGCGGCGGGCAGCGGGCGCGGGAGGCGGGTGGCGGTGGCCGGAGAACGCGGGACGCGACGCAGGTCCGAGGAGGGTCCGACGACGGCGCGGGAGGAGGGTACCGGGCTGGTTCGCCGCATGCCGAGGCTGGGGGAAGACAAGGGAAGGAGGCGGGCGGCGCGGCGGGCGCGCAGGCGGGGTGGCGCGTGGCGTGTGCGTGAGGCGGGCACATGAAAGGCGGGCGGGAGAAGCTGGCCAGAGGCGGACGAGCGGCGGAGGGCCAAGCGATGTGGGAGGCTGCAGGGGAAGCGTGCTGGGAGAGGAGACGGCGCCGGGGGGAAGGTGGAGGAGGACGGGCATCGGGGCTATGGTGGGGCCAGCAGGTGGGTGTGAGGCGGCCAGGTGGTTGGCGCGTCTTGGTGGTGGTCACGTGTGTTGCTTCTTGGGTCCAGGGTGGCGTGTGTGGTCCGAGAGGTTTGAGAGGAGAGAGAGGAGGGAGAGGGACAAGTGGCAGGTTACGGTTGGTTGGGAGAGAAGAGGTGAGGTGGCACATGGCTATTGGAGGGAGTGATGTGGCCGGGTTGAGTAGGTTTTCGGTAGCCGAGGATTTAGAAGAGGCGGTGTGGGTGGACCGTTTAGTTTTTCTGGGGGTGGTCGTTCGGGTCGGTCGGCCCGTTCGACTGCCCCCACTAAATAATTAATTACATTATTATTTCAATAAGCGTTTTTGCAAACTGACAACGGACAAAACAAAATAATTCGGGACCCGGTTTTGATGTTTGAATAAAGAGGGGGCGTTTAGAAAACAAAACGGGCTTTGCGAACATAGTTTTATGCAAACAATGCATGATGATGACGATGCAATGCACAAAATCAACGCGATTTTCTGGTAGTGGTTTTGCGGGATGCCACACAATGCCACCTTTATAGCCACCCAGTTACGGTGTGGTGTTTGATGTCATCAAAGCATCCATCCGGTAAAGGTGATATGCATGATCTCATGGTCGAAGGAATTAGGTTACTATGTATCAGAAAGCATATAGCAATTGAACTATTGAAATGACTTGATCTTTATGCTACGCTTATCTATAGGAGTATGTCCACCATATCATTCTCCTAATGATATGATCTTGTTGTTGATAACATCTCAATGTTCATGATAGGGAAACCACAATCATTTATCAACCAACAGGCTAGTGATGTATAGAGGCTTTACTAGGGACTTCAAATTGAGTTTACAAATCACACAAGTATCAATGTTTCCTTGTTAATACTATTATAGCATGAATGTAAACATTTATCATAAACACAAAGATATAATAATAAATACATTTATTATTGCCTCTAGGGCATATCTCCAACACGGCTGACAGCGCATCCGCCAAGGCATCGACATCCTCGAGGGCCACGCCCTTGGGGACGAGCTCCTTGTAGAAGCGCCCGAGAACCTCCTTGGCCTTGGCAAGCGAGCGGCAATGATCAGATATGCTGGCGGTCTTCGATCACTGCGGCATCATCGAGCACTTCCGTGCTCCAGCACCATGATCAAACTCGATACCCGTGGCATCTAAAGAAACAAAGGAAGCGGCATGAATAAAAGCACCGAAGGAAATACAAGGAAGCGAAAAGGAAGACGAAGAAACTCACAAACAGCTTGGCAGCCTCCATCAGCTTGTCGGCTACCTCTCTCTCGCGAAACCATGGCGGTGGCGAGCTGCTCCTCATGGTCCGTCGCTTCTGGCCGTAGCGCCTTGGCCGCAATGCATTGGCTAGCTCTCGCCGAGTCGCCCTTTCACAAAGAACGCGTCCTCGGCCTTCTTCTCTGCTCGCCCGAGGATCTTTTTGAGAGCATCAAGCTCACGGAGGGTGTTGTTGTCCTCTGCAATCAGCAGAACACTTATCAGATCGCAGGACAAGAAATGCAAGAGGAAGCAAAAGATCAACCCATGTACGCACCTTGGAGCTGTTTGAAGCTGGCCTCCAACGCCAGGTGGTGCTGCACCAACTGGTTGGCGCCGTGCACAAAAGGCTGCAAAATATACTACCCGTCGAACAAAGGCTTGGGGGCTACGCCCAAAGAATGAGCAAAACAAGTTACACATACGAAAAACGCTCGGGGGCTCCCCCCGAGACTCAAAGAAAAAATGACCAGCCGATCTTCCTAGATACTGTGGGCTCCCCGAGATAAGAAGCAAAACAATGATCAGCTAGATCATCCGAAAACTCGAGGGCTCCCCTGGCAGAAAGCAAAATTACTTACGTGGTTGACGGCGACTCAAGGTTCGCCCGCATTCTTCGAGGGACAACCACGATCCTCCCTGCGGAGAAGGGTTGACAGCGCCCTCGAGATGGCCATCATTCGAGGAGGAGGAGGAACAACCGACTCTCCCCCATCTCCCGAGCGCCATCATTGGAGGAGTCGAAAAGAGTGGCTGCAAAAGAAAAAAGTCACTAAGTACAAAGCAAGCACAAGAGAAAGAAAAGGCAGCCAAGTACACTTACGAGTCAAGCTCGCTCATGTCGAAGATGGGGTTCTCCGCTTCTTCTCCTCTTTCTTTCTTCCTTCCGCCACCTGGTGGGTGCAAAGGCCACGCACGGGAACGGCAGGAAGTGGAGAAGAAGAGCCCGCATGACCCCCATTGTGACGCTCAAGGCACAGCGGGTTCCTAAGCGTCGGCGGAGTCGAAGCATCCGACGATTCGCTGGAGCTCCGTGTCCTCTTGCGAAAGTGATCCTCGCTCGACTCGGCGGCCTCTTCGGCCGGCGACCGCGCTGATGGAAGCTCGGACATGGAGTCCACCACCTCATTGTCCGGTGCATCCTAAATGTTCGGAAGTGGCGTGACATGCCCGACACCTTGAACTCTTGCGTAAAAGAAGCAAATTTGTCAGGACACAAGTAAATACAAGGAAAGCGATCGAAAATAGCGCACGCACATGTCCCGAGATCTACACCATGAACGGGCGAGAAGAGAATGGTGAAGTCAGCGACTTCCCCAGGATATCCTCTCCAGCCTTGTATTTCAGCAATGGACGAAGGACCCCGTCAAGATCCCCCTCGGAGAACTCCTCAGCCGAAACCCTAGTCGGATCACGGCGACGAATAAAGGAACATCGGGTGCGCCTAGCACCGGAGGCACCGACGTTTGAGAAAAGCGGATGATATCCACACCGTTCACCTCTTTAACCGAGTCAATTGAAGATCCTCCACTGACGATGAGAGCCTCTATCTCCGCCACCTCTCCATCCAAGATCTGGTTCTTTGGGACCTTTTGACTCGATTTTAGGGAGGGTCGAAAGGAGCAAGTCCAAATTTCTGTCCAGCCACCGTGGAGTCACGGATGTAAAACCATCGCCTCCGCCAGTACTGGACAGATTCAGACATAGAAAAGGAGAAGAAAAGAAGATTGGATTTGAGGGAGATGATGCAACCCCCAATGGGATAAACACCATCGGGCGATTGCCTCTTCACGGAATAGAGTTTCGAAGAGGCCAAAGTGCTCGATACGAAAGACTCACAGAAAGTGATGAAACATGCGACATGAAGAAGAGAGTTGGGGGGAGAGATGATGCAACTGGATACCATAAAGGAAAAGCAATCCACGAAGAAAATCGTGGACTGGGAAGGAAAAGCCCCGAAGGACAAAGGCAACGAACATAACCCGAAACCCAACGGGTGGACGGGGAATTACCTCGGTGCCGGGAAGTTTGACGACCTCCCTATCCTGCGGGATCAGGCCCCATTCACGGAGCTTGCGGAGATCACTCTCGCGCGCCTCCGATCGCCGCCAGCCACCATCGGTGACACAGGTCGCGGCGGAACCCTTCATACCACCAGAGGCAGCACTGGTGCCAACCGCAGAGGAGGACTTCTTGGGCTACCCCATCGCAGTGCGGCAGCGCTGGCGGAGAGCACGCAGGATCAATGAAGGAAAAGCTCGAGGAAATTCCAGCGCGCAGTGAGAAAGCTCAGAGAAGATGGGAGCAGTGAAACAAGAATGGCTGCGGTGAAAACAAATTCACCTTTCCCCAATGATTATAAGGACAAGGACGATGCACAACGACCGTCTATCAGGAAGACCTAGAACCAACATCAAGATCTGGCCGTCCACGTGTCAGCACAGCAACGAACCATCGCTCACACGCCGTCCACTACGCGCGGAAATCGAGGTGACGCCATAATTATCTCCACGCCGCACATGACCGGTCAACTCAAAGTCAGAAGGTGGGACCCATGTTCGTCCAGTCACGTCATCTCTGGCGCCGCAGACGCTTGAGGTCACTAATCGTCAGCACTGACGTCATCAAAAGCTATACTAGCAACGGTTACAATTCTTCGTCTACATAGCTACAAAGTACTCACTCGAATCTACGATTCGACTAACTACTCGGGGGCTACTCCTATCAGGAGCGCTGGCCGCGCACCCGAAAAATGAGAAAAACACTACATCATCAAACTATTTCTTCGAGTCCTACGTCGATTCTACGACTCCACTACGGACTCGGGCTACTCCCATAGGGATGATGTATTCAAGAATCCGAAAAATTTGTGTCCTACGGACCTAAAGCCGAACAATGGCTGAATTAAAGTCTCTGCTCGAGTCTACGACTCGAACAGACACTCGGAGGCTATTCCCATAGTGAGCGCTGGTCGCGCACCCTATGAATTCTTCGAGTGCGATCCTTCGGATTAGCATGCAAAACTTTTCGGCCACTCTGCCCTAATTAATGCTAAGTGAGAAACGTCCTCCTTGGCCACCCGAAACACCTCCGTGGTGATAAACATTCGGATGTTGTGTCTGCGACACAAAGATAAGACCTACAGATATCATCTGATGGTCTGGTAACGCACACGACTGCGCTCTGCTAGTAAGAATCCGTGCCAACAGGCGCGATGAAAAATCTCGACGGACGCATTGGGTACATCATTTAAATTCACTGGAATTCCACTCCTGTAAGTCCTCCGCGGCCTAAGTCGAATTACGCTAGCATATGTTCCGGGTTCGAGTCGAGGGACTTGAATCTGAAGAAGATCGTGTTGTTTTATCCTAAGATGGTTAATCGACGATCCGTCGGAGAGTCGTACTGCGCATCAACAATCCCTACACACTCAAATCATTCTCTAGGAAAAAGAGATGGGCGCACCGAAGAATTAAAGAGTCTCGGCCGAATCTACGATTCAAGCGAACACTGGGGACTCGACATGGTTATAACCTGCGGGTACACGAACTTAGCATACCTGATCTAGCCCAAGGAAGGCCCACGACAAACTTGCGCCAGCCCATGAGGATTTTCGGGTGGCCAGGGCCCATGACACCTTCGGATCCTTGGAGAGCAAGACTAGAGTAGATAGAAAATTCAAAGGGGTAAACCCTAAAACCTGTAACCGACTCGATCTGTGCCTAGGACCTGCCTAACTCTATATAAAGTCTAGGAGGCCATGACGAGGAGGGCACTTCATACCACCGCATACACACCTCCATGCCAGATTGCATCTGCGCACCCCTGTAATCTTGGTTGCATCGTAATAAGAGCGAGAAGGTGAGTAGGGTTTTCCCTCAAGGGGCTGAACACAGGTAAACCTCGTGTCCCTGTGTTGTTTGTTTGCTAACCGTTCCACGATCTCCAGCATCCCCATGTTCTCCAAAACCCAAGTCCATAACAATGGGCATTGACGAGATTAAACCTCGTCACAAAGCAAAAGCAGCAGATTATGCCCTAGAGGCAATAATAAAGATGTTATTATTATAATTCTTGTTCATGATAAAGTTTATATTCCATGCTAGAATTGTATTAAGCGGAAACTTTAATACTTGTGTGGTTTGTAAACAACACCGTGTCCCTAGTACGCCTCTATGGACTAGCTCATTGATCAATGATGGTTAAGGTTTCCTAACCATAGACATGAGTTGTCAATTGATAATGAGATCATATCATTGGGAGAATGATATGGTGGATAGACCCAAACAAAGCATAGCAATTAGATCGTGTCATCGTGTTCGTCTTTGCGAAGCTTTTCCTCTGTCAAATATTGTATTCCTTAGACCATGAGATAATGAAACTCCCTGGTATCGGAAGAAAGCTTTGAGGTCATCAAACGTCATCCTATGAGAGGGTGATCATAAAGGTGTCTCTCAGGTGATCGGAAAGTATCTGTTGCGTTGTATGTATCGAGATGGAATTTGTCCCTCCCAGGTCGGAGAGATATACTGGCCCACTCGGTGTCGATATCAACACGCTTGCAAGCATGTGGTTAAGGAGTTAATCACAAAGTGATATCGGATTACGAACGAGTAAAGTACTTGCGTGAGCAGATTGAACTAGGTATGACTACCCGACGATCGAATCTCGAGCAAGTAAAATATCGCGAGACGAAGGGAATATATATATGGGATTGATTGAATCTGGCATCGTGGTTCATCCGATATGATCATCGATGAATGTGGGAGTCAATATGGGTGCCTGCACCCCGTTGATTATTGATAGAAGATCATATACGCATATTCTCGAACCAGCAGGGTCACACACTTAACGTGTCTTGACGCTAGGATAGATTGGATAATTGGTTTATGAATTTTTGTTGGTCTCGGATGGGATCCGGATATCACGAGGTTCGGAATGGTCCGGAGAATAAGATTCATATAAGGCAGTTTTTGGAGTTAATTGTTCCGTTAATCGGTATTGTGCGGAAGCTTCTAGAACCTTCGGAAGGGACCAACGTGGCCCCACCTTCGGGAGGGGCATGGGCCTATGAGGGAGTGTCCTGGCCGCATTGGGCCAGGGGCACAAGGCCCCATAGGGCCCAGATCCTAGATAAGTTTAAACTCGTTTAAACTAGAGATAGGATTTCTAGATAAGGAGAGTTTAAATCGTTTAAACTAGAGATAGGATTTCTAGATAAGGAGAGTTTAAATTGTTTAAACTAGAGATAGGCTTGGAGGAGGGCAGGGCTGGCCCCTCTATATATAGAGGGTGGTGCGCCTCCCCACACACCTTCCTCCAAGCCCCAGCAGCCTTGCTACCTTCCTCTCTCCTCCCGTGTTTGTGGCGAAGCCTGCGGCAGAAATTCTCCACCATATACACCACGCGTGTTGTAGATCCAATCTATCTCTCCACCATACTCGCTGGTCAGGAAGGAGGATACGTCGAGGTGTTGCACGTGTGCATCTCACGGAGGCACCGCCACTTGTGGTGCTAGATCGGATGGATCGCGAGGAGAAGCGAGTGCGACTACATCACCCACGTTCCGATGAGCGTTCCGCTTGCGAATCTTCAAGGGTATGAAGATCTAATCCAATCTCTCGTTGTTTGCATCTCCTAGATTAGATCTTGGCTTTCCCTCTGTTCGCTCGTGAGAAAATTTTGATTTACTATGCCGAAACCCTTCGGTATCGAGCTAGATCTATCGTAGATGTGTTTCACGAGTAGAACGCAACATGGTTGTTGGCGTTGATGTTTTCTGTTGCAAGCCTCTTGTTTGTGTTCTTCTTATGACGGGATAGTGAGATTGAAGCGGTCCAGGCCAACCTTACGCGACGTCGTTTCGCGAGACCGCTCCGCACTTGACGTGTGGCTTGTTCCACACATGCGGCTGGATGGTTTCTCTCACTATAGTTGTCATGGGATTAACACCGAGTTTGGCAACCATAATATCACCGTTGTGGCTTCGTAGGTAAGAATCGTTCTTAGCATCTACTCCCATAAGCAAAAAAATGCAACAACAAAGTAGAGGCGTCTAACTTGTTCTTGCAGGAGTGTTTTACGTGATATGGTATGGCCCAAGATGTGATGTGTATAATGCATGCGATGATCATGTTTTGTAATGTTTCACGACTTGCATGTCGATGAGTACACAACCGGCGAGCCATATGGTTGTCTTTATAATTGTGTATGACCTGAGTCAACTTCTTATACGCCATGTAATAGCTTTACTTTATCGCTAAGTAGTTAGCAATAGTTGTAGTTGCTATTCGTGGAGGCAATCATGGTGGAGTGATGGAGATCATGCTTAACGCACAAGATGGAGATCATTCTTGAAGATTGGCTATACCATGTCACATAAAGTTATATGCATGTGATGTTTATCCCTTTATGTATCTTATTATGCTTAGATCGACGGTAGCATTATAAGATGATTCCTCATAAAGATCAAGATAAAACTGTGTTCTCCCAAGTATGCACGTTGCGAAAGTTAAGTAGTGTCCAAGCATCACGTGATGATCGGGTGCTATAGACTCTACGCTCACATACAACGGGTGCAAGCGCTTTTGCACACGCGAAATACTTGGGTCTAACAGCGAGCCTAGCATGTATGACATGGCCTCGGAACACAAGAACAAAGGTTAAGCATGAGTCATATGAGTGATATGATCGACACTTTGTTGTCCACCATTGAAACCACATCTCTTCTCGTGATGATCGGATTAGGTGTGGTGAATTTGGATCGTGTTCACTAAACAACTTGAGGGATGTTGAATTTAGTGGGAGTTCATCTAGTAATTTGATTAAGTTGAACTATTTATCATGAACATAGTCTAAATTGTACTTGCCAATCTGTAGATCACATGGCCAAGTCCAACTTCAACTTCAGCGTTTTTCTGAGAAGGAAAAGCTTAGAAACAATGGGTCTAACTTCACCAATTGGTTCCGCAATCTAAGAATCATGCATCATGGACAAAGGACTATGTCCTTGGGAAAGCGTTAGGTGACACCCTGCTATAGATCATGGTGATGAAAAAGCTGTTTATCGATCATAAGGATGATTATGATTTGATTAAGATCGTCATGTTGTATGCTATGGAATCGGATCTTCAAAATCGTTTTGAGGAGTTCCGGCCCTTTGAGATTCTCGAGGAGCTGAAAAACATGTTTGACTCAAGCCCGTTCGAGAGATATGAGATACGTAAGAAATTCTTTAACTACAAGATGGAGGAAGGAGGTCGTTAGTGAGCACGCCATTAAGATGTCGGCTACACTCAACGCCTATGAGCAACCGGGCTGCAAGATTCTAGAGGAGCTCAAGATTGACACTCCTAGCTACAAAAGTTTTGTAGTTGATCACAATCGATTGGTTCCTTGATATGATCATGAGCTCTTTGCTAAGATGAAAGTAGCGAGTGAACATCAAAAAGAATAATCATATGTTGATGGTCAACAAGCCCCCACCTTTAAGAAAGGTAAGGGTGCAAGGAAGCCCTTCAAGAAAGGCGTGGCAAGCGCGTTGCCCTATTTGAGAAGAAGCTCAGTCCGGTCCAAAGCCGACACCGATTGCTTCTATTGCAAGGACAAGGGTCCTCAGGCTTATTTGTCAAGTACTTAGCGACAAGAAGGTGGCACCATCAAAGGTATATTTGATATACATGTTATTGATGTTTTCCTTACAAGCCCTCGTTGTAGTGCGGGTATTTGATACGGTTCGGTTGCTAATATTTGTAACTCGAAGCAGAGCTACGGAATAGACGGCGGCTTGCGAGGGATGAGGTGACGATGCGCACGTTGCAACGGATCAAGAGTTGATGTGATGGCCGTAACGCTCTCTTTAGTTTTACCTTCGGATTAGTTTTAAACCTTAATAAATGTTATTATGTGCCTGCGTTGAGCATGAACATTATTTTCGGATCATGTTTATTGCAAGACGGTTATTCAATTAAACCGGAGAATAATGGTTGTTCTATTTATATGAGTAACATCTTTTATGGTCATGCACCTCTTGTGAATGGTTTATTTCTTCTAAATCTCGAAAGGGATGAAACACACATTCATAACATTGAGGCTAAGAAATGGAAAGTAGATAGTGATAATACTACTTATTTGTGGCACTGTCGTCTAGGTCATATTGGTGTAAAGCGCATGAAGAAACTCCATTCTGATGGACTTTTGGAGTCTCTTGATTTTGAATCATTTGACACATGCGAACCATGCCTCATGGGCAAGATGATCAAAACCCCGTTCTCCGGAATGATGGAGTGAGCAACGGACTTGTTGGAAATCATACATACCGATGTATGCGGACCGATGAGTGTTTCGACGCGCGGTGGATATCGCTATTTCCTCACTTTTACCGATGACTTAAGTAGATATGGGTATATCTATTTAATGAAACATAAATCTGAAACATTTGAAAAGTTCAAGGAATTTCAGAGTGAAGTGGAGAACCATCGTAACAGAAAGATTAAATTTCTACGATCCGATCGTGGAGGTGAATATTTGAGTTATGATTTTCTCACGCATCTTAAAACAAGTGGAATCGTTTCACAACTCACGCCACCCGGAACACCACAGCGCAATGGTGTGTTTGAACGCCGGAATCGAACTCTATTAGATATGGTCCGATGTGGCATCCCGCAAAACCACTACTAGAAAATCGCGTTGAATTTGTGCATTGCATCGTCATCTTCATGCATTGTTTGCATAAAACTATGTTTGCAAAGCCCGTGTTGTTTTCTAAACGCCCCTCTATATTTTCAAACATCAAAACCGGTCCCCGGAATATTTTGTTTTGGCCACTATCGGTTTGCCAACGGCCCGTTTAACACAAATAAAATTTATATTATTTTTAGCGGGAGGTCGAGGCCGGTAGTCCCGAACGACCACCCTGGTTAATAAAACGGTCCACCTATTTGCCCATCTAATCCTAAAGCTACCCATCCTCTACCCACCCCTGGCCACCTCCCCTGCCCAATAGCATTCCTCCACCTCGGTGTCCTCCCCATCCACCAATCCCCAAGCGCCACGTGGCTAGCCTCCTCTCCACTCAACCCACCAACCCTGCACCCACCCAGGTCCACACCTCAGGCCCCACCCCAACCAACCACGCACCACACACACACGCGCCGCCTCCCCGCCTGCCCTTGTGGCCCCGCCTGCCCCACATCGCCAGCCACCACCTGCCTGCTCAAGACACGACGCGACGCGGCGCCAACCCATCTTCCTCCTCCGCCGCTCTCCCTCCTGCAGCGTTCTCCTCCTCTGGCTCCTTCCTCCGCCAACCATCCGCGACGCCCACCTCTTCCGCTCATGGCCCCGGCCCTCGCCCAGCGCCGCCGCCTAGCGCCACGCCCCACCTCTCTAGCCCCAGGCAGCCCGCCAGCACTGCTCCTCCGAAGAAACCACCCGCCAGCCCCGGCCACTGACCCTCGCGCGCCACGACGCCGCCGCCTTCACCGTCCGCCACCGAGGTCCTCGCCGCCGACCTGTCTCGCCTCCTCGCCTCATGAGGCGCAGCAGCGGCTGCTCGCCCGGACACCACCAAGCTCGCCCCTCGACCGCGGACGTCTCGCCTGTCCAGCCCGAGCCCGCCATGCCGAGCCACGCCTCCCGTCGGGAAGCCCCGCCGACACGGGCCCTCCTCCAGCGCGCCGTCCGCCACCGCCGACCTCCGCAGACGCCCAAGCTTCCTTCCCGAGCCTCGCGGCCGCCCAGCTTCGGCCCGCCCGGCCAAGGCTGTCGGTCGCCAACAGCTCGGCCCGCGCGCCTCTCTTCCCATGAGGCCCGTCTCGCCAGCGCCCGTGGCCCCGGCCTCCCTCGCGAGCGCCCGCCCGACAAGCCGCCCCGCCTCCGTTCCTCCTCCGCCTCCATGAGCCTTCCTCGAGCACGTGGCGTCGCCGCTCCCTCCGGGCCGTCCCGAGCCGAGCTCTCCACTCGCTTGGCCGCCACCGCCGACCATGGCCCGCTGCAAGGCGTGTATGTGTGTGCTCGTGTATGGGTGCCATGGGAGTTTGATGCCGTTCCCTATGACCGTCCGGAGGCACCCCAAGATCGCCAACGACCCTAGGCGCCGAGCCCCATGACCGAAAAGCGCGCCCCAAAAACGACAATCACTACACCGCGGGATACCGAGGATTCCAACATGGGACCGGAGACCGAACCTCGACGACAAGATCTCCATCGCGGACAATCGACAACAAGATCGGCCACATGGTACACCGCCAAGATCTTCTTCACGGAAAATCCCGAAGTCCGAAGACCAAGTCCGATCCCGGTGATCAGAAGGACGCCAAGATCCGGACCCGAAGACCGAACCCCGTGGCGACAAGTACGCCGCCCCGAACGCCAAGACCTACCCCGATGGTCGAGAACGTTACGCCAAGATCTACCCTAGTCAACCGAGAACGTTTCCGCCGAGGCCGTCGAACCCTGGACCCCGCCCCCGAACTCCGACGAACCCTGAGACCGACCCCGAACCCCGGAACCCCCAAGATCGTCGAGAACCCTAAAGTGCGACCCTTATCCGAGAACCCTGTTTTAAAACATAATAACAACTTGTTGCATATTGAATTGCCATCCTTGCATGCATATCTGGGGTTTGGGGGCCTTTTGCCGATTCACCTAATAATTAAATATGGGGCCCATATGCGGGCAAACCTAGCCTCATATCGGCCTCATTTAAACTTGTGTAGCGAACCAATACTATAATCTTGCCTTGTTAAAACAACATTTAAATTGCGGGGTATCTAAATAACTTGGACCGTTTAATTAATTGTCGGGACCCCGGTTCCACTCAATATGACCTAATTGCATCGCACTTTTGCCATGTCATTCATCATACATGCATCATGCCGATCTTCTGCCGTTGTATTAAATAGTGCATCCGGTGTTTCTTCTAGTGTTTTGCTTCTTCGCGGATAAGGCCGTTGAGTTGATGTGAGTCACCGATCTTGGATGAACCTCGACAATGTTTTCAGTGAGCATCTCCCTTTCTACCTATCTTACTTTTATAGTCTTTATTCCCTCCTGTTGATCTATTGCTACCGTTATGCGATGCTTTAGTTTCGTACTGTGATATCCCTTGCTGCCTTACATTGCCTTGGACACACCCTATTACCTGTTTGGTAGATAGTTGGACTTATGCGTCGTAGTCGCTTGCTCAAGTAATGTTGCGTGTTGTCAAATGCCACGATTGTTGATGTATTGCCGCATGTTGTTGTTGGAGATGATTCTAGCTTTACTTATCGTCACTTTAATTTCTGTTTAACAACTAAAATTGAATAAGAGGCATCGGTGGGTGATAGAAAATATTTGGTTTCGAACGCCCACTTGTGTCGTAAGACCCGAGTACTTGATACTGTTCCTTGATTTTGCGCGCTATCCACATCCGGGAGGTATATGGGACCCCGAGCCGAGCTTGATTCAGGTCTTATTTCTAGGGGCCACAAACTAGTTTGAGGTTTTTACGATCTGTACTTATGCCATGCTTTACCGCTTTATTTACGATTGCGAGGGCACTTGTCTTGTTTAGGATTTGTGACCCGTTACGTGGTATCGACAAGCCCAGCCACACTTCGGGTTCCCAGTCGTTTACCGCCCCACAAACCTTGAGGCCGTCTGGTCAGCTAGCCGTTGCGGAATCAACTTAAGGGTGGCCTGAAATATTTCAATCCTGATTGTTCATCGTGAAAGCCTCGTGGTTTTGATTTGGTTTTTCCGAGGTTGATCGGCGTGTTGCTATTGGTGCACCCGGCCGGTAAAAACTTTAAAGCCGTGTCCAGCGGATATGGACGACTTGGAGCATGATCTCGATCATAGACAAGCATAACTAAAGTTTCTTGCTCTAAATTTGACTTATAATGATTAGTAATCAGCTTCACTATAATGGAATGGCTAATTAATACTGCCCACAATTGCTTGTTTGGTTGTCGCTTGCGACAATTGTATCTGACTAGTAAGTATTGCAACTACAACGGAATGGCTGAATAAAAGTACCAACAACTGCTGGGTTTATGGGTTATCTCATGTTAACTGTATCTGACTAGTAAGTGCCGCCACTATAACGAAATGGTTAACTAAAAGTGCCCACCGCTTGCTTTATCGGACGATTATCTAAATCGACTAGTAAAGTGCCACAACTATAACCCAATAAGTAAAATCGCCAACGTGTGAGTTCCTCTGACTTCCTCGTTTGGTCTCGAGGAAACACCAGATGGGTTTGTTTGGTGATAGCAGGTTGGATCCGGATAGGTCATTCTTACCCCTCTCTCGATAACCGCCGGTGGCGAGTCTCTATAGGTTGTTTAGTGCATGCTGCCGCCGCTCGATCCACCATACCTATGTAGGCGAGGACCGCCAATTCTAGCCTCGCCGTGTCCGCCTCGATCGACGCTCCTTCTTTGTTTTCGCTTTGCCTTTGTCGGCACCTCTTTTTGTTAAGCAGGTTTTGAGATCGACGCCGTTAGCGGTTACCCTTCCGCTTGCCTGGGCAGGGTTATGGGCATTGGTTATTCTTCGTGGCTCTTAGCCCCATTTGCATCTTGTCGAAGGCGGACGCTATATCGTTTCAAGGTGATTTGGATCTTTGTATATTATATACGTATTCTTGACTCTCGAGTCATATATATATCTCTCCATGGGTCCCATCGAGGACATTGTGTAATGCTATTTCGCTTTTCCACCCGCACGAAAGTGCTGGTGGCACCTTTGAATCGCTTTCATGGGTTTGGCGAATTTTGCTCAAACTTGCATAGGTCCGATTCGAGGGTGTTATCCGATCAATGATGTCTCTTCTTGATTTGCGTTATCATTTTGGGGTTATGCATTAGAAACCGCATTCACTTTAAATAGGCCTCCATCTAAATCCGTTGAGACGACACCGTATGAAGCGTGGTTTGGTGCTAAACCTAAGTTGTCGTTTCTTAAAGTTTGGGGATGCGAAGCTACGTCAAGAAGTTGATGCCGACAAGCTCGAACCAAAGGAGAAATGCGTCTTCATAGGATACCCTAAGGAAACTATTGGGTATACCTTCTATCACAGAATCAAGGCAAAGTGTTTGTCGAAGAACGGTTCCTTTCTTGAGAAGGAGTTTCTCTCGAAAGAAGTGAGTGGGAGGAAAGTAGAGCTAGACGAGGTTATTGAACCTTCTCTTGAATTGGAGAGTAGCGCAGACTGAAATTGTTCCAAAGGTCACTGCACCAACAATAGAGGAAGCTAATGACAAGGATCATGAAGCTTGGATTTTCACATCTTGAACGTCGCAGTCGACAAGGTCGCGTCCCTCCGAGTGGTACGGAAACTCTGCCTTGACTGTCTTGTTGGTAGAAGACGGTGAACCTACGAACTATGAGGAAGCGATGATGAGCCCAGACCGAGAAATGGCTGAAGCCATGAACCAATTGGGATCCATGAGCGAAAACCAAGTATGGACTTTGGTGGATCCTCCTAGCGTCGAAAAGGCCGTTGAGTGCAAATGGATATTCAAGAATAAAACGGACGGATGGTAATGTTACCGTCTATAAAGCACGCTTGTCGCAAAGGTTTTCGACAAGTTCAAGGTGTTGACTACGATGAGACTTTCTCTCCCGTAGCGATGTTTAAGTCCATTCGGATTTTATTAGCAATTGCTGCGTTTCATGATTATGAAATATGGCAGATGGATGTCAAGACTGCTTTCCTCAATGGCAACATTGATGAAGAGTTGTATATGATGCAACCCGAAGGTTTTGTCGATCCTAAGGATGCTAGTAAAGTATGAAAACTTTAGCGTTCCATTTATGGACTGAAGCGAGCATCTCGGAGTTGGAACCTTCGTTTTGATCAAGTGATCAAGAGCTTTGGATTTGTTCCAAATTGCTACGAAGCTTGCATCTACAAGAAAGTGAGTGGGAGCTAGGTGACGTTTCTGGTACTGTATGTGGATGACATATTGATTATCGGAAATGACATCAACATGCTTAACGATGTGAAGAGTTATTTGAACAAGTGTTTTTCAATGAAAGACCTAGGTGAAGATGCTTATATATTGGGCATCAAGATCTATAGAGATAGACAAAGACGCCTGATAGCTTTAAGCCAAAGTACATACCTAGACAAAGTTCTGAAAAGGTTCAGAATGGATAAGGCAAAGAAAGGTTCAGTGCCTATGTTGTCAGGTAAGATATTGAGCAAGGCTCAGTGTCCAGCCACGGTAAATGATAGGAAGCTATGAGCAAAGTGCCTTATGCCTCGCCATAGGTTCCATCATGTATGCTACTGTGTACTAGACCGGATGTGTCCAATTCTCTTAGTTTGACGAGATATCAAATTAATGATCCAGGAGGAACCTCGGACAGCCGTGAAGAACATCCTAAAGTACCTAAATAGAACTAAAGAAATGTTCTTAGTCTATGGGGGTGATGAAGCTTGTCGAAAAGGTTACGTCGATGCTAGTTTCGACACCGACAAGGATGATTCTAAATCTCGGGTGATACGTTTACATTTTGAATGGAGGAGTCATGGAGTCGAGAAGCAAAGCGTGATCGGGATCTACTGAGAAGCGGAATACATGGCTGCAGTGAGCCAAGTGAAGGAGTTTGGATCAGAAACTTCATCACTGAGCTTGGCGTGGTTCCAAGTGCGTTGGACCCACTGGAGATATTGTGTGACAACACTGGCGCCATAGCACTCGTAAGGAGCCAAGATATCATCCAAAGACCAAGCATATCAACCGCAAGTTTCATATAATCCGGGATTATATAGCAGATGGAGATCTGAAGATTAGCAAAGTACATACGGATCTGAATGTCGCAGATCCACTGACTAAACCTCTTCCACATGTAAAACATGATCAACACCTCAGTGCCATGGGTGTGAGATTGTTGCCAAATGTAAACTAGATTATTGACTCTAGTGCAAGTGGGAGACTGTTGGAATTATGCCCTAGAGGCAATAATAAAGATGTTATTATTATAATTCTTGTTCATGATAAAGTTTATATTCCATGCTAGAATTGTATTAAGCGGAAACTTTAATACTTGTGTGGTTTGTAAACAACACCGTGTCCCTAGTACGCCTCTATGGACTAGCTCATTGATCAATGATGGTTAAGGTTTCCGAACCATAGACATGAGTTGTCAATTAATAATGAGATCATATCATTGGGAGAATGATATGGTGGATAGACCCAAACAAAGCAGAGCAATTAGATCGTGTCATCGTGTTCGTCTTTGCAAAGCTTTTCCTATGTCAAATATTGTATTCCTTAGACCATGAGATAATGCAACTCCCTGGTATCGGAAGAAAGCTTTGAGGTCATCAAACGTCATCCTATGAGAGGGTGATCATAAAGGTGTCTCTCAGGTGATCGGAAAGTATCTGTTGGGTTGTATGTATCGAGATGGAATTTGTCCCTCCCAGTCGGAGATATACTTGGGCCCACTCGATAATCGATATCAACACCGCTTGCAAGCATGTGGTTAAGGAGTTAATCACAAAGTGATATCGGATTATGGAACGAGTAAAGTACTTGCTGTGAACGAGATTGAACTAGGTATGACGGTACCGACGATCGAATCTCGAGCAAGTAAAATATCGCGAGACGAAGGGAATATATATATGGGATTGATTGAATCGGCATCGTGGTTCATCCGATATGATCATCGATGAATGTGGGATTCAATATGGGTGCCAGAACCCGCTGTTGATTATTGATAGAAGATCATGTGCGCATATTCTCGAACCATAGGTCACACACTTAACGTGTCTTGACGCTAGGATAGATTGGATAATTGGTTTATGAATTTTTGTTCGAGTCTCGGATGGGATCCGGGATATCACGAGGTTCCTAATGGTCCGAGAATAAGATTCATATAAGGCGGCAGTTTTTGGAGTTGAATTGTTCGGGTTGTTAATTGCAGGAAGCTTCTAGAACCTTCGGAAGGGGACCAACGTGGCCCCACCTTCCGGGAGGGTCATGGGCCTATGAGGGAGTGTCCTGGCGCATTGGGCCAGGGCACAAGGCCCCATAGGGCCCAGCCGATCTAGATAAGTTTAAACTCGTTTAAACTAGAGATAGGATTTCTAGATAAGGGAGAGTTTAAATCGTTTAAACTAGAGATAGGATTTCTAGATAAGGAGAGTTTAAATTGTTTAAACTAGAGATAGGCTTGGAGGAGGGGCAGGCTGGCCCCTCTATATATAGAGGGTGTGCGCCTCCCCACACACCTTCCTCCAAGCCCTAGCAGCCTTGCTACCTTCCTCTCTCCCGACTGCTTGTAGGCGAAGCCTCGCAGAAATTCTCCACCATATACACCACGTCATGTTGTAGATCCAATCTATCTCTCCACCATACCGCTGGTCCGAGGAAGGAGGAGACGCCGAGGTGCTGCACGTGCATCTCACGGAGGCACCGCCACTTGTGGTGCTAGATCGGATCGGATCGCGAGGAGGAGAAGCGAGTACGACTACATCACCCACGCCCGATTTAACGCTCATTGCGAATCTTCAAGGGTATGAAGATCTAATCCAATATCTCTCGTTGTTTGCATCTCCTAGATTAGATTTTGGCTTTCCCTCTGTTCGCTCCGTAGAAAATTTTGATTTACTATGCCGCGAAACCCTTCACTTCATGCCACCGCATACACACCTCCATGCCAGATTGCATCTGCGCACCCCTGTAATCTTCGGTTCTGTCGTAATCAAGAGCAGAGAAGCAGGAGTAGGGTTTTCCCTCCGGGGGCCTGAACCTGGGTAAACCTCGTGTCCCCGTGTTGTTTGTTTGCTAACCGTTCCACGATCTCCAGCATCCCCATCTTCTCCAAAACCCAAGTCCATAACAATGGGCATTGACGAGATTAAACCTCGTCACAAAGCAAAAGCTGCAGATGAACGTCTCTAGCATGCACGGGACCTAACATGCATGTTAGAGTTGCATTTATGCTCCTTCCCCTACTCGTGCTATAGTGATGGACTGGCAGTGGAAAAGGCGTTACCTTCCCCGCCTCTCATAGTCTCCTTTCCCTACTCTTTTTTTGAGCATCCTTCCCGTACTCGTGGAAGATATTTAAAAATGGAAGGGCAGTCTACAAGCGTTAACATCTTCCCCTTGGTTCTATCCTAAAAAATTCTCTCGAATCTTGGTCATGCTAATTTACACCACAGATAAGGGGTGTAACCCGGACAAAATCCTACTTCTAGATTGTTCGCCAAATTCAAAATTTGAACTAATTGGCAAATGAATTAGAAGTGGGACTTTGACGGGATCCCACTTGACACCCTTTTGACGGGATCCCACTTGACACCCTGATTGCAGAGTTGATGCAGTGTGAGTGATTCTGCACACCTAGGACACCAGTCCCTTCACACGTCATCTGTGTTCCTATTTGATGTCCGTTCTGCCCCTCTTTCTTCCATGTGCCATGTCCATTGCCAACTTGGCCTCCTTGTTCCCAACGGGATGCCCCTCCAAGTTTGTCGGTGTCGCCACGTTCGGGTTGAAGGGGATGTCCTTGGCCTTGGATCTTTCCACTTGTCGCAACGTCATCGTTGCTCGCTCGGTAGGTGAGAAACATTTGTAACATCTACAAAGAAATGGGCACAATGTCAGCACACAATGTAGCATGCCAAACAACGACAAAACGGGCACAAATATATCATGCCAAATGGCAAAATGTGGCTTGCTTGATCTGCGATGTTGGTGTCACTATCCGGCCGGTTGGTGATCTCCTCTTGGGTTCCATGTCACCTCTTTGCGATCCACGCGCAATATGTTGAACTTGGGATCCACAAGCTTGCGCCCATTGAATGACATCTTCACCCTAGACTAATAGGTGTCGAAATTTGGATTCACATAGGTGAGAGGATCCATGCTACTACCTTCCATGCATCGGCGAGGCACTCGTGTCCGCTTCGACGTCCACTTTGGGCCTCGTCCTCCACCGCCAGTTTTGCGTGGCTTTGCGTTTTATTTTTCCCGACCGCTGGGGCACCTCGAAATCAGCCTCCTCATCTTCTCAATCCTCCTCTTGGTCATCCTCGGCGTAGGCATGGGCTTCCTCTTGTGTCCAGCCGGCGATATCCTGGGAGCCGATTTGTATGAGGTCATGCATTAAGGAATTGCCCTTCGTCATTATGTCAAATACACTATGGGCATCCTGGCTGCCGCCGACAAACTATTGAGAAGAGTTGGCTCCTTGGTGCCTGCAGTTAGGCCGAACGGGGCCGCAACACAAGCAAGGTTGAGACTAGTGTCTAACCCTGCGCAACAGGGAGGATCTTCAACATGCTCGTTGCCTCTAGGCAACGAGAATAGGTTGTTGGGGTTGAACCTACCGAGCGGATCACCGTCGGGATACTAAGGCGAGGAGAACCTCGACAACAGTGTTCGCTTGCCCCTGGCCCTCGTGGAACACCGCCGAGGAGGACGGCGAGAGGGTTGTCGGCAATGAAACGCTCCCTTGGATCCCCCATAGGCCGCGATAGTATTGGCCGGCGTGAGGTGGTGTAGGGCCCTCCAAAGCCGCCATCGCTGCCTTGGCCTCCTTTATGTTGCTTCCTTGCTGCTTCTCTTTGGCGCCGACCTACACACACTTTCAGCTCAATTTTACATGATGGTATCAAACCTAGAGGTCAAATTTTGAAATAGTTTGCTCAGTGATAAGACAAGGTATTAGTTTCTCCTAGGGTTAAAAAATAGCTCTTCTCTACTAGTTCTATAATGATAGGCGGGCAAAGTAAAGTTGTTGCCTTTCCCTCCTCTTACAATCTCGCTAAAAAGGGAAAGGTAGTCTACCAGCGTCGACATCTACCCTTTGGTTTTATTCTTGAAAAAAGTCTTGAATCTTGGTCATACTTTAGACTACAAAGTTGATGCAGTTGGGAGTGATTTGCAGGCAAAATGGACAAAAATAACCCAAAATGAAAAGGATTTCACGAAATGACCTGTTTGGACAACTATTTCACTCGCACTAACCCTTTGGGTAACGCCCAACAGCTAGGCGCTACACTCACAAAGAAGCGCCTTTCAAGCGCTATGCCCCTGCCAGCGTGGCACCGCCTGGCCCCTCCCTGGCCCCACCCGGCCGTGTGACGCCCAGGCGCTATGCCCAAGGTGTAGCGCCTGTCTAATAGGCGCTATGCCTTAAAGTGTAGCGCCTAGCAGACATGCGCTACACTTTGAGACATAGTCTGTCACGCGCAGCCCCCCTCCCCACCCCTCCCCATTCACTCCCAGGAAGCTAGAACAGACAGAGGGGCGCCGGCGGTTCCTCCAACCCTCTCTCTCAAATCCACTCCTCAAATCCATTAGATCTGAGAGATTTCACCGTGGATTTGCTTCCCCATCCCTCCCTCAAGGTAATCCCCTCCTTTTCCCTCTCTTTCATCCAATGAATCTTGCACATTATCCTCAAACCCTAGGTCTAGTTGGATTCATAATATGACCTATTTGTGTATGTTTTTGGTTATTTGGAAGTTATATATTAGTTGTATTTGATGGGGAATGGAAGTGTGTTGTTGATTTGCATTGTGTATGATGGTTTTATATGGATTTGTATGGATGTGTGAATAATATGCTCCCATATTCTTTGTAGTTTATTGTATAAATTGAAACAATGGCCACATACCACACACATTTTATTGATGTTTGGAATATATATGTAGGATGGTGTGGCTACTTGAGGATTACTATGATCATCAACACCGGGCATACTTGATGGCGGAGAAGCATATGGTAATAAAACCATGGTTGAACTTCTTTGTTTTTATTTTTCTATTGATTCATTTGTGTTGTAAAAAAGCATAATGTTTGATCTTGTATGTAGGTAGAGGCTTCGTCCCCTCAAGCTTCGGTCTCATGGCGCGTCTTCGAATGACATGCCGTACGACGAGCGGTACACCGAGTACATCAAGCGGCTAGGCCTCCTCCCTTTCATCACGCTTGTGAGCCGGTCGACACCGAACCTCAACGCGGCTTCTATCACCGCACTTGTCGACCGGTGGATGCCGGAGACGCACACTTTCCATCTTCGGACCGGCGAGATCACTCCCACTCTTCAGGATGTTTCCATGATCATTGGACTTCCTATCGCGGGGGAGCTTCTCTGTATGAGCACAGATTCCGATGGGTGGCGCAATGTGATGCAGATACTTATTGGCATGGCTCCTGAAGAACTTGAAGATAAGAGCAAAGATAGAGTCCCAACAGGCGCGACATATGCGTGGATCGTGGAGAACTTTGCGGAATGCCCGAACCCCGCCGAGGTTGAGGTGATCGAGACACATGCTCGTGTGTACGTGTGGTATGTCCTTTCTAGGACTCTGTTTGCGGACAGCGGAGGTAGGACCGCTCAGTGGATGTGGCTGAAGGCACTAGCAAACTGGGATAGCAATATCAGCTGGGGTTCGGCGGATCTTGCCTACTTGTACCGGCAGGTAATCACCCGTGCACTCTACATTCATTTGTATATGTCGAGTCCGCACATATGCTATACTGACCTCGTTTTTGTTCACTTGTAGTTGGACGATGCCTGTCGTAGGGCAGGCGAAAATGCCGGAATAGGTGGTGCTATGGTTCTTCTCTCGATATGGAGCTGGGAACGCTTACCAGTTGGGCGTCCCAAAGAGGTGGGCCACCATCCTTGGCCAGCGTATAATAGAAACCCTCTACGCCTCCCGACTTGGGCTTACAAGTGGGACGTGGTATCGGAGATGACAAGCGATGTCGATGCCATGTACCTCAAGTACACGAACGAGTTCGATGCGATTACGCCCGAGCAGGTAGATGTTTATCTATACGTCACTATCCATAATATTTACTTCACGAGTCAAAATCGATACCAAACATGTTCTTGTGATATGTTGCAGGTGGAGTGGGAGCCTTATGGTTGTGGGGACGAGTTTGGTATTGCTCACGGGTTTGATATTAACCAAGTGCTTGGAGGAACAATCTCGGCTCATGTGTTGTCCATTGATTTGCAATTGGGCGGTTGAGTTTCATATGCCACAATGGTGATGAGGCACTTCGGGTTGTTTCGGCAACCCTCCGTGGAAGGACACCGACAAGGAGCTTCATCGGTTAGTTAGCATGAGAACTTATGCTCAATTTCTTTGGATGGTACTAACATGGTTCTTTGTTGTTGTTCGTTGGATGAAGAGGTAGAGGAAGATCCAGAATTGGGATCAACATCATAGGTGGCACGTCATGGAGTTCCTCATTTGTGTGGGAATGCTCGATGAACGAAATGGAATAGTGGAAGAGCTCATTGCCCAGTTGCATTTAACAACTACATCCATTAGTTTCTTGGTAGTACCCGTGTCTCCATTTGCCCTCCGTCCTATGAGGAAGAAATATTGGATGAGCCAGTCCAGTTCGATGACCTTGCCTACACTCAGTACAACCGGCAGGTCAGGGAGGGGACCGACATCCCGCTTTATTCCTCACCCAACTTTGCGGTAAAGTTATCGTTGCCTTTGCATTACTTTCCTTGCACTCTCATCTCTTTCTTGCCTAACATGTTCTTGTTCTTGACTTTGTAGAGAACGGAGGTAAAGAAATATGCCGACGATGCCGAGGCGATTCTTTTTGCTGCCCCTAAGGGGAAAAAGGGAGAAGGCATGATACGAAACTTCCTTAAGGTATGGATGCGAGACTTCCTCAAGATAGGCATGTTCTTGGTTTGACTTATGTTGTTATTTGTTACTTTCGGCCCAAAAGATCGTCGGTTATCTAACGTGCTAGGTTGCCGTGATCCAGTACACAACCCCGGTTCTAGGTCCAAGTCGACTTCTGATCCGTCGGCCCATCTTCAGGATGATGTTGAGGATGACATCACTTCGGCGATTCGTTCGGAAGATGAGGTATGGGATAACCTTACATGAATTTAGTGCTTTATGTTTCCCATGCATTTCTCATAGCCATACAATCTTACATGTAGCTGCCTCATATGGAGAATGAGACTGAGGAGGAGTACCAGATTCGTTCCGCATACCAGCTGAAGCCAAGGAAAAAGTTCAATCGATGGACGCCGGACAACTTCCGTAACAAGGGAAAGGCCAATGTTGTCGAGGACGAGCCGCCACGGAGGTCAAGAGCGACTAGGAGGACGAGAGGCCTACGGTATGATGATGAAGATGAGTCGCAAGAAGAGGAGGTGACAAAGAAGATACCTCCAAGGAGGGGCCGAGGCCCAAGGACGCGTGGACGGAAGTAGGTCATGTATGGCACAATGTATGGGTTGATGTATGGCACTATGTTGATGTTGTTTAAGACTATGTTCACGTATGGCACTATGTTGATGTTGTTTAAGACTATGTTGATGTATGACAATATGTTGATGTTATTTGAGACTATGTTGATGTTGTTTGAGTATATGTGCAGTTTGAGTATATGTTGTTTGAAACAAGTATAACAGGTGTTGTTTGAGTATATGTTGTTTGAAACTAGTGCAGTTTCAGAGTGTAGCGCCTGTCTGATAGGCGCTACACCTCAGAGCATAGCGCCTAGCAGACAGGCGCTACACTCTGACTTAGAGTTTTCCCCCGCCAGCGACCACCGGGTGGGGCCAGGCGATGCCACGCTGACAGGGGGATAGCGCCTAGCTGAAAGGCGCTACACTGTAGAGTGTAGCGCCTAGCTGTTGGGCGTTACCCAAAGGGTTAGTGCCAGTGAAATAGTTATCCAAAGAAGTCATTTCGTGAAATCCTTTTCATTTTGGCTTATTTTTGTCCATTCTGCTGTGATTTGCACACATAGGACACCAGTCCATTCACACATCCCCCATATTCCTGTTTGATGGCCGTTATGCCCCCTCTTTCCTCGACGGTTGAGGGGTCAATGTCTAGTTCCATGAGAATTCACAACATTATTACTTGCCCATCGACCCAATATCAGAGGATAAAGTGATTTTTTTTTACTTATACTCTATCCGTCCTAAAAATAAGTGACTTGGGTTCGTCGAAATTTGCACGTATGATGTATCTAGACATGTTTTAGTACTCCTTCTGTTTCAAATTGCTCTATACACACGCTTATCTAGGTGGGCTAGTATCCTCTCATTTTTCATCCAAAAAAATCCTAAGATTTTTGAAATAGATAGTATGGAATGTGTACTACGTATTTCAAAAATCCCAGGAATTTTTTAGATGAAAAAAGTACTGGCCCACCTAGATAAACGTGCGTGTGAAATAATTTAAAACAGAGGGAGTAATACAGAATCTACACAAACTTTTTTTTTTGACAAACTCAAATCATTTATTTTGAGACAAAAGGAGTATAAGATTTTTTTTTACAGTCTTACTTATATAAGGGTTTGAACAATGCAAGCTCGCGAGAGCACTCTTCTCTGCACCGAAACTTATACCCCCACCCCCACATCGCACGTTCACCATGCTGACACGCATCAAGAGATCATCAGCTTAGGGTATCCACTATGTAAGCCATAAGACTTTCCACAAACCAAAAAGTAGTTTATAAAGCTATCTATATATAGTAGAGGTTTATTTTAAAAGATTTTTTTAAGAGTGACCTATAAACTTATGAGTTGTCCACAAGCAAAAAACAATTATTTTACTCTCTCTTGCTTGTGTGTACTTTTAACAGACATGTGGGTCCCAGCTTATGATGAACTTGACCTTATATATTGTAGTCATTTTCATAAGTTATATGAATTCTATCTTATAGCAAAGGTTCACCTTATATATAGGTGATGCCCTACGAGTAGCCATGGTTGCCATGCAATGACAGGCCTACATGAATAGAACGACCGAGAATTTTATCCTTAGCTATGTTGCGTAATCTTGAGTCAATTAAATAGGATCTGGGGAGCAGTGGATACTTGCGCTAGGAAGTGTTGTATCGTACACCCTCCGTTTTAAAATAGATATCTTAAATTTATTAAAACACTTTTGCTTCGTCCCTCTCCCGATATATCTATTAAATTTTTAAAAACCTAAAACACCTATTTTAAAACGAAGGGAGTAAAAAAGTCGTACTACTGATAGTACTTGTAACTAGTATGCTGTGGAACGGAACAAGTGTTACATTAATGCAATCACAATGTGCCAAGTCATGCATATACTGGTTGTTAACTTTGCTTAATCCCTGCACCGAACAAGGCATAAAAGAACATGTCTTCCGGATGCTAGCTAGGGATTGAATCCCTGGAACTCTATCCAGGTTTGGTTTGGGTGGAGCAATGGGGATCAACCTTTATTACGAGTTCTTGAAAAATGTAAAAGATAGTGATCTCAAATACAGCAAAAAGAAGTGAATTTGATCAACCTCATGGAGCTAGGCCATATACGTCCATGTCGACAGGAACGGATGCGCCGTCCACCTCCATGAAGTTTTTCTTGTTGTTTCTCCCGGCCGGGAGATGGAGATGGTCCTTTTGTGCTCGATCGATTTGGAGGCTTCCAAAGATGGTATCAAAAAACGCAGCAACGCCCGTCGGCCGTCGCTATATGCTCGTGAAACGGTACTGGCAGCTGAGAGTTAGCAGCGCAGCTGAGAGTACTGCGAGCTTTGCTAGGAACGTGCAAGGGGGTGCAGGAAGAACTCTCGGACTGGCCGTCGCTATCGTGCCCGTGACGGTGGACGATCGATCGGTGTGGAGTGGCTGTCCGCGTAATTCCATGCGAACGGAATGGAACAGGAGTGATGGCTGGCTGGCTAGTGGGCTAATCTGTGGAACGTCTTTTTCTTTCTTCATGCATGAAAGGCAGGCTCCTTCTCTACTCGTGGTATATATAGCGATGGACGGCCAGTGGAAAGGTGTTATCTTCCCCTCCTTTCACTATCTCTCGCTAAAAATGGAAGGGCGCAGTCGATCAGCGTCAAACATCTGCCCTTGGTTCTATCCTAAAAAAAAGTCTTGAATGCTGGTCATGTTAATTTACACTGCGAGGTTGACACGAGCTTGGAGTGATTTTGTACACGGAGCACACTGGCCCCTTCAAACGCTTTATTACTTAAAGTTTAAATATTACATCTGACGAGGTTTGATCTCATCAATATCCATTGTTATGGACTTAGAGTTTGGAAAAGATGAAGATGCTAGAGATCGTGGAACGGTTAGCAAACAAGCAACACGGGGACACAAGGTTTACCCAGGTTCAGGCCCCCAGAGAGAAAACCCTACTCCCCGTATTCGCTTGATTACGGCAAACCAAGGTTCTGCGCAGATGCAATCTGGCGTGGAGGTGTATGCGAAAGTATGAGAGAGATCTAGGTCGTGCCTCCTAGCCTTTATATAGACTCAGCAGGTCCGGCATATACCTAGTCGGTTACAAGTTCTAGAGTTTTACCCTTTGAATTTCCTATTCACGCTAGTCTTGCTCTCCAAGGATTCAAGACGTCATGGGCCTTGGCCACGAAAATCTTCATGGGCGGCGACATGTCGTGGGCCTTCCTTGGCTGGACCAGTATGCTGAGATCACGCACCGTAGGGTATAACCATGTCAAGAGCCCCGGTGATCACCGAATCAGATTCGGATGAGAACTCTTTAATCCTTCGGGTGCAACTATGTATTAACAGTATGCGTGTAGGGATTGTTGTTGCGTGTGCCTGACTCACCCGACGGATCAGGGTCAGTTAACTGTCTTAGGACGAAACAACACGATCTTTCTCAGGTTCGAGTCCCTTAACTCGAACCCAGAACATATGCTGGCGTAATTCGACTCAGGCCGCGGAGGACTTACAGGAGTGGAATTATAGTGATTTTAACTGATGTACCCAACGCGTCCGTCAGGATTTTTCATCGCGAATGCTGACACGGGTTTATACAGCAGAGCGCAGTCGTGTGCGTTGCCAGGCCATCAGATGATATCTGTAGGTCTTATCTTTGTGTCACAGACACAACATCCGAATGTTTATCACAGCGGAGGTGTTTCGGGTGGCCAAGGAGAACGTTGCTCACTTAGCGTTTTGTTGGGGCAAAGTTGCCGAAAAGTTTTTGCATGCTAATCCGAAAGATCGCAGTCGAAGAATTCATAGGGTGCGCGGCCAGCGCTCCCTATGGGAGTAGCCCCCGAGTGTCTGTTCGAGTCGTAGACTCGAGCGGAGATTTTAATTCAGACATTGTTCAGTGTTAAGTCCGTTGGACACAAAAAAAATTCGGATGCTTAAATCCATCCTCCCTATGGGAGTAGCCCCCGAGTCCGTAGTGGAGTCGTAGACTCGACGTAAGATTCGAAGAAATAGTTCGTTTTTATTCATCTTTCAGGTGCGCGGCCAGCGCTCCTAATAGGAGTGCCCCCGAGTATTTAGTCGAATCGTAGATTCGAGTGAGTACTCTTAGGTTTGAAGCCGAAGAAATCGTAGTTGTTGCTAGTATAGCTTTTGATGACATCAGTGCTGACGATCAATGACCTCAAGCGTCTGCTGCGCCAGAGATGACTTGACTGGACGAACGTGGGTCCCACTTGTTGACCTTGAATTGACCGGTCACGCGCGGCGTGGAGATAATTACGGCGTCGCCGACGACGCGTAGTGGACGGCATGGTAACGACGGTTCGTTGTGATGCTGAAACGTGTATGGCCAGATCTGCCGTTGGCGTTAGGTCTTCTTGATGGACGGTTGCCGTGCGTCGTCTTCGCCGTTATGATCATTGGAGAAAGCTGCAGTTTGTTTTCACCGCATAGATTCTTGTTTTCACTGCCTCCTTGTGCTCTAGGAGTTCTTGCTGCGCGCTGGAATATCCTTCCACATTTCCTTCTTCCCTTCTGCGCTCTCACCGCCGGCGCCGCCGTAGAGCGATGGGGAAACCGAAGAAATCATCATCTGCGGCTGGTACCAGCGCCGCTGGAGGGAAGAAAGGAGCCACCACTACCCGTGTCACCGACGGTGGTTGGCGGCGATCATCGACGCGGGAGAGTGACCTCCGCAAGCTTCGCGAGCGGGGCTTGATCCCACAGGATAGGGATGCCGTCAGACTCCTCGGCAACGAGGTAATCCCCCGTCCTCCCGCTGGGTATCGGGTTATGTTTCTCGCCTTCGTTATTCGTGGGTTTTCCTTCCCAGTCCACGACTTCCTTCGTGGGCTGCTCTTTCTCTATGGCATCCAGCTGCACCATCTTTCCCCCAATTCTCTTCTTCACATTGCTTGTTTTATCACTTTCTGCGAGTGCTGGCTCGGTATTGAGCCGCACTTTGGCCTCTTCCGGAAACTTTATTCCGTGAAGAGGCAATCTGGTTCGGATGGTGTTTATCCCATTGGGGGTTGCATCATCTACCTCAGGCCCAATCTGCTTTTCTTTTCTTTTTCCATGTCTGAATCTGTCCAGTACTGGCGGAGGCGATGGCTTTATATCCGCGACTCCATAGTGCCTGGGCAAGATTTTGGTCTTGTTCCTTTCGACCCCTCCCAGAAGATTGAGCCGAAAAGGTCTTGGAAAAACAAGATCTTGGATGGCGAGGTGGCGGAGATAGAGGCTCTATATCGTCGGGTGGAGGATCTCCAGTTGATTCCGGAGAAGGAGGTGAATGGTGTGGATATCATCCGCACCTTCCTCGAAGGCCGGTGCAGCCCAGTGCTAGGGTGCACCCAATGTTCCTTTATGCTGGCCGGCGCGATCCGACGAGGGTTTCACTGAGAAAATCCCAGGAGATCTTGAAAGGGCCCTTCGCTTGTGAAGTTCAAGGCCGAGGAAATCCCGGAAGTCGCCGACTCCGCTTTCTTCTTCGCTTCTGCTCCATGTGTAGATCCGTGCGCGTAGCGCTATTTTTTGACTGCATTGTTTTGTATTTGTTTGCTGACAAATTGTTCTCCTCTTGTGCAGATCTTCAAAGTGCCGGGTATGTCGCCTCCATTACTCGAAGTATATCCGGATGCTCCGGACAATGATTTGGTGTATTCCATGTCCGAGCTGCCATCGGCGCGATCTCCGGCTGAAGATGCCAACGATTCGAGCTAGGACCACACGCGCAAACAATCGCGGAGCTCCAGCGAGTCTTCGGGTGCCTCGACTCCTCCGACTCCTAGGAACCCTTCGTGTCTTGAGCGTCATAGTGACGGGCATGGAGGCTCTTCCTCTCCTATTCCTGCTATCCCCGTGCGGGCTGTAGCGCCGCACCCGCTAGCAAAGCGGAAGAAGGGAGAAAAGAAGGAAGAGAAGAAGGAAGAGAAGAAAGAGGAGAAGAGAGTCCGAAGGACCCCTCCTGTCTTCAACCTGAGCTCGCTGGACTCGTAAGTTTCCTCTGTACTGCTTTTCATGTGTTGTTGACTTTGTGCTTGTGCTAACTTGTCCTTGTGTAGGCACTCTTCCAACGATTCCTCCAGTGATGGTGCTCGAGAGATGATGGGGGAGTCGAAAGTTGTGTCTCCTCCTCCTCAGACGGTGGCAACTTCTGAGGGCGCTGCTCCGAATCTTCTTATGCGGGAGGTTCAGGTGGTTGCGCCTCAGAATTTTGCTAGCGGACCTTCGACGTCGCCATTGGATCATGTAAGTCTCCTGCCACAGGGGGAGCCCCCGAGCGTTTGTAAAAGAGTTTTCTTGTTTTGTTCTTAAAGTCTCGGGGGAGCCCCCGAGCGTTCTCGTGTGTGTATCTTGCTTCTGTTCTTTTCTGGTGGGCGTAGCCCCCGACTCCTTTTTCTGACTGGTAGGTCTTCTTCCTGCAGCCTTTTGTGCAGGATGCCAAGCGACTGATGCAGGAGCACCTGGTGCTGGAGGCCAGCCTCAAACAGCTTCAAGTTACTATTATGCCGTTGATGTTTGCTTCTTCGTATATTCTTGTCCTGTTATCTGACACCTGTACTTTTTGGATGCAGAGGAGCATAACACCTCCCTGCGTGAGATCGATGCTCTCAAAAAGAGCCTTGGTCAAGCGGAGAAGAAGGCCGAGGTCGCCGTTGGTGCGAAGGAGCGCCTTGAGCTGGAGCTGGCTACTGCGACCGAGGATAAGGAGCGCCTGCAGCACGAGGCCACGGACCGCGAGGAGCAGCTTGCCAACGCACCGCGCTGCGTGAAAGAGAAGTGGTCTGATATGCTCATGGTCACGCCAAGGCTGTTTCGGTGAGTATCTTCTTTTGCCCTTTTATTTTCTTGTCTTTATTCTGGGTGCTTTCTTCATTCCTTTTCTTTATTGTCTCAGATGCCGCAGGCATCGAGTTTGACCGCAGCGCTCTGGAGCATGGGAGTGCTCTAGATGATGCTCAGCGTCAAAGATCGCCGCAGACCGCTGTCGCTCACTTGCCAAGGCCAAGGAGGTCCTTGGCCGCTTCTACAAGGAGCTTGTCCCCAAAGGCACGGCTCTTGATGACGTTGACGCTTTGGCGGAGGCGTTGTCGATCGAAGAGCCTCGCGCATAAGCGCGCGTATGGGCATCGCGTCCTGGCCGGGCGATGGCCTTGGCGGCCGGAGCGAGCCGACCTTCCAGATCACCTCCCGGATGCCGACGATCGCGGATGGATCCGAGGTAGCCTTCGCTACCTATTCTGCTCGCTGCAAGCGATATGGGCCCAAGCTGATTGATCTGCTGGCCGAGTACGCGCTACGGCAGCAGGGGGAAGCCAAAGCGAGGCAATCCGGCTCCGAGGCGACTCAGGGCGCCGCGTCTTAGGCGCTGTAGCTGTAGGATAGTTTGTAATTTTCTTTTGCTGTAATTATGTTGAAGAAAAACAAAATCCCTGTGCCACGTAGTGGCGTTTATCCACTTAATGAATTTTGCAGAGTTGTGTTCTTCGCTGTCTGAGTGTTTATGTCCTTTTTTCTGCTGCTCTAGGTTCCTTCGGGTGCTGATCCCGTTGACACCCCGCCTGCAGCACGGCAGCGGCCATCTTTGGATGATTCGTCACAACTTGCTTTTCTTCGAGACCATGTTCGTAGTGTTGAGAAGGAGTTGCTTGGGGTGCGTGGTCACGCCGATGTTTGGAAGTCCAAGGCAGATCACGGTGCAACCAGAGAGGAGTACTTGATATCGTAATTGCTTCGACTGTCTGAGCAGCTTCAGTGTAAGTTTTTTTTTCGAGCTGCTGCTTATTTCTTCGGATGCGTATGCTGGCCTGGCATCTTACTTTTGTTCGAGTATCGCAGATGCTAACCTTGCTCCAAGGGAGGAGACGGAGCGTGTTGCTGTTCGGGTCAATTGTTTGACTCAGCAGGACATGGAAGCTGGCGGGTTCTTCTGGATGGACCGCGACCGTGCCATGGCTCTGGCAACGGTGCAGGATCGCGTTCACCAAGTATCGCGGGTGCTTCGCCAAGTGCAGACTTCGCTCTCGTCGGTTCTGCATGTTATGTTTCCCCTAGATGCTATGCCAACAACCCTGTGTGGTCTTCTGTCTAGATTTCAGAGCGTGACCCATGTCCAGGAATTGGTGAGGCAGCAGCTCGTCGCAGGGGTGAAGGCTGCGTTGTCCCTTGTTAGGCTGCATCATCCTGATATAGATCTATCTGTTGTAGCAGCTGGGCCACCTCTTCGACCGGATGGTAGCGAGTGGGATATGCGTCCGCATTATGCGGCTGTAAGGCAGTATGCCGAACAAGTCGTAGATTTGTTTGAGCAGCGTGCTCAAGTTATTCTCCAGAATAGGTAGTACCTGTAAAAGAGATAGATGTAAAATTTGTATATTTCGACTGGACGTGTTGTGCCCTTTGTTATAAAGGTTTGTTTGTGGTTTGAGCACGCAGTGCTTTGTTTGAGTACGTGTCCTTTTCGTTTGCATGACGTTGTCAGCTACTCATGTGTACACGTGTGATCCTCGGTCGATGAAATTGTGAAGTGGGGGGGGGGAGCCCCCGAGTGCGTTTGTAGCATAAAGTAAAGTTGCAAATAGTGAACGAAATTTTGGGGCGAGACACTTAGCTTTATTTATATCGAAATGGAGGAAGTACATTGTTCGGCTGAATAGCCTTGGCAGAAAAGCCTTATTGAAAGTAAAGGGGTAGGTAGCTAGGGGTAGAATCGTCGCAATGTGCGATGTTCCACGGGTTGGAGTATGCGACTCCAGACTCCACATGCTTGAGGCGATAGGCGCCACCTGGGATGACTTCGGTGATGATGTAGGGCCCTTCCCATGGTGACTCGAATTTCTTCGGTCGCTCTTGCTTGAGTCGCAAGACGAGGTCTCCTTCGACGAAGGACCTTGGGCGCAGCCGGCGGCTGTGGTAGTTGCGGAGACTCTGCTGGTACACCGCTGATCGAGCTGCTGCTACGTCTTTTGCCTCGTCGAGTGTGTTGACGGCGTCTTCGAGTGCAGCAGTGGATTCGGCTTCGCTATAAGCGACCCGGGGCCTGGCGCATTGGCGCCGGTAGTACGGCTTCGGCTCCATGCACCATGAAGAACGGTGTGTAACCGGTGGAGCTGTTTGGCGTGGTACGCAAACTCCATATAGTATAGATGGCAGCTCCTTCGTCCAGACTCCGGCCTTTCGTTCGAGTGGGCTCATGAGGCGCTTCTTGATGCCCGCCGATTAGCTGGCCTTTTTCGACCTGCCCATTCGCTTTGGGTGAGCCACCGAGGCGTATGTGATGTTGATCCCGAGGCCTTCGCAAGTCTTGGAATTCTTTGAGATGAAGTCGATCCATTGTCGGTAATGATGTCGGCGTACGCCAAACCTGTAGACAATGGATTCAAGAACTTGACGGTCTTGCCTTTTGGTTGGTAACCGCATGGCTTCACCCACTTGGTGAATTTATCGATCGCGACGAAGGTAATGTGACCCCTTCGAGGACTTTGGCGGTTTGTCATGTCGAGGCCCCATTGAGCAAAGGGCCAGGCTATAGGTATGGGTCTAAGATCCACCCGTGCGTGCGGTTTATCGCGAACCGTTGGCACCGTTGCATCTTTGGACGATGTCCTTTACGCCGCTCATGGCGTCAAGAGAATCCACTCGTAGAGCTTTGGCGACAAGGGAGCGGCTGCCTGCGTGATGGCCGCAGATGCCCTCGTGGATGTCTTGGAGGATGGCTTTCCCGTCACCGATGGTGACGCACCTTTGTAGTATACCCGTAATACTGCGCTTGTATAGATCGCCATTGATGGTGAAGGCTTTTGACCGACGATATGCGCCGCATACGTCGGTCTGTCGCGTTCTCGCTTATCAAGAATCGGAGGTATGGTCGCGCCCAAGTTTCTTCGACCGCCATGACCTACATCAGGTTGACCATAGCGACCTCGTGTCTGGGCCAGTCCTTCGGGAAGCGAGCCCCGAGTGTTCGATTCTTCGGTGATCCTTGGGAATTTCCGCTGATGGATGGCACGTAGATCTGCTCGAGGAACACACGGTGGAACCTTTGCGCAGTGGAGCCGATGTTGGCGAAGTCCGGCTTTCGTTACTCTTCCGACGTCAAGCTCGCAGCCGAATTCTCCTTCGAGTGCGTTGTAGAGCGCGTACGCGATCATGTTTTCGGGCGTGCGTCGCACTCGCTCATCGTCCGAACGATGAGGTTGGAGTCACCGTAGATGACCAGCGCGTTGCGCAGATCTTGCCATCCTCATGCCGTGGATGAGGGCTTCAGATTCGCCTCGTTGTTGGAAGCTCGAATTTCATCCGGAGGACGATTCATCCGTCTCCCTGCGGGAGGTCAAGATGACTGCCCGCCTCCAATTTTCACGCTTGGAGCCGCTGGCGTGCATTGTCCATGATCGCGACATGTCCGGGTGTCCGCACCGCAGCTCCATCCAATGTACAAGGAAGTACGGGAGGACTTGAGATTTGATTGCGAGTCGCTTCTCGTAGACGATGTCCAGGGGTGACAGCTCAATGCCCCACAGGGCCACGCGTCCTGTGGCCTCTGGGTTATTCAGGATGCTGTTCAGGGGTGCCTCGTTGAGAGATGAAGTACCCAAGCAGCTGACCCGATGGGACGCCGAAGGCGCACTTTTCGGGGTTGAGCTTGATCCTGTAGCGATCGAGGTTGTCAAACGTCTCGCGGAGATCGTCGATGAGTGTTCTTGCCTCCCTGGTTTTAATGACTATGTCGTCGACATAGACTTGAACGCTATGACCGATCGGTCCTTGAGGCATGCTCGCATGCATCGCCGGTACGGCACCGCGTTCTTTAGCCCGAATGGCATTGTGTTGTAGCAGAATACTCCAAACGTTGTGATAAACGCCGTTTTCTCTTGATCTTCGACCTTCAGCCGAATCTGGTTGTAGCCTGAGTAGGCATCGAGGAAGGAGAGTTTCTCACATCCGCGTCGAATCGATGATCTGGTCGATCCGAGGAAGAGGGAAGTGGTCCTTTGGGCAGTGCTTGTTCAGCGGCGTGAAGTCTATGCACATCCGTAGGATATCCGTGTCCTTCTTAGGGACCATCACTGTATTTGCGAGCTACTCGCTTTCTTTGATCTCCCTGATGAAGTCTGCGGTGAGTAACCTGTTTATTTCCTTCTCGATGGCTTCGGCCCGTGGCTCGGACAGTCTCCGGATGGATTGCTTGACGGGCTTGGTGTCTGGAAAGACGTTGAGTGCGTGCTCGGCGAAATTCCCTGGGAACTCCTGGCATGTCTGCAGGACACCAGGCGAAGATTTCCGAGTGCTCACGGAGGAATTCGATCAGCGTCGTCTTGGAGGCATTGGCGATCAGCGTCGTCTTGGAGGCATTGGGTGGAGCAATGGGGATCAACCAAATCCCCGCCTGGAATATGGCCTACGTGGGCGCTACTCATGTAGTAAAGTAAGGGAAAAGGCCAGCGTGAATGTGAGCACGATTGGCCATTCTACGGGGCGTGTACACACCGCTCTTCCTCTCCCCTCTCCCCGTCCTCATCCTCTAGTTTTGAGAGTCGGTTGCGGGCCGCCGTCTCCACCAGAATAGCCGGTTGGAGTGGGTTTTGAAGGGGCGCCAGAGCTAGCTGTAGGATTAGTAGGAGTAGTTGGCGGCTAGATGCTGCGACGGGTTGGTAAGACAACATTCTTCTTCAAGATACACGATGATCACTCGCTATGTCTGCACCTCTTCGGCCTGGGCGAGGTAGACACACAGGGAAGCGTCGTCAAGTTTGGCCCGCACCACTTTCCAAAGGTCGCCACGCACCAATGCGAGCGTCTCCCGCCGCTAGTCCTCCGGCAGCATGACGCGTTCCGCCACCTCCCACGTGAAAGGCTCGCCGGTGGTCCTTTGGCGATTGTAGATAAGCCGCGGCCCGTGGTTGTGGGGCCATGTGTAAATGCGGCCGCCTGAATCGGAGGCGAAGACGTCCAAGAACTCCGCGGTACAACCATCACGAGGGCAACGGGTGCTCGGGCTCTTCTGCGCAGATGTTGGGGTTGCCATAGAGGACAGCATGCGATGCGACGCCGTGCATGGTAGTTTGTGGTGGTGGTCCGTTGTGGCTATCTTTCCGGCTCTCCCTTTTTATGGGCGCCTAGGCGTGAGGGAAACGCCTAGAACAAAGCGTGAAGAGGTAGGAAAGGAAGTCGGGAGGCGGCGGTGGGAACACGTTGGAAATACAGGCGTCGGCGTCGACGAGGGCCTATTTACCAGGCGCGGACAGATGAGTCGTGCCGCTGGGAGCGGCTGGCCAGATACTTATACTCCCTCCATTTCAAAATATATGTTTTAGTTTGTGAAGCAAATGTATCTATACTACTTTTAGTATTTAGGTTCGATCGCTCATGTTTGAGGTGAATATACACACTAAAAGAAGTATAAATACATTTTTTTTCACAAATCTAAAACATCTTATATTTTTAAACGGAGAGAGTATAAGAGATGAACAACGAGAAAAGCAGGCAAGAGCGGTCTTCTCTGCACCAAAACTTCAGCTGGTACCAGGCAGGTGCACTGACTTATGTCAGAGACCCAAACACACACACACACACACACATTGGCCACAACGTCACAAATTGGCCGCCCTTTATTAATTAAGGACGTCGGCAAGACAGACAGCCCCAGCTCCGGCGAGACTTTCCGGTGGACTCATTATGGTCTGGTCGGTCATGTCTCGTGTGTGGACGCTTGATTCAGCAGGCATCGCTCTCCGACATTTGTCCTCCGATGATTACTGTTTAGACGTTTATTATTAACACGAGAGATTCTGGCGGCTGCAGATGCAGTACCACAACGTGCCTGACCTGCAGCAACAGTAGGCAGACCAAAAAGGACGGCAGCGAGTGCCTACAGCCTCTCACATGTCCTCGACCTGGATCACAACAAACCCAAAAAGCACAATTATTTATTTAATATATCTGACAAGAAACCACCCCCCAGGAGGCCAGGATGTAGTTTTTGTTTTTCTGACCAACTTGCAGAAAAAAAAGAGAGAAGAATTTTTTTTTCTCTACTGACTGTCTGCCAAGAAATACTGTGATACTGGCGCTGCCGATTTGTTTTGTTGTTGCCATGTCACCAGACAGATCACTTCAGCAGTCCAGCCAGTTGCACTACCGCCTAACTGTCATAAACGATCGTTTTCGAATGCAAATCGGCATCCAGGTCGAAGTTGCTGTGAAAAAAAATCGGACACCGGGTTGGAACAATGAGCATACAGTTTTGATCCGGTTTGTAACAGGCTCACGGCCCAAACAAGCTGGTAACAGAAATCACAGAGGCATCCAGAAAATACTCCTCCTACCTGATCACATTTACTACTTCTTCAGAGGGTCTCATTGACTTGGATACATGATCATTCAGCAAGGAAAGAAGCGGTGGAAGCTGACTACAACCTCCTAGCCATTGCTGCCATGCTGCATCCAAGTGACTAGCGCTGTAGTACATGGGTTGGAGATTTAAAGGAGCAGTTTTGTTAATAGGGCGCTAGGATCGGAGGATTCGTACCAATGGCGCACTCTTCATGCTTGTAGCCTGGGAAGGAGACGGTTTCGAGGAGAGGATGGAACCGGGGGGAGGTCACCATTGCAAAAGCAGCCATCTCAGCGCGATTTGGAGCGCCACTCAGTGGAATCTAGTACGAATTGCGGAGGATGCTCCTGGCACCGACAGCCACAAAGAGGAAACCCATGTGTTTAGCTATTTAAACTGAATAGCATAAGCAAAGGTTGATTATTGGCAGAACATTACCGTTAGCCAGAAATAAGTGAGAATAAAATGCTTTAGCAGAGCTCCATGATTTGCAATGATCAGTCTGTTCACATTTCCAGTAAAGTAGTCCATTAAACCGTTCAAAGGTTTCGTCAGTATAGATAACTTATACCTCTACATACAGCCCAGGCACTCTATCTCTGTTTAAGGACAAATGACACCATTTTGCCACATTAATACCTTCTGTACATCTGAGAATATTTGTCTAAACTGAATCTGCCTAGCATATAATTTACATATTATCTATGTTCTACAAAGAGCAACATCTAGGTCCACCAAGTAAGCAAGAATGGAATTCTCATCTGAATAGAAAGAAACAACAAGTCACTAGAGGAAAAAGGGCCATCCGTTCGCCACCCCTGGGAGCATTAGTCCCGTTAGCCAAAGAATCGACTAACGCTCACGTTGGCTGAGCGGGCACGGCCAGGGGCATGGGTCCCGTTGGTAAGAGGCGTCGGTTGGAGCCACCAACCGACTAAAGGTTTGGCCACAGCACGTGGCTGTGCGCACTTTTAGTCCCGGCTTTGGCTCCAACCGACTAAAGACCCCTCTATAAATGCAACGCCCCAGCCCCCTCCTCTGCCTCCACTGTTTTTTCGAATGGTGTAAGCTGTGAGGGTGTGTGCTAGTTTTTTCTCATGCATGCATGGAAGGTGTTTGTTGAAATGTTTGAGTGAAAAATCCCGTTGAATTTCTCATAGAACAAAAATATAGAAGGTGTCCGAGACGCGCTTGAGCTTATTTCCCTCGATCGAGGTTAGCAATCTTATCTTTTCTAGGTCATTGATACAATTCATGTGTCGGTGTGAATTGGTTATTTCACTATTTATGATGTCCTGTTTTTTGATAAACTTACTTATATGATGCAGATGAACGGGAATGGATGTACGGTGACCGTGGGTAGCCGGGTATATCAAAGGCGTGGATAAATTTATCGATGTGGCTACGGCAAACAAAGAGAATGGATTTATACGTTGTCCATGTGTTCAATGTCGAACAACAAGGAGTACTCTTCCTAAAATCATTCGCGGCCACCGATTATGAAAGGTTTCATGCCCAACTATAATTGCTGGACCAAGCACGGGAAAGAGGGGTTATGATGGAAGATGGTGAAGAAGAAGATGATGATAACAACTATCATCATATGTTTCCTAATACGGATACCGCAATGGAAGACAATGGAGAGGAAAAAGGTGAAGAACGGGCATCGATGAGCGCCGATGAACTTGGTAGGGTCATTTCGATGCAAAGCGAGACCGTGAAATGAAAATGAGAAGTTGAAGTTAGAGGGCATGTTAGAAGATCACAAGAAATTGTTGTACCCAAATTGTGAAGATGGCGGCACAAAGCTCGATGCGACAATCGGAATTGTTGCGATGGAAGGCAGTGTGGTCTAACCGACTCCTCATTTGAAAAGATGTCTGAAAATAATGAAGTCAAGTTTCCAAAACATAACGAACTTCCCGATAGTACCTACGAAGCAAAGAAGACTCTCATCCTCCGGGATTAGATGTGCAAAAGATACATGCATGCATTAATGATGCATCCTCTACCGCGGTAAGGAGTATGAGAATTTAGATAAATGCCGGTATGCAATGCTATTGCGGTATAAGATCGACGAGATGACCCCGGTGATGTTGAGGGAGAGCCCTCCTAAGAGGGTTCTGCTAAGGTTATGTGGTATGCTCCTATAATACCAAGGTTGAAACGCATGTTGAAACAAAGAGCATGCCAGTTGTTGCGATGGCACAAAGAAGACCGTAAGAAAGACGGGAGTTGAGACACCCTGGCGATGGGTCACAAAGGAGAAAATCGAGAGACTTCCTGACTTTGCGGTGACGCAAGGAACTTATGGTTTGGTCTACACGGATGGCATGAATCCTTTTGGGAGCAGAGCTGCGACACAAAGACTGCCCGTGACTCTATGTATCTACAACCTGCCTCCTTGGTTGTGCATGAAGCGTAAGTTCATTATGATGCCAAGAGCTCATCCAAGGCCCAAGCAACCGGCAACGACATTGATGTGTACCTTAGGCCATTAGTTGAAGAACTCTTACAGTTGTGGGGCAAACCAGGTGTACGGCGTGGGATGAGAACAAACAGAGCCATTTAATCTACGAGGGTTGTTATTCAGAACCATCAATGATTGGCTCGCTCTTAGTAACCTTTCGTGATGTACAAACAAAGGATATAAGGCATGTACCCACTATTTAGATAAGACCGAAGGTACATATTTGCATAAATGCAAGAAGGTTGTGTACCTAGCGAATCGACGATTTCTTCCACCAATCATCCCGTAAGAAAGAAAGGCAAGCATTTCAAAGGTGAGGCGATCAGGAAGAAGCCCGAACTCCCCTTGGTGATGATGTATTTGGTATGGTCAAGGACATAAGTAATCTTTGGAAAGGGTCCCGCGGTCAATCAGTTCCGAACGACGCCGCCAAGGTGACACGCACCATGTGGAAGAAGAAATCTATATTTTGGGAGCTGCCATATTGGAAAGTCCTGCGTGTCCGCTCTTCAATCGACGTGATGCACGTGATTTAAGAATCTCGCGTGAACCTGCTAGGATTCCTAGGCGTATGGGAAGACAAAAGATACACCAGAAGCACGGGAGGACCAACAAATTATGAAAGACCCAAAGAACATGCATACACATAACAAGACGGATAAAGGGCGTCACTTAAGTCGTGGCAACTATGCTCTTACCAAAGCAGAGAAGGAAATCTTTTTTGAAGTCCTTTACAGATCAAGGTGCCATCGGGCTTCTCATCTAATATAAAGGGATAATAAATATGGCAGAAAAAGTTCCAAAACACGAAGTCTCATGATCACACGTAATTATGACGCAGCTTGCTTCCGATTGCATTGAGGGGCTTCTACCGTAAAATGTTCGAGTACCCATTGTGAAGCTGTGCATTCCTCAATGCAATATCTCGAAGGTAATCAATCCAGATATTCCGCCAAGGTTACGTATGATGTGGTACAATGTCTTGTTAGTTTTGAATTGGTGTTCCCACCATCCTTCTTCAATATTATGACGCATCTCCCGGTTCATCTAGTGGAAGAGATTGCCATTCTCGGTCCGATTTCGCACAATATGTTCCCTTTGAGAGGTTCATGGAGTCTTAAAGAAATATGTTCATAACCGTGCTAGACTGTAAGGAAGCATCTCCAAGGGATATGGAAGAGGAGGTCATTGAGTTTTGTGTTGACTTTATTCGACCTTAAGCCGATTGGTGTTTCGACTCATGCATGAGGGAAGACTAAGTGGAAAAGGCACGCTGGGAAAGAAAGCACCGATATGTAGGGACGGGATTCTTTCACTAAAGCACACTACGCTTCTACATAATTCCACCTTGGCAGCTCAGATATGGAGGAACACAAGAATATTGTACGCTCAAAAACCCGGGAAGCTGAATCATGGATTATGATGAACACATGAAGTCTGGTGGTTGGATGCGGACACATCTCTTGAATGACACCACTGTTGGAGATCAGCTATACTTGTTGGTCAGCACCATCTTCTCGTATTGAATTTCCAAGGGTGAAATAAATGGGAATACATTCTACACGATCGCCCAAGATAAAAAGAGCACCAACCAAAATAGTGGTGTCCGCTTTGATGCAATAGACGAGAATGGACAAAAGGACACATATTATGGTTACATAGAGGAGATATGGGAACTAGACTATGGAGTCTCTTTTAAGGTCCCTTTGTTTCACCGCAAATGGGTCAACCCGAATGGGGAAGGGTAAAGATAGACCAGTTGTGCGGAATGACAACAGTGGATCTCAACAATCTTGGTTATAGAGATGAACCATTCGTCCTAGCCAATGATGTGTCTCAGTTTTCTATGTGAAGGACATGTCCTCCGCATCAAAAAAGAAAAAATATGCAAACGAATACATCATATGATGATCCAAAGCGTCACATAGTTCTTTCAGGAAAAGAAACATCGTGGAATCGAGGGCAAGATGCATATGTCAAGATTATAATAAGTTTGATGAAATTCCGCCTTCACGGAAAATGACCCAAGCATTCCGTTAAGTAAAGAAGATGATCCATGGTTACGTCTCAAGCGGTCATAAGGAATGACATATGCCAAGAAGTTCATGCTCATATTATGTAACTCTAGTTCATGTCTTTCGGTTTGTGGCTTGACCAAGGATATCTTTCGCGGTTTGTGGCCTTTAGTCCCGGTTTTGTAGTCTCGCTTTTAATATTAATAAATGTCTTGAGTGTTAGTCCCATTTTGTGGCTGGACCGGAGTGCCTCTATGACCAGTTTCGGAGATGCCGAGGACTGGCTCACGGCATCTCCTCGAACTGGCCGCAGTGGTGTCCTCGCCTCGAAACCATCTTGCAGCTTGTAACTTCACTAACTAGATCAATACGCCGAGCTAACTAATTTCACATATTAGAGTGCCTCTATGACCAGTTTTCGGAGATGCCGGAGGAGGGCTCCGCAAGATCTCCTCGAACTGGCCGCATGGTGTCCTCGCTCTGAAAACCATCTTGCAGCTTGTAACTTCACTAACTAGATCAATACGCCGGAGCTAACTAATTTCACATATTAGAGTGCCTCTATGACGATTTCGGAGATGCCGAGGACTGGGCCCGTCAAGATCTCCTCGAATCGGCCGTAGTGGTGTCCTCGCTCTCTAAAACCATCTTGGAGATGCCTCAAACTGGCCGAGGACTGGACTCACAAGGATGCATATTTATAGTACAAGCAGCTCGGCATAATGTCGACACTCACGACATAATGTCGACACCCCTATTATTAGTGTCGACTCATTTTAGTCTTGTTGGTGTCTCCAACCGACTAAAGGTTCATCTTTAGTCCCGGTTGGTGACACCATCCGACAAGGTACAAGCCGCACGACATAATGTCGACACTCACCCCTATTATTAGTGTTGTTCGCCCACTGCCAAATCCCTTTAGTCCCGGTTTGTGACTACATCCGGACTAAATGTGTGCCGAACAATGATCATGTGTGTGTGGACATTGGTATGTAGAACAATGTTGCAGGAGGAAGTTTTCCTTTTGTCGCACGGAAAATCCCTTTTCCATTTTCCGAGCAAAAACGGGTCGCTTTGTGAAGTAACCACCAAAATGCCGTTTGTAATGCTACCGTCCTATTTTCCTAAAATACTAGACCACCTTACATGGACTATATCCCAACCGGTACAAATCGGGACTAAATATGAACCCTCTCTTTATATAGGCATTTCCCTATTTATTAGGTAACACTTAAGACATTTATTAATATTAAAACCGACAAATCGACTAGCTAACACTGTGCCTAAAGCCGCCCCTTTAGTCATAATCATGCCTAGTCCTATAGTACGCAGCTTGTGGTCTTCATCGTCGCCATCATCATCGCCATCACACCGCCACTCAGGGATCCTCACCCATCCATGGCATATACCAGGGGCCATTCCAGCTTGATTCACAGGGTGGGAGAGGGTCTCTGAAGACGATGCCGCCACCGGATGTGGGGCCTGTGGCGGGTGGACTCGTGGCACCAGAGGCGAGGATGGTCTCCCCCGATGTAGCGCATCACTGATGATAGTACGGTTCTCCCACCACGCACGACGGCCGACTTCGTTGTTGTTCACCGTGGGGCCATCACCTCGTGATTGGCGAGCTCCCTTCCCGCCTATTAGCGAAGAAGGCATTCCAGTGTCATAGTTGTCGGGATCCCACTGGGATCCATCCGCGCCGGCGTGAGCTCGTGGTAGAAGTGGTTTGTGATGGCCGCTGCGTATGAACCTTGAGGGACAGGAGGACAGAACCCTCCAACAAGATCCAGCCGGCCAAGCCGGTACCGGTGGACAAGGGTAGTTGAGGCGCACGCCTCTGGCCTCGAGGGTCGAATGGCCGAGGGCGTTGTCCATTGTTCTAAGAGAGGAAGGTGTGGATGTGTGGATAGCCATGACACGATCACCCTAAATATAGAGGAAAGGCGGGAAAACTTGGCATGAAGCTTTGGGAAATGGGAATATCTTTAGTCCCGTTAGTGACTACATCCGGACTAAAAGCTCTAGTAGAAAGGAAAGGGCGGGAAAACTTGGCGGGAAGAGGTGGAAATGGCGGAATATTTTTAGTCCCGGTTTGTGACTACATCCGGACTAAATGTGCCGAACAATGATCATGTTTCAAAAAACCTTCACAAAATGACCTATCATGTTCGAGGTTTCATGGCTTTCGTCCAAATGACCGATGTTATGTGCTGAATCACGGCATAGTTTGTGATGTTGTGCCCATATTATGCATGTGTGGACATTGGTATGGAGAACAATGTTGCAGAGGAAGTTTTCCTTTTTGTCGCACGGAAAAACCCTTTTCCGTTTTCCGAGCGCAAAAACGGGTCGTTTTGTGAAGTAACCACCAAAATGCCGCTTCGTAATGCTACCGTCCTATTTTCCTAAAATACTAGACCACCTTACATGGACTATATCCCAACCGGTACATCTCAAACCTTTTCGTCCATCCCCGGTAAAAGGATAAATGTCGCCGAATCCCAGGAAGTGGGTCGGTTTGTACTACCAGTACATGATCTATCGCCCGTGATTTTTTGAAAAATTGTTTTAGACTCGCAATATGTGGTTTCTTCAGAGATCCAATGCAAGTTCTAACGATGCCCGCCCCTATCTTCATGCACAGTTCGTTCACCATAGTTAGAAATTCAAATAATTCAAACGGGCATAATAAATTCAAAAAATCCGAACAATGAAAATCCTTCGTGGTGTCATATTATGTTACATAGTTGAAAGGAAAAATACAGACTTGGTATATTGATCATGTTTCAAAAAACTTCACAAAATGACCTATCATGTTCGAGGTTTCATGGCTTTCATCCAAATGACCGATGTTATGTGTCAATCACGGCATAGTTTGTGATGTTGTGCCCATATTATGCATGTGTGTGGACATTGGTATGGAGAACAATGTTGCAGGAGGAAGTTTTCCTTTTGTCGCACGGAAAAACCCTTTTCCATTTTCTCCGAGCGCAAAAACGGGTCGCTTTTGTGAAGTAACCACCAAAATGCCGCTTTGAATGCTACCGTCCTATTTTCCTAAAATACTAGACCACCTTACATGGACTATATCCCAACCGTACATCTCAAACCTTTTCGTCCATCCCGTAAAAGGATAAATGTCTGCCGAATCGGCAGGAAGTGGGTCCGGTTTGTACTATTGTACATGATCTATCGCCTGCGTGATTTTTTGAAAAATTGTTTTAGACTCGCAATATGTGGTTTCTTCAGAGATCCAATGTAAGTTCTAACGATGCCTGTCGCCCCTATCTTCATGCACACCGTCAACCATAGTTAGAAATTCAAATAATTCAAAACGGGCATAATAAATTCAAAAAATCCGAACAATGAAAATCCTTGGCGTGGTGTCATATTATGTTACATAGTTGAAAGGAAAATACCAGACTTGGTATATTGATCATGTTTCAAAAACCTTCACAAAATGACCTATCATGTTCGAGGTTTCATGGCTTTCGGTCCAAATGACCGATGTTATGTGAATCACGGCATAGTTTGTGATGTTGTGCCCATATTATGCATGTGTGTGGACATTGGTATGGAGAACAATGTTGCAGAGGAAGTTTTCCTTTTTGTCGCACGGAAAACCCTTTTCCATTTTCCGAGCGCAAAAACGGGTCGCTTTGTGAAGTAACCACCAAAATGCCGTTTCGTAATGCTACCGCCCTATTTTCCTAAAATACTAGACCACCTTACATGGACTATATCCCAACCGGTACATCTCAAACCTTTTCGTCCATCCCGTAAAAGGACAAATGTCTTAATCCACAGGAAGTGGGTCCGGTTTACTACAGTACATGATCTATCGCCTGTGATTTTTGAAAAATTGTTTTAGACTCGCAATATGTGGTTTCTTCAGAGATCCAATGCAAGTTCTAACGATGCCCGCCCCTATCTTCATGCACACCGGTTCGACCATAGTTAGAAATTCAAATAATTCAAAACGGGCATAATAAATTCAAAAAAATCCGAACAATGAAAATCCTTCGTGGTGTCATATTATGTTACATAGTTGAAAGGAAAAATACCAGACTTGGTATATTGATCATGTTTCAAAAACCTTCACAAAATGACCTATCATGTTCGAGGTTTCATGGCTTTGGTCCATATGACCGATGTTATGTCTTGAATCACGGCATAGTTTGTGATGTTGTGCCCATATTATGCATGTGTGTGGACATTGGTATGGAGAACAATGTTGCAGGAGGAAGTTTTCCTTTTTGTCGCACGGAAAAGCCCTTTTCCATTTTCCGAGCGCAAAAAACGGGTCGTTTTAATATTCAAATCCAAACACTTCTTATGTTTAAAGTTTTTCTAAATTCCAAATTAATATTCAAAAATATAAGTTAATTCATTTTAAAAGGTTACAATAATTATTTTTTAAAAATAGAATATGTTTTTGAATTATTTATTCAAATCCAAAAACTTCTTATGTTTAAAGTTTTTCTAAATTCCAAATTGATATTAAAAAAATATAAGTTAATTCATTTTTAATTGTAAATGGTTCATATTTTAAATGGTTACATTAATTATTTTTTAAAACAGAAAATGTTTTTGAATTATTTATTCAAATCCAAACACTTCTTATGTTTAAAGTTTTTCTAAATTCCAAATTAATATTCAAAAATATAAGTTAATTCATTTTAAAAGGTTACATTAATTATTTTTAAAATAGAATATGTTTTTGAATTATTTATTCAAATCCAAACACTTCTTATGTTTAAAGTTTTTCTAAATTCCAAATTGATATTAAAAAATTATAAGTTAATTCATTTTTAATTGTAAATGGTTCATATTTTAAATGGTTACATTAATTATTTTTTAAAGAAAATGTTTTTGAATTATTTATTCAAATCCAAACACTTCTTATGTTTAAAGTTTTTCTAAATTCCAACTTAATATTCAAAAATATAAGTTAATTATCTTTAAAAGGTTACATTAATTATTTTTTAGAAATAGAAAATGGTTTTGGATTATTTATTCAAATCCATACACTTCTTATGTTTAAAGTTTTTCTAAATTCCAAATTGATATTAAAAAAATAAAAGTTAATTCATTTTTAATTGTAAATGGTTCATATTTTAAATGGTTACATTAATTATTTTTAAAATGTAAAATGGTTTTGAATTATTTATTCAAATCCAAACACTTTTATGTTTAAAGTTTTTCTAAATTCCAAATTGATATTAAAAAATAAAAGTTAATTCATTTTTAATTGTAAATGGTTCATATTTTAAATGGTTACATTAATTATTTTTAAAATGTAAAATGGTTTTGAATTATTTATTCAAATCCAAACACTTTTATGTTTAAAGTTTTCTAAATTCCAAATTGATAAAAAATAAAAGTTAATTCATTTTAATTGTAAATGGTTCATATTTTAAATGGTTACATTAATTATTTTTAAAACAGAAATGGTTTTGAATTATTTATTCAAATCCAAACACTTTTATGTTTAAAGTTTTTCTAAATTCCAAATTAATTATCATTTAAAAACAATACAAATTTAAACCCCAAAATAAAAAATAAGGCGAAGAGAGAAAACTGAATTTTTTTGAAAACAGAATATGTCGGTTGGAGCCACCAACCGACTAAATCCTGCGCCTCCGATTCTTGAAAATTGGAAAAAAAGTGGAGTATAGGTCGGTTGGTGGCTCCAACCGGACGTATCTCTTTAGTCCCTTGGAGCCATCAACCGACAAATGACCCATTCGCTTATAAGCGCTCGCCTCCTCTTCTTCTTCCCCATCTCACTTCTCTGCTTCTCACCGGCCACAGACTTTCTACGCCGGCAGTCGCCCGAGCCGCCACCCGCTGCATCGCCATCGCCACGCCTCCGCCCACGCGCCGCTACTTTCCTCGCGGCGTGACCTCAATCGCTGGATTGAAGCTCCGTCGCGTGTCGCCTCCGTCGATTCCGGCCTCCCGCTCGCCTGCCGCCACCACCTCCGTCGTGTTCTGGTGAGCTGGATCCTCACGGTGGTCTTTTTTCTCCTCTCCTCCTATACTCCTCTCCCCGTGTGCCGACGACGCCGGCTGAAGCTCGACGGAGGCGACGCCCGGTGACCAACAAGGAGCGCGCCACCACTCCTTTCTCCCGCATCGCGCTCTCTAACGCCCATCCGCTGGCGTCCAGTGCTCTATCGCCGCCGCCGCTGCCTGGGAGCTCACCGCCAGCGTGACGTCGTGCTGACGTCACTCGTGCTCGTGTGGCAGCTGATGTGGCCTGGGGCCCATCTGTCAGCCTCAGTGGGTAGGGGGCGCCCCGGTGTAAAAATTATTTGCCTTTTTTTAATTCCAGAAATTGATATAAACTTGTAAATTCAATATCTTTTATTTATAAGTCAAAAATACAAATAATATATCAAATTGTTCGTAAAAATGAAACCTATCTATTTATCCTATAATCATGCATTGTTCAACAATTTAAATGACAAGTATAATTAGAAGAACAAATGCACCCTCTCATATGTTCCGGAGTTTCCCGAGTTAGGGTTTTCACCCGGAACCCGATTAAATCGTCGAGCATGTCTTAGGGTTACATTCCAATGCAAATTAACTTGTCATATCATCATACTTGCTTGAGCATTGCATCGATTCCATGTGTTGATTGTTTCCTTTCTTTTCGTGTTTCGATTATTAGGTTTATTATTAGTTAGGTATTATTAGGTTTATTAATTAGTTTGGTATTATTGGTCTTCGCCCCACCGGTCACAATGTGGGTAGCCCTGCACTGATTCACATTGCACCACCGTGGTTAGATAAGGAATCATTAATACCCTTAGGTGCATGGGTTCCTCTCATATGCATCGGAGGTTTCTCGAACTAGGTTACACCCCGGAACTCCGGAATATTGATAACCGTTGATTTTAGCTAGAGTTACCTATCTACTACACGGTTTCCTTTTGTAGCTAGGTTTAGGTTTCTCTTCATTTTTATTATTGTGTATGTATATATCGTGGTTTCTCCTTAACTTTCTCCTTTAGCCGCTTTGACTTATTCGCTTTTCCACCTATGCGTAAAATATGGATCCACACGCCGAGACGAAGAAAAGGAAGAGTTGATCCAAGGTGTGATCCGTGGGGAAGATAATTTAGACGTATCAACGTTTCGAACAACTCCGTGAGGGTGATCCTCTTTACCGGAGTAGACAACTTGTTTGAGGTTGAAGGTGTTGCCTTCCATGAGGGAGAAGGCGATGCCTTGTGTAATCGAGAAGACGCTCCGGCAAGGTGCATGTAATATAAATCAATTCATTAATTAATCATCTCGCTATCTATATAGAAATAGTAACGGCGATCTTTCTTCTTTAGCCCTCCGAATCAAGGAATCTCTTGAAAAGAGCTTGAGGCCCAACCAAAAAGTTGGAAGACCATGAGAGGTTCAGATCGAAGATGTCGGCAGACGCAGTAATCGACACCTCCCGAAGTTGTCGCAACCAAATTTGTGGCACAATGCGAGTAATCGTTAGGGACTTAATCCCGATCACCATTAGAAATTGGAATAGGCCGCTAATGCGGATGAAGAGGAACATGTTTATTTGTCCCTAACCACGCCAAATATTTACCGGAAGAGGCTCATGGTTAATTTCAAACCAAAGATAGAGCTGGATCCAAATGCGGAGGATCCAGTTGAGGACGCCTTACAACATGGGAGAGCCATGGAGGCTAAGGTCAGGGAGTGGGCTTTGAAGAAGATGGCCCAGTGTTTCACCAACCGGAAGAAAAGATTGCACCTTGACTATGTCGTGAAAAGAAGACTCCCGATTTCAAGAATATTCGGTTTGAGAAGATAAAACCATTCTGGGATGAGTTTGTGGAATACAAGAAATCGAAAAAGCTAAGAAAATGTCCGAAACGAATAAGTGAATGTCGCTAACAAGAAGTATCACCATACTATGGGGCAAGGTGGCTACAGTGGCTGGCATTCCTAAGTGGGAGAAACTTGAGGAACTGCGTGATAAAAATATCACCCAGAGATGACGATTGGGTAGAACGTGCAAGGAATTGGTTTTACGGGCATGGGGCACGTTGGACTCGGAAGGAGGTGTATATATACCATACGACATAAAGAAGACCCCTTGCCAATCGAGAGGATGAGAAAAGCAAGAAAGGTCATTAAAGATGGGGACTTCATTCCCGATAGAGAGAATGATGAGCTCACACTCGCCTTGGAAATAAGGAACATGATGGACGAACACGAGGCACAATAGGCTCCCAATCATGGAGGACTGGGTTTCAAGAGAGGAAGAAATATCCCGATAGAAGCCGTCAGGAGGAGTAAGGACAGGCAGTTGAAGCGAAAGTCGAAGAGCGAATGCGTTTAATTGAAGAACGATTAAAGCAACAACAAGATGAAATTAACTCACTTAAAGAGCAAGTACTACGGCGCCCCATCTCAAGAAAGACACTTGCATTCGATGCTACCGCCTATCGAATAATCGAAAAGCAGTGGCTTCCACCGAGGTCCCGGTGATGACAATGGCGATGCCGATGATGCACCGACGATGGCTCCTGGCTACCCAAAGGATGATATCACGTAGATGACACAATCGCGAGCTACATGTCAAAGTTGTGAACATATCAATGAAGGTGGCGGTCGGCTATGCCTTACCAATTGGACCCACACCAACTTACCACAGTCGTCCGGTTCCAGAGGGTTACGCGTTGTCGGCGTGGATGAAATCATGCCCACCTTTGAGGTTTTGGATCTTCACTACCTGCCGGTGAAGGGGATGATCGTCGGGTGACGCAAAAACGTCACCATTCTATGGTCAAGGATTGTATCGTGCAAATCACACGCCAAGGCCATCTTCGCCGCCTCACCCGTCTCCGGCCGAGGTCGCCGCCGCGGCAGCCGCCGTCGCCTCACCCGCCCGTCGCCTCACCAATCTCCGGCAGCCATCGCCATGGAGCCATCGCGCCTCAGATAAAAAGCGTAAGCGTCTTTGCAGTCGTCGTAAGTTTATCGCCGAACGTAAACAAGAGCCTCTTCCAAAAGTACCAACGGTTCCTCCCAAGAGAGCTTATGATATCAAGAGGAGATCATGGCGATCGTTGATGCGAAACGACAGCTGCTAAGCCGAGGCGGCCGAAAGAGCCAGAGTTCCCAGACCAAAGAAGAAAAAGCCAAAGTGTTGAAAATGCTAAAGACTCTTCATCAACCCGAGCCAAAGCTGTCATCGACTATGAGCGTTCTATTCTCAAGTCACATGCAGCACAAAAGCCTCAAGAGCGATCGATGCAAGCGGAAATCTGCTCGGAGAACAAGCAAAGCAGACTTGCCCCTCTCAAGGTGATTTCTCAAACCAATGTGGGTCGAGCAAATATGGGGTCAAGAGCAAGATGATCCAGAGGTAGTTGCACACTGGAGAAGCTGCCGCTGCTCAAGGTATGAGTATTGCCCAAGACTTATCCCGATTAGAGTTCTTCCCGTGAGTGAAGTAGCATACAAATACCAAGACGCAAACCTCTCGTCAAACCCGAGGAGGTAAATAATCTTTCAACAAAATGCGAAGATTGCATAATCGGTACATGCACGCCACAAGGGCCGGGCTAATCGGATAGTGCCGAGGGTTACAAAAAGCATCATGGGAAAGAAAGTGATGACATGATATCCATTGAATTTAATGAGCTATTTCAATTATTCAATCAAGACGCCTTGGACAAATCGCTCATCGATTGCCTATTGTCCGTAAGTACTAATTCTGTAATTAACTTAGTCTCCACTATCTCACTTTGTTTATTGCATGTATATAATCATACTGTAATATGCGTAATGAAGATTCTCGAATGCAAAGAGGACAAATCTATGATATTGGCTTCATTGACCCATATTGGGTTCATGAAGCTAATCTCAAAATAAGCCCCGTGGATACGGAGGATAATATAGTACAGCGTTAAGGTTTCAAGAAACCAAAAGGGAAATACTTTTTCCTTACAACTTCCAAAGTGAGTGTTATTGTCTTGTATACACTTTCTATTTCGCTAACTCGATGTTAAGTATATAATTGATTAGTTATGCATTCGCAGCTTCCACTATATTCGTTAATCATTCAACTTGACAAAGGCGTGTACTAGTCATGGACTCAAACATAAACCCCTTGAGACGTGGAAGGACATGCAGATACTTCTCCAATGTAATTCTAATCATTACGACACTATATCGGCAATGTTCGTGAATTTTATGATATCAAGTACTTAAGAACTTATTTTATTCGCTTTTCACGCGGCAGCGCTTGGAAACGGTTCACCAACAAGGCTAGGGGTGTTTGGAAAGAGGACCTTACATTTCAACCACTAAATGTAAGCACCACTAGCTATATCCGCGCATATCTTTGATTCTAGTTTTGATACGCTTATTATCATGCTTGATTATTATTTTGATTGAACTATGTTCTTGTGAAGTGCCCGACACGGGGACCGTGTAACAATCTCTGTGGATACTATGTTTGCGAGTTCATCCGACGCGCGATGAGAAGGGCAGAAATTTAGAGCAACTCCACGTATGTAAACAATTTCTATAGTTTTATTTTCAAACAAATTGTGTTTAGTTTCATTCATATAGACTGACTCCTTTTTAAATTAGATCGAATGTTCACGGGACGGTCTTACGCCAAAGGATCGCACGAGCAATTCAGAGGAATTGGCGGGATTCTTGGATGCAAGTCCTAGACCAAAGGGGAGTACTATTCCTGTGTATAGACAATAGGGATTGTAAAAATAGCAACTCGGTCCGTGTATAGACAAGGGAATACTTTTGTATGTAGTGCATGAACTCGATCCGTGTATTGAATGTAATATTGTCATGATGATCTTGTGTAATATAAGGTTCCTTTATTGATAAGTGCAAAACACTAAATAAACAATAAAACAACCTAAATGAATTCTTCGCAGCGGCACAAAAGTGGCGAAAATGCTGCCGGCAACAAAATGTGCAAATGAATTCTCGCCGCGCAGAGAATACAAATCTCGCCGGGCAGAAGGTTATTAGTCCCGGTTCAGATTAACCGGGACTAAAGCCACCTCCCTCGCACGTGCAGCCACGTGTATGATCTTTGTCGGTTGGTGGGGCAACCGGGACTAAAGGTTCGGGCTTTAGTCCCGATTGCCCCGTCCCGGTTGGGCAACCGGGACTAATGCCCCTTACCAACCGGGACACATGGGGTGTTTTCTACCAGTGAGTAAAAGAATGTTGATGTTTATTTGCAAGCATGACAGACACATAGAAAAGCATGAGAAGGCTTCAAGCCTTCAACAAAATATTGTCAAACAATGAAAATCAGGGACAGTTTACTAGTTGTCTAGAATCTAGATCCTACTCACATCCTCCATTTTTCTCAGTCCTCTTTGAACAATTCATTGTCAATTATCATTCTTCTCATCTCACTAGTACCGGCTCCAACCTCAAACAGTCTGCATCTCTCAGGAGGAGGCCAGTAGGGTACCATTGTACCCAAGCCAATGGATTGTCTGTCATAAGGGAAGGGGTTTAAGATCAGTTAGTGGACCATATTTATCTCACTAGGCTAAAAGGTAGTTACAAATAGTAAATGCAACATAAACTTTGCCCAGGGAGGATAAAATGAGAGAGCTTGAATGACACACATGCACAATTTGAGAAGTTAACTGTTATCTGTATGATGAAGGATTCTGCAATACTTGATCGACTTCCAAATAGCTATATCAAAAGAAAAAAGACCACAAGCAACAAAAATTCCAATGGAAAAAAAGAGAAGATTCTTATGTGTCCTTTTTCAAGGATACATATAGAAGACGTATCAATAATATAGAAAAAAAGGCGCAAGGCTGAGTACCACGCAAGATCTAATCTCCCTCTATCCACACATCATTAGATGCTTCAAAGCATACAAAATTGATTTCTTCAGCATCGACAAAATTATGAAAATTCACCGATTTGAAGGCTAAATTGATTCCAATGACACACATAAAGAAGAACATCAACGCATGCCTGTATGAGGCCAATGGGACCCACAACAGGCAAGTCTTTAAAATAATTGCACGTACCGAGAATATTTAATATTGGTATCTAGTTCAGGAACTCAAATATTAGTTGGGAATTCAGGAAATCCTTCAGCGTGATACAGGGAGTCTAGTTCAAGAACTGTTACAGATGTTCTGGTGTAGATTATTACAGGCCACTAGCTAACAAACAACAAGATGAAGAATTGAAAACAGCAACAGAAGAATATAAAAGAAAATATCTATAAGAACTAGCATCACATATATCATTAAGAGGAGGGTGGGGTTCAAACCTCAAACCTTGCGCCTGGGAACGACGTGCATATTAAGGCGATATCCATAGAGTGGACGCCCAATAGCCACGCACTAAGAGGAACAACACGGTGGCAATACCACCCAGCTCGATCATGGTGAGGCCACAGAAGAGATATCACATGTTGTCATTGTTGAGAACAATCTAAAAACCAGGACAAAACCTTATCTGCTGCGTCCAATGCATCAACTGACAAGATCAAAAAATTGGTACTCTGCAGGGAGCAATTTTATTTGTTCATGATATTTCCCTTTATTTGAAAAGAGAGAGATCAACAACGAAGTAGTTGAAGCTTCAAGCAAGATGCTCTTGCCATCTACTCTAGACATATAACTTCCAGCCTTAGCTATCTCACCTTTTCCCAATAATATTCTAATGATGCTATTTAATAGACCGGAGCTTAGCGCACAACCACTCTTCTCCATTGATGAAAACATATAGTCAGCTTCTTCGACTGATCCTTCTTTTAGAAGATTATGTATCATTGTGCCATAAGTAGAAGCATTAGGTACCAACCCACTGTCTGACGATATCGCAGCAAACAACTCTTTAGCTTCTTCTCTTCTCCGAACCTTGTACATTGCATTAATCATAATATTGAGTATTGTAATATTGAACTTCAGATTCATCGCACCTAATTTATGGAACAGGACGATTGCCTCGTCGGTGCAATTATTTCTACAAAGTCCTCCAAGGACTATACTGTATGTGGAAGTGTTCACTGCTGTTCCACTTCTGACCATCTCGCGGAACATGTTTTTCGCAGAAACAGGTCTCTCAGCACGAAATAACCCATCCAGTACGACATCATATGTAGCAGTTGTCGGTTTAATTCTGTTACCCAGCATTTCTCTGAACAGAATTAATCCATCATCAATCCGTCCACTTCTACAATAGCCGTTAACAAGTGTAGTATATGTAATCACATTAGGCTCAATGCCAACTGATACCATGGTGTCCAGTACTCTGCATGCTTCCTCCATCTTGCCGACTAAGCAATATCCGTCAATCAGTGAATTAAATGTTATAACATCAGGCCTCTCGCCTATGTCTATAACCAAGTTCAAGATATCGTGCGCATTATTAACCCTTCCTTCTTTGCATAGGCTGTTCATTATTGAACTGAAAAATACAATGTTAGGAGGAGGATGCTCCTGGCACCGACAGCCACAAAGAGGAAACCCATGTGTTTAGCTATTTAAACTGAATAGCATAAGCAAAGGTTGATTATTGGCAGAACATACCGTTAGCCAGAAATAAGTGAGAATAAAATGCTTTAGCAGAGCTCCATGATTTGCAATGATCAGTCTGTTCACATTTCCAGTAAAGTAGTCCATTAAACCGTTCAAAGGTTTCGTCAGTATAGATAACTTATACCTCTACATACAGCCCAGGCACTCTATCTCTGTTTAAGGACAAATGACACCATTTTGCCACATTAATACCTTCTGTACATCTGAGAATATTTGTCTAAACTGAATCTGCCTAGCATATAATTTACATATTATCTATGTTCTACAAAGAGCAACATCTAGGTCCACCAAGTAAGCAAGAATGGAATTCTCATCTGAATAGAAAGAAACAACAAGTAAAAGAATGTTGATGTTTATTTGCAAGCATGACAGACACATACAAAAGCATGAGAAGGCTTCAAGCCTTCAACAAAATATTGTCAAACAATGAAAATCAGGGACAGTTTACTAGTTGTCTAGAATCTAGATCCTACTCACATCCTCCATTTTCTCAGTCCTCTTTGAACAATTCATTGTCAATTATCATTCTTCTCATCTCACTAGTACCGGCTCCAACCTCAAACAGTCTGCATCTCTCAGGAGGAGGCCAGTAGGGTACCATTGTACCCAAGCCAATGGATTGTCTGTCATAAGGGAAGGGGTTTAAGATCAGTTAGTGGACCATATTTATCTCACTAGGCTAAAAGGTAGTTACAAATAGTAAATGCAACATAAACTTTGCCCAGGGAGGATAAAATGAGAGAGCTTGAATGACACACATGCACAATTTGAGAAGTTAACTGTTATCTGTATGATGAAGGATTCTGCAATACTTGATCGACTTCCAAATAGCTATATCAAAAGAAAAAAGACCACAAGCAACAAAAATTCCAATGGAAAAAAAGAGAAGATTCTTATGTGTCCTTTTTCAAGGATACATATAGAAGACGTACCAATAATATAGAAAAAAAGGCGCAAGGCTGAGTACCACATAAGATCTAATCTCCCTCTATCCACACATCATTAGATGCTTCAAAGCATACAAAATTGATTTCTTCAGCATCGACAAAATTATGAAAATTCACCGATTTGAAGGCTAAATTGATTCCAATGACACACATAAAGAAGAACATCAACGCATGCCTGTATGAGGCCAATGGGACCCACAACAGGCAAGTCTTTAAAATAATTGCACGTACCGAGAATATTTAATATTGGTATCTAGTTCAGGAACTCAAATTTTAGTTGGGAATTCAGGAAATCCTTCAGCGTGATACAGGGAGTCTAGTTCAAGAACTGTTACAGATGTTCTGGTGTAGATTATTACAGGCCACTAGCTAACAAACAACAAGATGAAGAATTGAAAACAGCAACAGAAGAATATAAAAGAAAATATCTATAAGAACTAGCATCACATATATCATTAAGAGGAGGGTGGGGTTCAAACCTCAAACCTTGCGCCTGGGAACGACGTGCATATTAAGGCGATATCCATTTTTTTTTTTTGAACAAGGATAGGGACCCGAAGGTCCCAGAACTGGCATTAAAACGGCAATTGTGTTACAATACTGCAGGAAGAACGAAGTAAAAAAAGAAAATTACAGTCATGTCCTTCCAATTTGCAAAAAGGACCTAGAAAGATAAAGCAAAAACGCCATCGAGTCCCTGAGCAAACTCCGATCTCGCCGACGATGCAATTGCCACCATCATCGGCCGCGCACTTGCCAACAGGCAAGGAAGAGAGGGCCTCCCGCCGGAGGTTGAAGAAGGGGGCTTCGGAAATTTCCGGCGAAGCAGATTGATGTCGGAGTACCACCCTAGCCACCCAGAAAGCTCGCTGGAGAGGATTTGAAGGGAGCACAGCAACTCCAGGAGCAAAGGAGATCGTTGCAGTAGCAGATGATAAATCACCATCGTCGATGCCAGCCCAAGACGCCTCCTGCCAGCCCAGCACCGTCTCCTTCTCCCCTTCACCACCACCATGGTGCACCAGAAGAGCCGAAGAACTGATCAGATCCGCCGCAGGAGGCCAGATGAAGATCCAAGTCGATGCAGAGTGCGGCTCATCGGGATCCCACTCCCCCTCGCTACCTTGGCCGACCGGGAGAGGCTCCAGAACACCACCACGCTCGATGAGATGCCTCCCTCCCTCGCCACCATGGCCGGCCAGGGGAGGCATCAACACTTGCATCACCAGATCTCCGCCAAAGACAGCTTTATTGAAAGAGACGACGGCTCTTTCCACCACCATAGACTCCGACCAGAGGAGCACCATGGCCAGGAAGAAGCCTCCTACAACGCACCAGATCTGGCTGTCAAGATCTGCTGCCCGCCTCAAACTACTAGGCATAAAGCCCAACACCGGCAAACTGCCGAACAACCTACTCCTAACTACACCGGCGCCGCATCCAATCCCACTCCGGCCGGCTATTCCGGCAGAGGGGAAGGAAGGGCCCGGGAGGCAGCGGTGGACTCTCAAGGGGAAGGGGCGAGGAAGGAGGTGGAGCGGGTTGAGAGGAGGAGGAGGTGCAGAGCCCTTTGCCCGGGTCGTCCGGCGATATCCATAGAGTGGACGCCCAATAGCCACACACTAAGAGGAACAACACGGTGGCAATACCACCCAGCTCGATCATGGTGAGGCCACAGAAGAGATATCACATGTTGTCATTGTTGAGAACAATCTAAAAACCAGGACAAAACCTTATCTGCTGCGTCCAATGCATCAACTGACAAGATCAAAAAATTGGTACTCTGCAGGGAGCAATTTTATTTGTTCATGATATTTCCCTTTATTTGAAAAGAGAGAGATCAACAACGAAGTAGTTGAAGCTTCAAGCAAGATGCTCTTGCCATCTACTCTAGACATATAACTTCCAGCCTTAGCTATCTCACCTTTTCCCAATAATATTCTAATGATGCTATTTAATAGACCGGAGCTCAGAGCACAACCACTCTTCTCCATTGATGAAAACATATAGTCAGCTACTGATCCTTCTTTTAGAAGATTATGTATCATTGTGCCATAAGTAGAAGCATTAGGTACCAACCCACTGTCTGACGATATCGCAGCAAACAACTCTTTAGCTTCTTCTCTTCTCCGAACCTTGTACATTGCATTAATCATAATATTGAGTATTGTAATATTGAACTTCAGATTCATTGCACCTAGTTTCTGGAACAGGACAATTGCCTCCTCGGTGCAATTATTTCTACCAAATCCCCGCCTGGAACATGCATGGCGTACGTGGGGAACAATCTATGATTCTATTTTTACTTGGCTGGCTAGCTGCACTAATCCTAGCAATGGGTGGCGCTACTTTTGTATACTAGTAAAGTAAGGGAAAAGGCCAGCGTGATTGTGCAGTAGCACGAGCGTGGAATGGTCAACGTCAGCATGGATACGTAGATGGTCGCCTACGTGGATGTCACTGTCGCCTCAGCGGCGCCAGCTGATGGCACGAGCCTGCATGCGCTTCCTGTGGGCCCGGTGATCAACCTTCTTAGTATACAAGAGGCTTCCAAAGATGGTATCAAAAAACGCAGCAACGCCCGTCGGCCGTCGCTATATGCTCGTGAAACGGTACTGGCAGCTCACGATCGATCAAACGTTCCGTCGACATCCTTTGCTTACCGAGATCTAGCAGCGCAGCTGAGAGTGCGTACCGGGAGCTTTGCTAGGAACGTGCAAGGGGGTCGGCCGTGACGCTGGGCAATCGATCGGTGTGGAGTCGCTGTCGTCTGCGCAATTCCATGGGAAATGAGAATGGAATGGAACGGGAGTGATGGCTGGCTGGCTAGTGGGCTAATATGTGGAACGTCTTTTTCTTTCTTCATTCAAGCATGAAAGGCATGCTCCTTCTCTCCTCGCTGAGAAAATTACAAATAACCACCATATTACAGGCTAGGGTCTCAAAAAGCAACCACTTTACGTTAGGGTTTCAAAAACCCACGGATTCAGAGTTCGTTCGTTGCAGAAAGCACTGATACCGGTTTGACGCTGGTCTAATAACAAAACTGACAGGACGGCCCCACCTGTAAGGATGACGTGGCTCGCGCAGACGGCTGCGGGCAGACGGCCGTTAACGGCGCTGTCTAGACAAAACGGTTGGTCAGCTCGCGCCTCAGTCCTCGCCCGCCGCCGCCGCCGCTGGTCACCTGCCGCCGCCGCCGTCGTAGACCATGCCGAGCTGGAACGAGAGCGAAACATCCGGTGAATCTCTCCTCAGTGATGTGAGTACTTTTCTCCTCTGGTTACTGATTTGGGATTTTTTTTGAAATTGTTTGATTTGAGCTCTGATTTGTGGATGATTTGTTCGATTTGTAGATCTGTCCGCTTGACTACGCACCGGATCATCTTTTTGACGAGGGATATTATGTCATTGATGATGATGCCCCACTCGTTTGCTCTGGTCACAATCTGAAACCGCGTCGATGTGTTGCATTTGAGGGCAAAGATACAGGGAGGAGGTTCTATCTATGCTCAGTGGAAAATGTGAGTACTCAGGTCCTTGCTTTCCCTCAGTACTTTTATCATGGCTCGATAATTTGATTAACTGATTCATACATTTAGATAAATCATGAGTACTTGTTTTAAATCATGTGCACTAAATCTCTCTTATACTTAGAGAAATAATGAGTAGTTGTTGTCAACATATATGTTCCTGGATCAAGTGCTCTCTATACTAAATCATGTGCACTGAATCTCTCTGTATTTAGATAAATAATGATTATTTGTTCTCAACATATATGTTGCTGGATCATGTCCAATCTCTCTATATTAAATCATGTGCATTGAATCTCTCTGTATTTATCTCTCTGTATTTAGATAAATAATGATTACTTGTTCACTCCATTTGTAATGGCCTGAACCTGTTAGAACAATCATGTACAGAACCTAATGGTGTTTTAGATAGATCCTGGATCATTTAGATACATTGTGAGTACTGATTATATTCTAAACATATACATGTGCAGCAGGTCATGAATTGTGGCTTTCAAAGGTGGATAGATCCAGAGTGGGATGATAGTTTGCAGCATGCATTGTCTAAGTTGTGGGAATGTACAATGACAGCCACAACTCAAGAATTTAAGAGAGGTATGAGAGTAGTAAGATGATGAAGGCTCTATCAAGAGAAGGAGAAATTGGAGAAGAAACATGCAACCCTATTAGAGGAAGGTAATAGGTGGATAGATCGATCGAGAGGAAGTGGATAGCTCGGATCGAGAAAAAGTCATAGCGTAAAACTATGCTAAGATAATGAGTGGGCAATATGATCTTGAGCGATGGATAAGCACATAGCATTGAAGAATGAAGTAGAGGTGCTGAAGAATGCCAAGGAGGAACTGAAGAATGTGCTCAAATCACAGGCACAAGTATTCAAGGTGAAACAACAGAAGTGGGATGAGGAAAGAGCTAATCTGAAGGATGAAAAGAAAAAGTTAGAGTACTCCATGCATGACCTTTTCAAGGTCAAGAGAATCAAGGCAATTTGTGAGGAGGAGGAGTGATGGTCTGTTTAGTTGGCATATTTGTGTAATGGTGTGCTCAGTTGGCATATTTATGTTTAGGTAGATGTATGAGTCTGTTGAGTTGAACCCTGTATTTGTTGAGTTGAACTATCCTTGTGTTGAACCCTGTATTTGTTGAGTTGAACTATCCATGTGTTGAACTCTGTATTTGTTTAGTTGAACCCTCCATGTGTTGAACCATTCAGTTTGTGTGAATATGCTTTATGGTACTGGATACAATGTTATATTATACTATGATCAATAATTTAACATCTACCATGATCAATAATTTAATATACTAGCATGACAACATCTACACAAGCATTTCATAGCACAACCACACATAGTACCAACATAGTTCAAAACCACAAGTAACATAGTTCACAACCACACATAGTTCACAACCACAAGTAACATAGTTCAGAACCACACATAGTACCAACATAGTTCACAACCACACATAGTACCAACATAGTACCAACATAGTTCACAACCACAAGTTGCATTGTTCACAACAGCCCTTTCTTGATATCACTCAAGGTAAGGTTGTCAATATTGCTTGCTGTGAGGTAACCTGACATCCTTGATGATTGCTTTCTTGCTCTTACAGGCCTACTGGAAGTACCACTTGCTTCATTTTGAGCAGGACCTGGCCTTGGAGCTTTGAAAGGTGCTGTTTGAGATGGTGTTGTCCTCCTAGCAGCAGGTGTTGTTTGAGCTGGTGTTGCCCTCCTAGCAGCAGGTGCTGTTTGAGATGGTGTTGCCCTCCTTGCAGCAGGTGTTGTCCTCCTAGTAGCAGCAGCTGATGTAGAAGACTCAGAGTGCTCTGCCCTGTTCTCCTGCATCCAAGCAAGACAGTGTTTGTAGAAAATGCATAGAATGGTTAAAACATAGAAATTACAGAGAATGGTTAAAATAGAAAACAAACCTTATGTTTGTTTTTCCTCATCACCAGAGATGGCTTTAGAGGGGCACCAAAACTAGTGTATCTATGCCCAAGAGTTCCACAATTGCTACAGGTTATAGTGGCCATCCTTGATGATTGCTTTGGTTCTGGAACTTCATACTTTCCTTTTCTCCTCTTGGTCTGATTCCCCAATGAGATCTTGAAGACGGTGGATCAATATCGTGTGTATCAGTCCTTGTCCAGCTATCTTCACAGCAGGGGTAAATCACAGAGCTTGTATGCCTCAACATACAAAGGCTTCTTGAAGAAATCGAAACAAAATCTTGGTGTTGGAATGACTTGTAGATGGCTGATATAGCATGATTGCAAGGGATATATCATGTCCCATTTGTTACATCCACATGTCATAGTTGTCAAGTTAACGAAGATAACATTTTCCCCATGGCTAACTTCCCACAAACCTTCAAAGACCTTTCTTGATCTATACATTCTTGACCATTTCTTATTTTCTTCTAGCATTTCTACATAAGTAGGTGTGATTTCCCATCTTGCCTTGGCGGCTCTGTTCTCTTGCCTTCATTCCCGACCATCATTTTTTCCTTATGCCATCAAACATTGTTCTCCTTTGGTTTCCCTCTAATGTCAAGAATCCACCTATTGAAAACCTCACTTAAATTGTTAACCACTAAGTCTGTTTTGCAATTATAGTCCATGGCATATCTGGCCCATGTCAAGAATCGGTATTTTCATTAACCACTCCCAAGCTTCCACACTCTCCTCCTTCATGTTAGCCATGGCAACATCAAAACCATGCTTTGTGTAAGAATAGGAGGCTGCATCCATGTATTTCTTGAGCTCCTCACCTCTAAACCCAAAGGTTTGAAAGTTTGCATAAATGTGTCTTAAGCAGTATCTTTGTGGGCAGTTGGGGAATATTTGGTTGATTGCATTAAGTAGACCCTACACAATGATTTCTAACTATGTAAATAACTATGCAACTGACAATAAAATAAGAAATGTATACTATGTAAATAACTATGCAATACCTTCACATCTCGAAATTATGGTATAGTACCCAAACTTACTGCCTCACCACCAATAGCATACTTTAGTTGGGTGAGAAACCAAGACCATGTAGCTGTCTCCTCCTTGTCAACCAGGCCAAAAGCAACAGGGAAGATATTGTTGTTCCCATCCCTTCCAGTGGCACAGAGAATCAGCTAGCCTGTGGTCAGCTTAATGAAGCAGCCATCTAGACCTACAAATGAATAGATGTATGCCATGTCATAATGTGTATATGTCTCATTAATTAGCAAAGGGAAAATATATCATGTAAATTACCTATAAATGGTCGCAACCATTAAGGAATCCTTATGCAGATGCACCTAGACAGTAGAACAATCCATGAAATATAGGGTTGGTACTTGGATGCTCTACGAATTTTTGTGGTCACAATGCATCTGAGCACTGGATTTGTGTCAAGCCTTGTCTGCAAGTAATCCCTTAGCCTCTTGTATTGCTCCACACGATCACCAAGCACAACCTGTAAAGCTTTCCTCTTTGCCTGTATGCCATCATTTTAGGAACATCTACACCAAATTTCTCCTTGGTTGTCTCCATCACAGCCTCAATGCACATCCTTGGATCAATTCTAATCTTTGGGCTCACAAATCTTTGCAACCCATTTGCTGTGACCTTGCAGTGCTCACCCTCTTTGTGCCACAAGTGTGCTCAAAGTGCACCTTTCTCGGTGAATGATTTCTCATTCTTTATCGAGAACCAACCATAAAAAGGACACTTCTCTTGAGCACACTTTACTATCACTCTGTCCTTGCAATTTCTATGGTACCTGAAGTTCCTAAGTTGTGCAATATGAAGTGTTTGCACTGCTCTCCTGAACTGGTACACATCTAGGAAGCACATCCTAAGACACAATCCTTCTTCAGGTTGTAGTCTGCTCTCATCATACCACACCCTTGGCTGTTTCTTTTTGGCCCTGCTTTTCCTTCCTTTTGGCAGAGCCCATGACAATTTCTCAAATCCATCATCATCCTCTGGATCCAAATCACCATCTGGCCCTTCATCATCAGAAGGAAGCCAGTCTGGTGTTGTTGTACTCTGCTGACTGCAATGTGATCTGCTAGTAGGCCCCTTCCTTACTGGTTCTTTCTTCTTATTCACAGTAACTGGCTCATCCTTGTCAACATCTGAGCAATCAGATGCATTAAATAAATCTTCAGGCTCTTCTGCAAAATAAGACTCATGCTCTAAGGCACCCCTCTTTCTCTTATTCAAATCATGGTTTGGCTCATCCTCATCTGATTCAGTTTCATTTATATGCTCTGGAGTGTAATTTTCATCATCTTCCATTTCTGAATCTTCATCCTCTTCCATATCTTCTTGTTCATCCTCTTCCATATCTTCTTGTTCTTCATCAACAATGTGCTCTGTTCCCTGTTCATTGAATAAGTACCCTCCATCACCATCACCCACTTCTAAGATTTGCATGTCATTCTCATGATCATTTTCATGATCATTCTCAACATTGTTGCTCTGTTGTGTCAGCAAGTACATGCAATCAGGATCTTCAGTTAACTGTGTACATTCTTGACTTGGTAAAACAACCCCATCATCATCAACTGTGTAAACAATGGGGTTTCCAATTTCTGAAATTGGGATTTGCTCTTCAAGCGCATAGTGTTGATGTTTGATGGAAGTGTGCTTCCTCTTTTAATTACTGATCGGTGACAGATCTCTTATCCTCATAAAGTTCAACCATCTGCTGCACCTTACTATGCCCATCTAGTAAGTCCATCCCAGCTATCCCTATACCCTTCTCTTTCACATAATATATGTTGTCACTAATCCCATAGCCCTCTGTCTCTATTAGAGCTAGCAAATTGAGGAATGTTACATCTGATTCAGACAAAGTGCGCTCTAAATTGTCCTTGCCATCTAAATTGATCCTTATATCCCATATATCATCATCCAAACTGCATATATTCAGAATAGGAGAATTTAATTGTCTATTTTTTCAGTACAAAATGGCAGTGGCATCTCTAGCAGATTAGATGGATGCGAATGACTTACTCAATGCCGCCTCCGAATGCACTGGTCCAACGACTGCTCTGGGTAAGGTCCTCCTTCAAACGATTTGCCAAGGAGGCGGCGGCCCGCTTCTCCGGCGATGCAAACGTCGCCGTCGATGGGTTCGAGCTACGCGCAATCCCGCCGCCTTGAAAGCCCGGCACCTCGACTTCGTACCCACCGCCGCCGTCTCCACCGCCATCTTCTCCGCCAGGTACGCCTCCAGCGCCCCCGCCGGCCGGAGATCTAGAGCCAGGAGAAATCGCCGCCGCCATGGCTTCAGTAGGCGCGCGAGAGAGGAAGTGTCTTGGCGTGTGTGGTTTGTTTGACCCGTGTCCAAACGGGAGGTTAGGGTTTCGGCAGTTACGCCGTCGCCCGGCCGTCTGCGCGAGCCACGTCATCCTTACAGGTGGGGCCGTCCTGTCAGTTTTGTCATTAGACCAGCGTCAAACCGGTATCAGTGCTTTCTGCAACGAACGAAATCTGAACCGGTGGGTTTTTGAAACCCTAACGTAAAGTGGTTGCTTTTTGAAACCCTAGCCTGTAATGTGGTGGTTAGTTGTAATTTTCTCCTCCTCGCTCGTGGTATAGTGATGGAAGGCCAGTGGAAAGGTATAAATTATCTTCCCCTCCTTTCACTATCTCGCCCAAAAGGGAAGGGAAGGGCAGTCCACAATCGTCAACATCTGCCTTTGCTTCTATCCTCAAAAAATTCTCTCGAAGCGGCTATAGCCGTTCTGCAACTTTTTTGTTTTGTTTTTTGAGATCCCGTTCTGCCACCTCTTTCCTCCATGGTCGAGGGGTCATTGTCTAGTTCCACGAAAATTCACAACATTATTAATTACTTGCCCATCCATCAAATTCCAGAGGGTGAAGTGGACGTTTTTTTTCAACTAAAAAGTCGAACCAAAAATTTACGACCAAGCTCGCGAGAGCACTCTTCTCTGCACCGAAACATTTGCGATTCTAGGGAGACTTCTCTTGAATCGCCAAGCAATTTTTTCTCATGTAGCTTATGAACCAAAGCATGAAAAATGTAAACCTCCATACGGAACTTTCTTTTGCATAGGCTCTCATGTCCGGTTAGAATTTCATTAACATACATACCACCTGGGAGCATGGATGTATGCATTGGTTTTTTCTCACTCCCTTCTATGGTCGGCAAAACAAATAGCACAAACTCATCTTCTACTTGAGATCTTCGTCTGTAGTTTGGATCCATGGCAATGAGCGCTAAAACTAGCAAAGAATACTACCAATGTTGTTGCTTGTTCTATAAATAACCTGATGAAAGTTAATCGTATAAGCTTGGAAAATAATGAAAACAAAGATATCAGGGAGCTGCACATGGGAATATATTCTAACCGATCAGTTATGCCACCACGCTTCAAATTGCCTATACGGTGTCTGTTGCCCTTGCCGTTGCCGTCGGACGGCCGGATGCTTGCGCCGATGGTGGAGTTCTTGCTCAACGACTCTGGCTTGGTGTTCCTGGCGTGCTTAGAGCCTGTTGAGTAGCGAGTAGAGAGAGTTTGCTAGCTTGAATCCAGCTTCATGAAAGCATGTGTATATGTAGAAGTGAGTTGTATGTGACAACGGCTAGTTTGAAGAAAGAAAGCCAACGGCTAGTTCTCATTCTCATGTAAGAAGAAAGGGAACGGCTACTTGTTTCAAATTCAAAATCGTTTCTACCCATTTCCTATCTGCAATCCAAATGGCTATAGTTTACAATTCCTGTGTTTTGAATTTCTATAGGATTGTTTGGGTATGACATCTCATTCCCTGTGTTTTTTCTATTCCTGTGTTTTTACTGTCCTGCGTTCCAAATGGGGCCTCAGGTGGAGTGCGACCAAGTCGCCGACTGCCGCGTCTCCTGTGCGGTCGGCGGCGCTGCCCATGAGACGCAACAGTAGGATAGGAAAGATAGGAAACGCTTCCCGGTCACCGGCACGCGCGCTGGTACCGTGAGGCACGGTCTCGCGCGTCGCGTCGTGGCTCGCTCGACAGCTTGTTCTGTCGCGGCCTCACGGGGCGTGCAGGCAGCCACGTATGTCTCTGTCCGCATGGACATGGACGCCGACCCCGATACTTTCGGTATAGTGATGGACAGTCAGAACACTTTCGGTGAGTGGATGTCAGTCAGACACACAAAAAATTCTGGAGGGGCAAAATGTGGACGTCGCGACAAGACGAGAGACACACAATAAAAGAAAAATCTCTTGGAGAACATTACCAAGTATCGATCGAGCTTGGACCGCCAAATATAATCCCGGATTTAGCTTGGAGTACTTATACGTAGGAACATGTGGCCGATGGATTCCAATAGTCCACGCTACAGACTGGATACTTGGGGAATTTTGTGGGTGAGATCCGCCGCGCGCGGGTACGGCATGTTTGCGTGAACGAACCGCACTTACTTGAAATCATTGGGATAACATAGTACAATATATACTAATTTTCGCAAAAAAGAAACAGTAGTACAATTTACTACACCGGCGAGGCGAGGCGAGCTTGAGTAATCTACTCCTAGCCTACGCATGGATCTCATCAGTAGAGTGCACTGGACACACAAGACACCTCGGATCGGTAGTACTTCCTCCGTCCCAAAATATATGTCTCAAATTTATCAAAGTTTACATGAATCTAGACACTATTTAGTATATAGATTCATTCAAAATTTAAAAAATCCAAGACATCTATTTTTGGACGGAAGAAGTAATATACATATGTACTCTAGGACTTTAATATACATACGGAAATTTCAGAGGGAGGAAGTAATATACATAGGGACTCTAGGACTTTACAAAAAATCCAATCCCCACGTGCCAGTTCCGCTGCTGCTGTGCCGGGCAGCCTCCTCACCTTGTCTTCTGCCACCAACGCAGCCCCAGGACGCCTCCCTGGTGCGCATCCTCTTTGAAGCTCGCTTGGGTGTGGCTGACTTCATCAGTGCAACGATATCCCTTCGCCGTGACGGGGAGAATGCCCACTGCCATCGGCCACCGCACGGGCTTTGCCCGACGGCATCCACCGACAATAGCAAGGGAGGAACTAGATGAGAGGGGCTAGAGTTGGCACGTGTTGTTCCGCCCGTGTCGCCTGAGCAGGACGATGTTGGGCAGGGTCCTCCCTATCAAATAGACACGACGGGTTTTCTGTAGATTTTTATTGGGAGCCCCTGGATCTCTCATGCGCCTGTGAATTTTTCATGTCTCGGTCTTCATCCTTATATTGCTAATTCTCAGTTGCAACTTGTAAAATTTATACAGTCACAACCTAGTTATAACTTATTAAATTCTTAATTACAATCTAGCTAGTTACAACTTACATGTAACTCTCACATTGTACAAATTACAGTGTGAATCTAATTGTGAGAGAGCTGACCGAGACATGAGAAATTCTTAGATACCGGAGAACTAGCAAATCCGATTTTTATTTATGTCCTATACAAAACTTCCAGAGCATGCTGGTGGATAGATAGGAACAAGGGCAGAAGGCAGGCGGGCACGCATGACAGACTGATACCGTCGCCTACATGAAGTCCTATCTCAAAGTCCTCTCAATATCAGTTTTAGAAGGAGCTTAACCGGGACAAAATGGATTGCATGGTTGCAGCTATGTGAGAGATTGATGCAGGTTAATTTGACTAATGAACCTGATTTGTTTAGGTGGAAATTAACCACGGATGGGACTTTCACCGTTAAATCAATGTATGAGGATCTGATGAATGATCATCAGAGAATCCCTACAAAATACCTTTGGAAGCTTAAAATACCACTAAAGATTAAGATTTTTATGTGGTTTCTAAATAAAAATGTTTTGTTGACTAAGGATAATCTTTCAAGAAGGAATTGGTATGGGAGCAAGAAATGTTGTTTCTGTGACGCTGAAGAAACTATTGAACACCTTTTTCTTACATGCCCCTTTGGTAGAATTATTTGGCGTATTGTTTTCTTTTCATATGATCTTCCACCACCAACTAATATTGATAATATGTTTGGGAATTGGTTGAATGGGATGGATAAGGATAACAAAGCTAGAATATGTATAGGGGTATCGGCTTTATGTTGGTCCATCTGAAAATGTCGCAATGATATTATTTTTAACAAGGCTCGAGTTCAATCTTTTTTGCAGGTTATTATTTCAGCGTCTCATTGGATCCAACTCTGGGCTTTCCTCCTCCCAGAGCATCAACGCGCAGTGATGGTTTCTGGATGCAACCATCTGGTGATGGTCGCACAGGATATTTACTACCAGGCTTCGTGGCGGCATACTAGTAGATTGAGAGATGTCTAGCTACTGTATGTTATGCTGTTTTAGACTTCTTGTCGTTTTCAGATGGTTGGTATTTGTATCAACCCTCTCTGATCCATGAACTGTATTTGCTACACAATTGATACTTCGTAATAAATGGCTGTGTGCATCCATGGATGCAGAGGCCGAGGACCAACCCCATTTCGAAAAAAAAATCAGTAAAGGGCAAGCCAATTTTTTCAGTCTTAAAATCAGCAGGCCAATGTCATCAACTGCACTGAAGTTGTACCACAACCTTTTTAGCCTCTCTTTGCTCTGTTCGAGAAACGAGACCACGAGAGCAAGTCCGCGATTAAGTTAATTGTTTCAAGATCAAATCTTAAGCAACGCTAGCTAGCTAGCCGGCGACATAATAATAGAACATTGTTCAAAAAGGGAATAATACAGAAGAACATCATAATCAACTACTCATACCTGGATCTTCACTTGCTGATTTATTAAGGATAAAGTAACGAGGGGATGTATGATTTTGTAAAGAAAATGAAATATATTTAATCCATACGTGAAATACACGGGTAGAAGCAAATCCTGGCCTAGTTTTTTTTTTTGAACAGAGACTGGGTGCTGACGTATCCTAATATATTTTCAGCTCAGAAATATTGTACATCGTGTATTACAAACCTAAGCTGTCGTATCTTTTCGATTCCAGCAATCACTGGGCAAGGGAGGCTATTGTGAGCTGAGTTCCTGCAAGAACAGATAGGCTCAGATCCTAATGATCTTCTTGCCTGTTGTGCATAATTATGGGCGACCCCATTAATTTCTCTGGAAATATGGAAAATGGAGCCCAACAGAGAGTGAACAAGCTTCTGATATTCGATTGCTTGCCTTCTAATTTCCCAAATCATATTGTTATCAGAAGCCCCTTGAGCCACCGCCGCCTTTGACAATGTTAAGTTATCAGTGAAGAATATTGGTCTTACTAGTTTCATTGCATCCGTAAAGTTTGCAGCAAGAACCAGGGCATGAGCTTCAGCCTGCAAAGGATTTGACACATCTTTTATTGATGCCATGATGAAAACACCAGTTCTTTTTTCATCCTGCAAGGATTGGGAAAAATAAATGCCAACACCAGCCATAGCAGTTGAAGATCCAGGTTGCTTCCTCCAGGCTGCATCAACATAAATCTTTGGACCTGCAAAATAGAAATCTATAGGAACTAATACTCCCAAAGTTCTCTTTGGAGTATGAGTGGATTGTATCAGATCTTCAGTCTCTAAATCCTTTAGCAGGGTTGCGGTGTGTATTGGCACCTGTTGAGGGGAGCTCTTCTTTCTGCAAAACAACTGATCGTTTCTGGCCTTCCAGATGCACCAAAGGAAAGTAGAAAAGATAATTTAGATTGATAGTTGGATGTTTCTGGTTGAGCAAGTTTATAATAATTTGAGAGATATCCTGGCCTAGTTGGTTAGCGTAAAAATTGAGGGCACTGGTTCTAGTTTTTTTTGGTTTAACCAGTGAACAGGTCTGATTTTTAAAGAAATGCATCCAAGTGTAAATAACATATCCAGGTTCCTCCAAAATGATCTCATTAGACACATGTTAAGTAGGCCTCGGCTGCAAAGTGAGGCCCACATGTTTGTGCGGTTGTGCCAACGCGCCTTGCAAACATTCCCATGATCATGTGCTTGACTCCTTTTATATACTACAACAGTAAAATATGATAGCCCTCACATTATCAGAATATACATGGGGATAGTTGATATTGTTTGTGATGTTTATTACGTTGATGTGCCAATGACATGGACAACGTGGAGCATAAAAATTGACTAGTGAAATTTGCAAACCAGAAGGAGTAAAAATTTCCAACAACGAAGCACATATAAAACATGCAAAAACTTTTATTGTATGCATATCATGATGAGACGGATATGCAAGGAACATCAAAGTGCTACACACTTTTCTTGATGTCTTTATTTTACTTAACTAGATTGTCCTCCCATTACATTAGTTCACCAATCCCGTTTGAGCTCGTGTGAAGCCACTTTGAGAAAACTTAGGAGTGAATACGCCAAACTCCTCTCCTCTGTTGTATTTGAGGTTTCGGGCTTCTTGCTTTGATATGTGGTACGCATTAGCGATGACATCAATAGGAAGGGCACGGAGGATTGAGTTCTTCCCGGCAATGTGGCTAACCATGGAGTTTGCGTTGGTCTTGAATGAAATGTATTGGCATCCTTCGCGTTGTGCCTTCTTTAGAACAACATAGTTCTGTGGTATGATTAATAGTTGTCCCGGGCGAAGAATATCGTTGAACACATTTTGGCCTTGATTGTTAACAACCTGTACCCGTGTGTGGCCTTGGATCACATACATCACACTATGAGCATTAATGTTCCAGAATGGCGAAAGAATGGCGTTCTGCAGTTAATAAAATTGAGTAAGTAAAAATACATAAAATTAGACTTATGTGTTTAAGGTTACAAGATATATAGGTAAGAATGTATTGAAATATAACATCGTAAGTACCTGATAGAGGTTTACTCTTGTAGCACTCATTTGCACGGTGTTAAGAATGGGGAATTTTTGGCTGTTGACATGTGTTATCCTACCAGCACGTGGGTTGTATGTGTCAGCACGTGTAGGATTTTCAATGTTCATTGTTGGCTTATGATCACAAAAGTTCTCCTCCAAACCATTCCAACGGCCACTAGTTGACTGCTCTACCTGAGATTGCCATGTCTGAGACGATTCTATTTGAGACCGACCAACCTGAGGTTGTGTTGCCTCAGATTGCTCTTCTTGATATGACTGTTGCTCTTGTTGTGGCATCACAATTGGTTGCAGAATTTGAAGCCCACGATTCACGCGGATTATCTCACCTCTTTGGTCATTTTGATTCTGAAGTCTTTGAGATGTGTGTTCACTTATACCAAGGGCTTCACCAAGCAATTGGATGTTGAATCCGCGGAATATATTTTGACTCACATACTGTTGTAGTGTCCTACTACCACCAGCCAACAAAAATTCCTGCAATTTGATCAAGTAAAAAATATATAAAAAAATCTTAGAGATTGTTCGAAAAGACAAAAACCTAGTTCATTAGTAAAAAATATTATCAAGCTTAAAAATTGTTTTAGATGCCCTCGATTACCTTTTGTCTAGGTTCAAGTTGATTGGCATTATTGTTTACGTCAAAAACATAGAGAGCTACAATCGGCACTTGGCCGTGATTGTAGAACCAATGTGCAATGCCAGCTGGCAACGCAACAATATCTCCTTGTGTAATGCGATGAACTTTCTGGTGCTCATCTCTAAACTTTTGGCTTTGTTGACCCTCCGATTGTGCTTGATCAAATTGTCCGAACTGTTGTTGGAAGGTTTCTGGGCACCCAGGGAATGTTACCCCTGCAGAACCAGTACCTACAAGAAAACAAGTTTAATTTGATATTAAAAATTACGGATAGTTTTGTAACATATTTCACATACAAATCGGTAGTATCTAATATAGAGCTATAACCACTCTATTAAGTTCATACGCCAACCTTGAAGGATGTATACCAAGGCGGGAGCATTGTGGTATCGAGGTAATAAAAGGCCTTGAGGCTCGATAACACGACGAATGACAGATAGACCGGCACATCGGAATTGGTCATTGTGCTCCTCAAAATACTCAGTGAGGCCAGCTTCAGACCTCACTTGTCGAAGCGGTTCAAATGTTTGTAGCCTATCGAATGTGCAACCCCTGGCACTTCCTTGTCGAGAGCTTTGCCATGGTTGACTCTGGCCAAATAGCTGAGCCATGGATCCATGGAACAAGAGGAAAATGTAAAAGCAAGATAAAAGCGATGGGAAACTAGTTGTTGTCATTCTTGTTGGAAGAGATTGAGAATGTTGGTTGATGGAGGTCTTGTGGGATGTACGGGGATTTTATAGCTAAGAAAAGTGGCATACACCTTATGTAAAGACATGGTTTGTTAAGATAGATGTGTGATGACATGAAAATTTGGACGTAATAGAGAAATCAAATGGATAAGCATGATTGCAAGCATACCCATAAATGATCTAACAAGTCCGAGTTCTGGTTGAAAACCTCATTTGTCTTTGTTTTCAAACGATTTTCGTGCACACTTGGATAACTGTTACTTTTTCACGTATACTCAAAGCTTCTCAAAGAAGTATGTACAACTTGTCCTACATCCTTTTCCTATTATCATAAGTTAAGTAGTTATGTGTCTTGAGTTTTCTAACAATCTTTTGTAGTTTGTACTATGCGATCAGTTGTATTTGTGATTCTTCTTGGTCGTTTGTTTATGACACCACTAAGTGACAACTGATTTTTGAATTGTTGCATAACAATATATTTGGATAGTTTTTGCTCGTGTGTTCTAGAGTTCTTCTAATGTCGATCTACACACGTCATAAAGTGTAAATTGGATGATACACATACACGTAAGCACTTGCAAACACATATCTGGATAAGAGAAAATTTACACAATGACGCATCATACATGTCGATATGTGCGGTAGTGCAGACGCTAAAATTCATGAAGCGTGCTTCCTTAAAAAGTAAAAATACCCCTTGAGAAAGCAAAACACACTTTTTTCATAGCTTTCTATAGAACGAAGCAAGGAGTATCTATATGATGTTTTTCTTTTGAGATATCTACATGCGAATGAGGCTGAATTTCTGATTTTCTACTCACTCCGTCTTAAAAAGATGTCTCAAATTTATTTGAATTTAGATATATCTATATACTAAATAGTGTCTAGATATATTTAAGTTTAGACAAACTTGAGGATAGAGGGAATAATTCTTATCATTTGCGCCAGAAAGTTCTACACTCATCCCGTGGCGCGAGAAGGAAACTTGGGTAGCTAGCTTTCAATGGTGCACGTGCCATGAAATATGGCAAACGAAATTATTCATCTAGAACGAACTTCTTTTGATATGCGAAATCTTATAAATCCAAGGTCAATATAGAAAATCAAATAGTTTTTTGAACTTCATGTCGTAAATGATCAAGTGCCAGTCCGAACTGATCTTGTATCAGATCCGCCACCGAACGAATACCTTTATTTTTCAAGTGAACCATTTTGGCCCCTTAGAGGCTCTAAACATGGAGCAGGAAGGTTCCAAAAACGCAAGTATTCTCCTATGAAATATGGCAAACAAGATTATTCATATATATTACTCTCTCCGTCCGGAAAAGCATGATATAGATTCACTAGTAGGGAATGGGCCTCTAGTCCCGGTTCTAGACAGGTTCTAGTATCGTTTTTGCAACCGTGACTACGGAATCGGGACTAAAGGTTTTAGCCTTTAATCCCGGGTCAGTTACGAACTTGGACTAAAGTCTCTACACGTGGTACGCAGCAAAGCGGGGGGTGTAGGACCTTTAGTCCCGGTCCGTAGAACGAATTGGGACTAGACATTCTCTGTCACGACAGCATTTTACAAATTCGGCTGCCGCGGCAACCGATGGCGGTTTCTGCCGCGACAAAATTTTGGGGACGGTTTCTGCCGCGGCAGAATTTTTTTGGGGGGAGCGGGGGGTTCGCGGCAGGTGGATCGGTAGAGGAGGGTCGCGTTTGGCGTAAGTGACGTGCAACGAAGAAACCCATTACACACAACATCGTCATAATTATATAGATACAATTCGATTATATATATACAATTTGATTACATGGAGATCACAACCCGTCTATTCGATTATATGAAGATCATTAAATCACTAGAATCCCTTGGCATGGAATTTTCCATTTGGGTTTATGACATGGTCAACAAGAAATCCCGTCAATTCCTCTTGAATTCCTACCAGACGCTCCTTATGTTGGGGATTCTCCCGCAATCTTTCCAACTATATATAAATGAAGGAGATCAATATGAATATCAATCGTCATAAAAATTATTATGAATGACACTCAACATAATTTGTGAATATATTGTTGACGTACCTCTATAATTGTCGCTCTGTCCCGCTTACAACCTTCGAGCGAATGTACTCGCAAATGAAGTATCTACACAAATTAGTCTGGTGGCTGCCTCTCACACTTTACGAGAGTAGAATTCAATCAAATAATAATCAAGCATGATATAATGGTATTGAAACTAGAATTGAAGAGATGCGTGGACCTAGCTCATACTACTTACCTCGACCCGATGAAAACTAAGCACATCTTTAAATTCACCAACCATAGCCCGGGTGAAATTTTGCCAAACCTTGCTCGGTAAAAATAAAGAATAAATGAGTTATTAGTTACTTGATATCTCAGGATATATATGAACGAAAGAGACCAATATAGTGCGATAATGACTAAAATTACCTCTAGAGCGCATCTTTAACGATTGCATAATGTGATTCATCTTTCCTTAGCGAGTCCTTGATTTCAACTCTTCCAGCATCAATTTCAATGATTAGCAAAATTCAGTGAAAGCTACGCACATTTATATACGTCAGTAACTCATTAATTATACTTAATATCTAATAAGAAGTAAATGTGGACAAGGCACTAACACTCTCACCCATAGTTATAGAGAAACAATATTATTTTCTTTTAATGTTGCCTCAATATGACTCTTAGCAAGTTACGCTTCGTCTCCTTGGAGTATTGCTTTAGCAATTTATTAAATCGGTGTGAATGGGTAGTGTGAATGGGTACATGTACGCCTAGTGCTTAATTAACACTGATACAAGCACCTCTGGCAAAGTCCATCGCTTGGTCAATGTTAATATTCTGATCAAAATTGGGTAACACCTTGAGCGGAGAGATCGATTGTTTTGCCTGCTTTCCGAGTTGGGCAACATCTCTTTTCCCGCTTCTTGCAGTTGTACTTCTTGTCTTCTTCCTACCAATTCTCATCAGACGTTGTCTGTAGTCATCAGCCTTATTTATCTCGTATTGCGATGGTTGCTCAATAAAACTCTTAGCCCACTGTTTGGCTTTTGGATCAAATATTTGCTTTGGCTTGGGCTCTTTGGGTGCAAAAAAGGCTTTCGCTTCGGCATCAATGATTGCTTTGGTTTCCTCATCAGGCATCTCGTAAGGTAACTTGGGAGGAGGCGGCAGGGTTTTCTTTGCCCTACTACCTTTCTTCTGAGTAGTAGTACTAGTTGACCGAGAGGTCGCCTTCTTCGGCTGACGCGGTGGTGGACTCACGCTATGGTGGTCGTCCTACTCCTCATCATGTGGACTTGCTGGAGGCGACATACTTGGCTGACGCAGAGGAGACGGTGGTGGCCTGGGCGCAGAGCCTGGAAACAATGATCTATCGGATCGGCTGCCGTGGAAGCTACGCTGCTTCTCCGCTGAGATGGTCCACCGACACTTTCTTCCAACCTCTCATGAGTTGACCCTTACTGGCGCATTTCATCCAGTTGCTTCTATTGCTCCTTTAGCATGGCATATATTTCCTCGTTCTTTCTTTCTATGCTACGCAACCAGTCTGCCTCCTCCTTCTGCTTCCGCTTCTTTGCTCTCACTCGTCTTCTATAAGATTTATTTTCCTCGGGAAACCCAGTCTTCCACGACATAGAAGGTCCAAAGCCTCGTGTTCGTCCTGGTTTTTTAGGATTCCCGAGGGCCTTTGTCAGCTCGTCGTTCTCTCTGTCGGGTTTGAAGTTACCCAATATAATCTCCTCGAGTGTTTTAACAATTGCTTCATGGGGTGTAGCAATTTTGTCTTTTCATCCAATATTAACTCCCCTGTTTCCATATCATAGTTCGTCACATGCGCAAGTAACCAATTTCTTACCCTGATGGTCTTGTCCTCTGTAGCTGGAGTGAGCCCATGGTCACGCAAGGCTCGATCGACTTCCTCCCACTTAGTCACGGAAGTCATGTAGCCACTTGTCCCCATCTTATGGTGATATTTCTTTTTTTGTAGCATTTTTTATTCTTTTGAGACCACGATTTTGCTACTTCTGATTTCTGGTAGTCCAAAAAGCCTTTCCCAGTGAGCCTGCTGCTTTTCTAGTGTGCCAGTGAATTCTGAGACTTATTTTTCCTCGAGATATTCATTGTATAATATTCTCTTGTAGTTATTGAACTGTTTGGTCATCTTCTTAAGAGTGAAATGCTTGACTTTGGACCTCATAGAATTTGTGGCCTGCTCATTCTCCAAGACCAGTAGGATGAAATGTGAAATGAGCTTTTCCCATAGTATGTATTTGTATCTGTCCTCAACAAAACTAAGTGGGTTTTTATCTTCGTTTGTTGATTTATTCCAGTTGATAACGCTTATCGGGACATTGTACCTAACAATAAAGCCGCATTAATGCACAAATGTGTTTGTGTTACTTAGGGGAAGCAACGGTTTGCCCTCTGGAGATACGGAATCAATAGTGACGTGTGCATCAGCGGCCATCTCTTTGGTCGGGCATCGTTTAGTACTTTTACCTGACTTGGTCGATGTGGAGGTCTAAAATAAAAAAAATATTCATTAATATATACACACAAAATCAATTAATTAATGCATATATCCAGTGATCACAAGAGGCTTAATAATATACCTCGCCAGACTTTGTTAAGGCCCGTCCATCATTTTCCAAGTCGTCGTCGCAATTGAAACTCGTCTGCCCTTCGACTAAAGGATATATCGCCATTCCATCACCAGACTCATTCAAAATATGTGAGCCATCTTCTGCTCCACAGTCTTCTGTTCCACCCTGATCGACGGGCGTTCCACCATGATCGAGGAGCCCTCCACCCTGACCGGGGAGCGCTTCATCACCTCGTATCATGTCGAATAGATGCTCTCTTCACCTTCTATTCCCTTGAAGTCCATAGAATAAATGCTATGAAGTAATCTGCATATGAGTAACAAAGTACTAATTCATCTCGAATAACAACAAAGTACTAATACATCTTGAATACATCTCGAATAACAACAAAGTACTAATACATCTCGAATAACAATAAAGTACTAATATCATATAAATATCTCTAATACATCTCGAATAACATCTCGCTCAAACTCAACGTCGACTCCTGGTTCCTGAGCCGCGGGATGTGAACACCCAAAGAGAAGGAACCATCACAGGAGTATAGCTAGGGTGAGATCCCTGAAGAATCTGCCAGGCATCGGAGACCCTGGCGTCCAACATCACCATATAGCTATGGACGTGCTCGTCCTCCTCCCTGACACTATGCCGTACCACCTCCTCGGGGCCCGGCTCCCTCTGCACCCTACCAGACCACGTGACCTCCACCAAAAAAGCTCCGGGTCGACGACGACACCCGAATTCCTCGCCAAGCTACGCATCCCGATAGGTAGCACCTCCTAGTGCAAACCAGGCAGAGACCAGCCTCGGACATGTCCGATAGAGCGAAGTACTCCTCCATCGGTCCCGCCGCGTAGTCGACGAGGATGTGAGATCGGCATATCCTAAAGTAGGCATTGTATCCTATATTATATAGTACATTATATACTATGTATTTACAGAAATGCGGGATGTCATTTTCCATCTCGCTTATTTATAGTCCAGTCTCGCTTGTACTAATTTGTAAATATTGTTTATAATGTATATCCATCTATAATAAAATTGTAATATTTGACTAATATTATAATGAACAACATTTGATTAATATTATAAAATTAATATCTATTATTCTATAATTATGAAAAATATGTATTATATATCAATTTTTTTAGAAAAAGAAGATCTATAATTTAAATCTATTATCATACTCTGTTATACAACTAATATTTTTTTGAATTAAATTATATCTATTGCATACTTTCGAATTTGATAAACTTTCAACATAAAAAGTGTTTGAATTTCATTGACTAATCTAAAACCATTTTTTGTTTTCTAAAATAGCTAGTCTAACTACTAAAACTAGTAATTGGGACTATAGATATTTCGAGGGCCTTTAGTCCCGGTTCCAGCCATTAATCGGGACTAAAAGATATCTTTCCCGCCATTTCCCTCTGCTTTCCGTCATTTCCTTCTATATCTAGGCCGACCGTCATGGCCATCCACACATCCACACCTTCCCCTCTCACGACAATAGACACTGCATACTGGGCCATTCTGACTCTCGAGGAGACCGACGCGTTGTTCGCCTCCAGCTACCCATGCCCGTGATACGTCGGAAACGTATCTATAATTTTGATGTTCCATGCTTGTTAGTATCTACTTTGCTTTGTTTTGCCTACACTTTGAGGAGCTTTTTATATCTTTTTCGGTACTAACCTATTAACAAGTTGCCACAAAGTGCCTGCTTTTTTCTGCTATTTTTGGTTTCAGAAAAGCTAGTAAAGAAATATTCTCGGAATTGGACAAGACAAAATCCAAAGTCAATAACTTTCCATGGGGAACAAGAAGTCCAGAGGGGAGACGGAGAGACGCGTGGCAGCTAGACCCCCCTAGGCGCGGTGGGCCCTGCCCCGTTCCTAGGCAGGGTGTGGGGCCCCTGGCCACCGCCTCGGCCTCCCCCTTCGCCTATAAGAAGCCCCCGATGCCTAAAACCTAAGCAGCCGATCAAATCTCCACGAAACTGCTCAGAGCCGCCACCATCATCCCTAGATCGGGGGTCTAAAGTTCTTCCCGGCACCCTGCCGGAGGGGAGATCATCCATGAGGCCTTCTCTCCGTTATGATGCGTGAGTAGTTCCACCTTGGACTATGGGTCCATGTAGTAGCTAGATGGTTGTATCTCTTCCTTTGTGCTTTCATGTATAGATCTTGTGAGCATCTATTTGTAATCATGCATGTTGTGTTTATGGGATCCGATGGATATTGAGATTATTATATTGGTTTGATTAATGGTTTTGTCTTTATGATTATATCATGTATGTGTTGTTTGTGATCTTGCATGCTTTCCGTTGTTAGTAGCTATCTTGGCCAAGTAGTTGCTAGTGACTCCAAGAGGGGGTATTTATGCTCGATAGTGGGTTCATGCCTCTAGTTTCCAAACGAAGTGACAATAATCTCTTCGGTTGTAGAATGTGTTGTTGCCACTAGGGAGAAAACAACGGTCTCTTGTTCATGGAACATGTGGACCGTTTACACACTTTGCTTAAAGTAGTTGTCTGTTGCTTGCAACTTAATACTGGAGGGGGTTCAGATGATAACCTGAAGGTGTACTTCTAGTCATAGATGCAGTTGGATGGCGGTCTATGTATCTTGTTGTATTGCCCAATCAAATCTCATAGGATCTTTCTGACTAGTAATTGCATTGTTATGCCTTGCTCAGTTCCTGTCAATTGTCCTGCTGTAATTTGTTTACCCTTCATGCCATGTTGTTTATCTAAGGAGAGCACCTCTAGTGAACTATGGACCCCGGTCCAATCTTTACCATTGATACATCCTCCACTGTTACTTGTTTACTTGCTGCAAACCATTACCTTCCACACCATACGTTTAATCCTTTGTTACAGCAAACCGGTGAGCTTGACAACCTCACTGATTCGTTGGGGCAAATTCTTGAATTTGTGTCGTGCAGATCTCCGCGTTGCTTGCAACACCTGTGTAACATGTCCTTCCTCCTTCTGGTTCGATAACCTCGGTCTCTACTAAGGGAAGACTTGCTGCTGTGTTCATCGCACCTTGCTCTTGGGGTTTCCAACGAAGTGCTCCACGTCAAGCACCATCAACAAGTTTTCTGGCGCCGTTCCCAGAGAATAAAGAAGAAGAATCTCCCACGCCAACCACGCGCCAGCCAACAGCCCGCCGGGCTACCGGTTGCCCGCCGAATAAATGTTGAGTGCTGGAGGGGTTCCTGTCCCTCTTGTGCCTCAAGGTTCTGCACGCTAGGCGGCCATCACGAACCACTTCTACCTCGACCTCACGACGGAGCAGCGGATGGATCCCCATTGGGATCCCGACAACTATGAAAACTGGAATTCCTTCTTTGCTAACCAGTAGGAAAGGGAGCTCGCCAGGTACGAGGGTGACTGACCTCCCCCAATGAACCACAATGAAGCTGGCCGCCGCCTGTGGTGGGCGAACCATACTATCATCGGCGTGATGCGCTACATCAAGCAGGGAGATCATCCTCGCCTGCAGTGCCCGCAACCGCCACAGAGCCATAAGAAGGGTGGCGGTGGTGATGGCCGCAGGCGTAGGGGCCTCGTCATCCGAGAGGCCCCTCCCCCACGCGTCGTGAATTTGAGGACGAAGTGGCGGGTGCCCTCGGAATATGCTATGGCTGGGCTAAGGATCCAGTCGTGTGCGCCTAGCAACGATGACGAAGACGACCTTGACGCTTTGTACTATAGGGCTAGATATGAGCATGTATAAAGGGGGTCCTTTAGTCTAGATTCCGTAGTCTCGGTTTTTAATATTAATAAATGTCTTGAGTGTTAGTCCCGGTTTGTGGCTGGATCGGGACTAAAGGGGGACCTTTAGTCCCGATTCCGTAGTCCGAGTTAGGAAACTAGGACTAATGGACCGTTTCGTACCATGAATTTACCGAACTATGAAGATGTTGTTCTATTCTTGTGCCGGGGAGCTAACTAATTTCACATATTAGGGAGTGCCTCTATGACCAGCTTTCTGGAGATGCCGGAGGACTGGGCTTCGGCGGCATCTCCCTAAAGTTGTCCGTAGTGTTGTCCCTGCTTTCGCACACCATCTTGCAGTTTATAACTTCTCAAACTAGATCAATACGCCTAGGAGCTAACTATTTTCATATATTAGGGAGTGCATATATGGCCAGCTTGTTGGAGATGCCTGAGGACTGGATTCTTAGGCATCTCCATCAAGATGGCCATAGTGTTGTCCCTGCTCTCGCACACCATCTTGTTTGTAGTTGATAACTTCACAATGATGCCTATTTATATATTAAGAAGCACGACATAGTGTCGATACTCATGACATAATGTCGCCACTCACTGGCATAGTGTCGCCACCCACTAAAATAGTGTCGCCACCCATGTTTAGTCCCTGTTGGTGTCTCCAACTAGGACTAAAGATGAACATTTAGTACTAGTTGGAAAAATACCAAACTTGGTAAATTGATTATGTCCCGAAAAAACCTTCACAAAATGAGCTATCATGTTCGAGGTTTCCTGGCTTTCGGGTCAAATGACAAATGTTATGGATATAATTAGGGCATAGTTTGTGATACTGTGCCCATATTGTGCACGCATGTGCATCATAGTATGGCAAACAATGTTGCACGAGGAAGTTTTCCTTTTTGTTGCACGAAAAAAACATTTTCCATTTTCCAAGCGCCCAAAATGATGTTTTTTTGTGAAGCAACCACCAAAATGCTCATTCAAAATGCTTCCACCAAATTCTCCAAAAATACTAGACCACCTTACATGGACAATGTCCCAACCGGAGATCTCAAACCTTTCCTTCCACCCCTAGTGAAAAGACAAATGTCTACGAACCGTAGGGAAGTGGGCCCGGTTTGTACTACAGGTACATGATCTAATGCTCATGATTTTTTGAAAAAAAACATACTTAGACTCACAATATGATGTTTCTTCATAGATCCAATGCAACTTTTAGTGATGCTCATCACCTATCTTCATGCCCTCCGTTTTGACCATAGTTTGAAACGGGCATAAGAAATTCAAAAAAGGTCCGAATAATGTAAATACTTCACATGGTGTAATATTATGTGACATAGTTGCAAGGAAAAATACCAAACTTGGTAAATTGATTATGTCTCGAAAAAACCTTTACAAAATGACCTATCATATTCGAGGTTTCCTGGCTTTCAGGTCAAATGACCAATGTTATGGATATAATTAGGGCATACTTTGTGATATTGTATCCATATTGTGCATGCATGTGCATCATGGTACAGTAAACAATGTTTCAGTAGGAAGTTTTCCTTTTCGTACCTAAAAAGCCATTTTCCATTTTCCGAGTGCCCAAAACGGTGTTTTTTATGAAGCAACCAACAAAATGCTCATTCAAAATGCTGCCACCACATTTTCCAAAAATACTAGACCACCTTACATGAAGAATGTCCCAACCGGGAGATCACAAACCTTTCCATCCATCTGGTGAAAAACACAAATGTCTGCTAAACCTGTAGGAATTGGTCCAGGTGTGAACTACACATACATGATCTACATGTACATATTGATTGCGTCTCAAAAACCACCTAAGAAAAAATTCAGAATACATCATATGTCTTGCTTATGACCGCGTGGCCGTAACCATGGAGCATCTTCATCGATTAACATGATGCTTGGGTCATCCTTCACCACGAAGGGCAGAATTTTATAAATTTATCATAATCTTCTGACATGTTTGTCTTGTCCTCCACTCCCACAATATTTCTTTTCCCTGAAAGAACTATGTGGCACTTTGGATCATAGTTTTATGCACTGTTCAAAAAATAGGCCGAATCAGCGATTAATAGGTCGATTAATCGCTACTAGGGACCTAATTGTGTCGATTACCACTAATCGATTGTGTTAATCGTTTAGCTCGATTAATAGGTATGACACTCCGATTACTAGGTATGTTCCCGATTAACCACTACACTTGGTCAAAAAAGTTGCAAAATTATCAACACTCGCCCATCTATCCGCTATCCCGCCCCAATGAAGTAGGTTTTGCGAAGCTCCCGCTTGATCCCTGCCTCCAGGAGCTTGATTTCCACCATCATCAACCAGTTCCTTGTCGTTGGTGAGCAGTTCCTTGTAGTTGCCAATCAGACCTCATATACAAGAGCTTGAGCTCCTTGAGGATCTCATTCGGGAGCTTAAGGCTGCCTTTAATAGGCTGGATGGTTGAGGTGCAAGAGGATTCATACGTGTTTTAGGTGCTAATTTTTATAGGCTGTACCGATTAATAGCCGACTGATTAAATCAGTTCATTATCCGAATTCCGATTATTCGCTACTCCCAAGCCAACCGAGCAGTTAACGATTACTGATTTTCCTTACCATTGGTTTTATGATGTATCCGTTCTCTTATATTTTCTTTTTCTCCGTTTGGTAGACATGTCCTTCACATAGAAAACCCGAGCCACATCATTGGCTAGGACGAATGGTTCGTATCTGTATGCATGATTGTTGAGATCCATAGTTGTCATTCTATACTTCTTGTCTACCTCAACCCTGCTTCCTGTTATCTTGACCCATTTGCACCCAAACAAAGGGACCTTAAAAGCAGGTCCATATTCAAGTTCCCATATATCCTCTATGTAACCATAATATGTGTTCTTTGACCCATTGTCGTTTGTTGCATCAAAGTGGACACCACTGTTTTGGTTGGTGCTCTTTTTTATCTTAGACAATCGTGTAAAATGTATTCCCATTTATATCGTACCCTTGAAAAGTCCATATAGTCAAAGATGGTGAGCTGGCCAACAAGTACAACTGATCACAAATAGTGTTGTTATTCATGATATGTGTTTGCAACCAACCACCAAAAGTCTTCATGTGTTCATCTCTAATCAAGGAATCAAGCTTCCCCGGGTTGTTGGAGCATACAATATTCTTGTGTTCCTTGATATACGGAGCTGCCAAGGTGGTATTTTGTAGAACTTTGTAGTGTGCTTGAGTGAAAGAATGTGTAGGGTTCGCGACATAGAAAACAAAAAATTTCCTACGATGGGAACTATGTACCAAGATCTATCTACTAAATACAAACAACGGGCGGATGTATATCCATAGAGAACATACCCTTGAAGACCGACAAAGCTTAACGAGTTCGACTCGTGGTTGATGTAGACGATCTCTTGCCGATCTCAAGATCGAGAGGAAGTCCTAGCGCCGCAAATCAGCAGTGCATCCGTGCTCGCACACACGTTCAAGGCACCGAGCAACCTCCGCCTCCTCGCTCCAGCGATGCAGCGGAAGCACAACTCTTTCTTGCCGAATAGCCACCGGGAACATGTATCTCGCTAGTCCGAGACCATGGGGGATAAATTCTAGAGGGGGAGAGAGATCCTTCACGAGGAGGTGTGAGTGAGAGAAGGAGAGGGGGTGCCTTTTATAGGAGGAGGGGGGCACCCAAGGGGGTGGCCGCCGGCCATGGGGCTGCCCCCTCCCCTCCTTCATTCATGTGGGTGGACACTCCACACACAAAAATCCATTCAAATACCTCCACTCAAAATCCCACTCAAACATGCCATTAAATTTCCACCAAATTTAATGCAAACTCTCATTAAATAAAACTCTTTTATTTTATTCAGAATTTTGTCAATTACTTTAGTGACAAACATTCACAAATAACCCCTTGCTAGAATTCTATTTCACATGCATAACCACTTTATGCAATTTCACCCGAAAACCTGTTTCGGTATCTAGTGAAATAAATTCCTGCGCTTGTTCATTCTTTCGGCATGAAACTTTTGCTCCAATTGGATGTCAGTGTCTCTTAAGTGTGTGTAACACCCTCAGAATCGGACCTATGCAAGCTTTAGCGAAACCCGCCAAACCCGCATAGAAACGATTCAAAGGTGCCCACCAGGCACTTCCGTGCGGGTGGAAAACGAAGTAATAACATTACACAACAGTCCTCGATGGGACCCACAGAACAGATATATATATATATATAACAGCGACTCAAATGAGTCAAGAATACAGATATAATATACAAGGGTCCAAATCACCTTGAAATCGATAGAGCGTCCGACTACGGACAAGATGCAAATGGGGCTAAGAGCCCTGAAGAATAACCAATGGCGTCCATAACCCTGCCCAGGCCAAGCCGGAAGGGTAACCCTGCTAACGACGTCGATCCCAAAACCTGCTTAAACAAAAGGGGTGCCGACAAAGGGCAAAGGAAAAAGAGGAGCGTCAGATCGAGGCCAAGACACGGCGAGACTAGAATTGGCGTCCTCGCCTACATAGGTATGATGGATCGAGCGGCAAAGATGCACTAAACAACCTATAGAGACTCGATACAACTGGCGGTTATCAGAGAGGGATAAGAATGACCTATTCGGAACCAACCTGATACTACCATCAAACAAACCCATCCTGACGTTTCCCCCTCGAGACCAAACGAGGAAGTCAACCGAGGAACTCACACCGTTGGCAGTTTTACTTATTCGGTTATCGTTGCAGTAATTACTAGTCAGGTATAGATAATCATCTTGATAAAATAAGCAGTGGTCACTTTAGTTAATCATTCCGTTATAGTTGCAACACTTACTAGTCAGATACAATTAGCATGAGATAACCCCAAAACCCAGCAGTTGTTGGTACTTTTATTTAGCCATTCCGTTGTAGTTGCAATACTTACTAGTCAGGTATAATGGTCGCAAGCGACAATCCAAACAAGCAATTGTGGGCAGTATTATTTAGCCATTCCGTTATAGTGAAGCTGATTACTACTCATTATAAAGTCAAATTTATAGTACTACTTTAGTTATGCTTGTCTATGATCGAGATATCTGCTCCAAGTCGTCCATATCCGCGGACACGGCTTTCAGAAAGTTTTACCCGGCCGGGGTGCACCAATAGCAACACACGCTCGATCAACCTCGGAAAAACCAAATCAAAACCCAACGAGGCTTTCACGATAAAGCAATCACAGGATTCAGAAATATTTCAGGGGGCCACCCTTGAGTCTTACCCGCAACGTAAGCTAGCTCCGAGACGGACTCAAGGTTTGTGGGGCCGGCTGTAAACGACTGGGAACCCAAAACTGGGCTTGTCGATACCGCGAAACGGGTCACAATTCCTAAACAGTACAGGTGCTCCTCGCACAATCGTAAATAAAGAAGTAGCATGGCATAAGTACATGATAGTAAATAAAACCTCAAACTAGTTTGTGGCCCCAAGAAATAAGACTGAATCAAGCTCTGGCTCAGGGGGGTCCCATATACCTCCCGGATGTGGATAGCGCGATAAATCAAGGAACAGGTATCTAGTACTCGGGGTCCTACGGGACACAAGTGGGCGTTCGGAAACCAAATATTTTCTATCACCCACCGATGCCTCTGCTTACTTCCATTTTAGTTGTTAAACAGGAATTAAAGTGAACGATAAGTAAAGCCAAGATCATCTCCAACATCAACATGTGGCAATTCTCCAACAACTGTGGTACATGGCGACACACAACAACATTTGAGCAAGCGACTACGACGCGCAAGTCCAACTATCTACCAAACAACAGGTAATAGGATGTGTCCGAGGCAATATATGGCTGCAAGGGGATATCACGGGTACGGAAACTAGAGCATCGCAACACAGATAGCAATAGATCAACAAGAGGGAAGTAAATACTATAAAAGTAAGATAGGTAGAAAGGGGGAGATGCTCGCCTGAAAACATGGTCGAAGGTTCAACCGAAGATCGGGTCGACACTCGCACCAACTCAACGGCCTTATCCGCGAAGAAGCAAAACACTAGAATAAACACCGGATGCAATATTTAATGCTACGGCAAAAGATCGGGCATGATGCATGTATGATGTATGACATGGAAAAGGTGCGATGCAATTAGGTCATATTAAGTGGAACCGGGGTCCCGACAATTAATTAGGTGGTTCATGTTGTTTAGCTACCCCGCATTTTAAATGTTGTTTTAACATGGCAAAAGATAGCACCGGTTCGCTACACAAGTTTAAATGAGGCCAATATGAGACTAGATTTGCCCGCATATGGGCCCCATATTTAATTATAAGGTGAATCGGCATAAGGCCCCCAAACCAATGATATGCATGCGAGAATGACAATTTAATATGCGACAAGTTTATTATATTATAAAATAGGGTTTCGGGAAGGGGTTCACACATTAGGGTTCGGCAGATCTTGGGGTTCCGGGGTTCGGGGTACGGTCTCAGGGTTCGAAGGGGAACGGTTTGATGGGATCGGCGGGATTGGACACAAGATGGAGAACTTGTCGCATCCGGGAGCAGGACTTGGGTCGGTGTCGCGGCGCATCGGATTCTTCCGGGTCGGTGTCGTTCTTGACGTCGCGAAGATCTTGTCGGGTCCTCGTATCGGGTCGGTCTTGGCGTTCGGGAAGAAGAACTTGGCATCCTCGAGGGAGTACTTGGCGTATCCGAGATGAAGCGTTTATCGTTCCATGTGGCGGTCTTGGCGTCCGAGCGACGATCTTGTCGCATCCGCGGTCGTCGGTCCTTGTCGTCGGTCTTGTCGTTACACCGTGGAGATCTGGTCGTCGGCGCACTCAGGGTTTCGGGGATAGGTCTTCGGGTCCAGATCTTCGGTTTCGTCCCTCGGGTCCGGTCGGACTTGGCGTCCGGGGTGAAGTACTCGTCGTTAACGAAGAAGTTCATCGCGTCTCGGGAAGGAGACCTTGGTGTTCCGCATCGGAAGCCTTCGTGTACGGGGTCTCGGTCAGCGGATCCATGTCGTCGAACTCGAGTTGGCATGGATCCAGACTTCGGATGGCACGGGTTCTCGGAAAGGCCGAAGATCTTGGCGCTACACGATACACACGGTCGACGAAGATCTTGCACGGAACTTCAGTGTCGCAAGATAACCTCTCCACTTCGCTACACCTGGCCGCGTCAGACTAACTGGACGAGAGATGAACAAAACATCAGAGGAAAACGTCTTGGCCAAGGACACCTGCAGAAATACCACTAAAGCGTGACATCCTGTTAGCCTTAGCCAAAACAGAGGCAACGCTCGGCGGAGGCGTGCTCGAGGAGGACGGAGGCCGGCTCCGCGGCGAGGGACTCGGGCGCCAGGGAGGGAAGCGTCGGCGCCGGGAGGAAGGCAGCAGGGCAGGGGCCGGCGGCGCGCGAGACTCGACCTAGGACGGAGGGCGGCAGAAGCCCAGGGTGCCGGCGAGCTTGAGGCCCCACCGATGAGCGGAGGCGGGGATGCCCGCGAGAAGGAGGCAGAGGCGGCGGCGAAGGGGAACCAGGGCGGCGGCAGGCGCTGGAGAGGCGGGGCGAGGCCGGAGCGCGCTCGGGGCCGGAGGGGAGCGAGGAAGCTGGCGGCGGGGGCCGGGGTGGCGCGCGCACGGGAGGACGTGGCCGGCGGGAGGTGGCCGACATGACCACGCGGGAGAGGTGGAGGGTCGGAGAGGGCGCCGGCGGCTCTGGCGGTCGCGGGGCTTGGCGGAGGAGGAGGAGGACGCAGGCGGCGCGTCGGCCGGAGAGCGACGGGGGCCGCGAGGAGGGCGGCGAGGTAGACGAGAGGAGGAGACGCGGCGAGCGGAGGGAGGAAGCCGGTGAGGGAGAGGAAGAAGGGAAGCAGGGAGGCAGGGGCGGGATGGAGGAGAGGAGAGCGGCAAAGGGATGGTCGGATGTGGGTCCAGCAGGGGTGGGGCCAGGCGGGGTGGAGAGGGATTGGGTGCGTGCGGGTGGGGTGGTTCGGTCTAGCAGGGACAGGGAGGTGTGGGGCGTCGGTGTGGGTTGGGTGAGAGGCAGGTGAGGGAGAAGAGAGGGATGGGGTGAGGTGTCAGCATATGAGTGGTGGGGAGGAGGGAGAGAGGTGAGGTGGCGACAGCCGATTGGAGGGAGTGATGTGGAGGTAGGGGTGGGTAGACTAGGTTGGGTAGATTTAGGATTTGGGGTGGACCGATTTATTTCTGGGGTGGTCGTTCGGGTCGAATCGGCCCGTTCGACTTCCGCACTAAAATAATTAAATATTTTATTTAACACAGAGTTTTTGCGAACCGATAGCAGACAAAACAAAATAATTCGGTGACCCGGTTTTGCGTTTGAACAGAGACGGGGCGTTTAGAAAACAAGAACCGGTTTTTCCGCAATTAGTTTTATACAAGAAAATGCAAGATGACGACAATGCTCAAATGCAATGTGGCATGATGACATGAGCATGCGGGCATGATGATGCAATGCACAAAAACAACGCGATTTTCTAGTAGTGGTTTTGCGGGATGCCACAATTCGACACCACTAACAATGGATCTCGCCCTCGAGATCCGCCTCATGGTACCGGAAGGAAGGCGGCGATCTGAATCTTCTTGCTTCGTGTAGATCTTCGCGACACCACTAACAAGAGGTCGTTGTCCGTGATCGTCGAGGGAACACTCCGGGAACAAAAGGTCGAAGGTAGAGGTATCAACAAATGAAGCCACCTCTAGCTTCCTTTAGAAGAGGAAAAGTTACATTGATCCACCAGTTCGATGTACAGAGTGAACAGTAAGAGTCGGGTAGGGTGATCAATCCATCCCGTACCCAAACTATCAACTCTATACATGAATAGGAAAATCAGGCAACTCAACTCTCGAGATTTTAGAATGAAGATCTTCATAAGCGGTATCCGGAACAAAAGGGGTGATGCAAGCTCTGCATTGGATCTGATGTAGATGAGGTCATCACATCGGAAAACACCGGAAGATACAACAGAAATCGTATGAAAGACACAATGATTAGGTTTCGCGATGGTTCCATTGGCATGAACAACACATGCTCAAGGTATACTCCAACTTCACCAATGCTCGTCCTTCTCATATGTTTTTCAACGACACGGATATCCAGCAAGGAACACATATAGATAAAGAGCTCAAGAACAAAAGATTGGATGAAGGGTACAATAGACAAGTTGCAGATTGATGATCGTAGCACCTCCGTTACAAAAGGGAGAAAGCGAAACCCTGAAGGTGCGACGGAAACCCAACCACGGGAAATCTCGGACTCAAGAGAGAGAGAGCGGATTCAAAACACGAGAGGTAAGAGAGGAATAGCAAAGGGTAAGGAGTAAAATCAGACCTACTCGTAACTATCCAACCGATTTTGGAAAAATAGTTTTGACACTCTACTTGCCGTTAGCTAGGTTATCCTACATTTGGACTTGTGGGGTATCGCAACGCTGAGCTCGATACCACTCAGAACACCCTCGAATCGGACCTATGCAAGCTTTAGCGAAACCCGCCAAACCCGCATAGAAACGATTCAAAGGTGCCACCAGCACTTTCGTATGGTGGAAAACGAAGTAATAACATTACACAACAGTCCTCGATGGGACCCACAGAACAGATATATATATAACAGCGACTCAAATGAGTCAAGAATACATATATAATATACAAGGATCCAACTCACCTTGAACTCGATAGAGCGTCCGACTACGGACAAGATGCAAATGGGGCTAAGAGCCCTGAAGAATAACCAATGGCGTCCATAACCCTGCCCAGGCCAAGCCGGAAGGGTAACCCTGCTAACGACATCGATCCCAAAACCTGCTTAAACAAAAGGGGTGCCGACAAAGGGCAAAGGAAAAAGAGGAGCGTCAGTACTGAGGCCAGTACACGGCGAGGCTAGAATTCGGCGGTCCTCGCCTACATAGGTATGGTGGACTGAGCGGCAGCGGCAGCGGCAGCATGCACTAAACAACCTATAGAGACTCGATACAACTGGCGGTTATCAGAGAGGGATAAGAATGACCTATTCGGAACCAACCTGATACTACCATCAAACAAACCCATCCTGACGTTTCCCCCTCGAGACCAAACGAGGAAGTCAACCGAGGAACTCACACCGTTGGCAGTTTTACTTATTCGGTTATCGTTGCAGTAATTACTAGTCAGGTATAGATAATCATCTTGATAAAATAAGCAGTGGGCACTTTAGTTAATCATTCCGTTATAGTTGCAACACTTACTAGTCAGATACAATTAGCATGAGATAACCCCAAAACCCAGCAGTTGTTGGTACTTTTATTTAGCCATTCCGTTGTAGTTGCAATACTTACTAGTCAGGTACAATGGTCGCAAGCGACAATCCAAACAAGCAATTGTGGGCAGTATTATTTAGCCATTCCGTTATAGTGAAGCTGATTACTAGTCATTATAAAGTCAAATTTATAGTACTACTTTAGTTATTCTTGTCTATGATCGAGATACTGTGCTCCAAGTCGTCCATATCCGCGGACACGGCTTTCAGAAAGTTTTACCCGGCCGGGGTGCACCAATAGCAACACACGCTCGATTAACCTCGGAAAAACCAAATCAAAACCCAACGAGGCTTTCACGACAAAGCAATCACAGGATTCAGAAATATTTCAGGGGGCCACCCCTTGGAGTCTTACCCGCAACGAAGTAAGCTAGCTCTGAGACGGACTCAAGGTTTGTGGGGCCGGCTGTAAGCGACTGGGAACCCAAAACTGGGCTTGTCGATACCGCGTAAACGGGTCACAATTCCTAAACAATACAGTGTGCTCCTCGCACAATCGTAAATACAAAAGTAGCATGGCATAAGTACAGGATAGTAAATAAAACCTCAAACTAGTTTGTGGCCCCAAGAAATAAGACTGAATCAAGCTCTGGCTCAGGGGGGGTCCCATATACCTCCCGGATGTGGATAGCGCGATAAATCAAGGAACGGGTATCAAGTACTTGGGGTCCTACGGGACACAAGTGGGCGTTCGGAAACCAAATATTTTCTATCACCCGCCGATGCCTCTGCTTACTTCCATTTTAGTTGTTAAACAGGAATTAAAGTGAACGATAAGTAAAGCCAAGATCATCTCCAACATCAACATGTGGCAATTCTCCAACAACTGTGGTACATGGCGACACACAACAACATTTGAGCAAGCGACTACGACGCGCAAGTCCAACTATCTACCAAACAACAGGTAATAGGATGTGTCCGAGGCAATATATGGCTGCAAGGGGATATCACGGGTACGGAAACTAGAGCATCGCAACACAGATAGCAATAGATCAACAGGAGGGAAGTAAATACTATAAAAGTAAGATAGGTAGAAAGGGGGAGATGCTCGCCTGAAAACATGGTCGAAGGTTCAACCGAAGATCGGGTCGACACTCGCATCAACTCAACGGCCTTATCCGCGAAGAAGCAAAACACTAGAATAAACACCGGATGCAATATTTAATGCTACGGCAAAAGATCGGGCATGATGCATGTATGATGTATGACATGGCAAAGGTGCGATGCAATTAGGTCATATTAAGTGGAACCGGGGTCCCGACAATTAATTAGGTGGTTCATGTTGTTTAGCTACCCCGCATTTTAAATGTTGTTTGAACATGGAAAAAGATAGCACCGGTTCGCTACACAAGTTTAAATGAGGCCAATATGAGACTAGATTTGCCCGCATATGGTCCCCATATTTAATTATAAGGTGAATCGGCATAAGGCCCCCAAACCAATGATATGCATGCGAGAATGACAATTTAATATGCGACAAGTTTATTATATTATAAAATAGGGTTTCGGAAGGGTTCACACATTAGGTTCGCAGATCTTGGGGTTCCGGGTTCGGGTCCGTCTCGTGGTTCGGGGAACGGTTTGACGGATCGGGATCGGACACAAGATGGAGAACTTGTCGATCCGGAGCAGGACTTGGGTCGGTGTCGGGGCGCATCGGATTCTTCCGGGTCGGTGTCGTTCTTGACGTCGCGAAGATCTTGTCGGGTCCTCGTATCGGGTCGGTCTTGGTGTTCGGGAAGAAGAATTTGGCGTCCTCGAGGGAGTACTTGGCGTATCCGAGATGAAGCGCTTATCGTTCCATGTGGCGGTCTTGGCGTCCGAGCGACGATCTTGTCGCATCCGCGGTCGTCGGTCCTTGTCGTCGGTCTTGTCGTTACACCGTGGAGATCTGGTCGTCGGCGCACTCAGGGTTTCGGGGATAGGTCTTCGGGTCCAGATCTTCGGTTTCGTCCCTCGGGTCCGGTCGGACTTGGCGTCCGGGGTGAAGTACTCGTCGTTAACGAAGAAGTTCATCGCGTCTCGGGAAGGAGACCTTGGTGTTCCGCATCGGAAGCCTTCGTGTACGGGGTCTCGGTCAGCGGATCCATGTCGTCGAACTCGAGTTGGCATGGATCCAGACTTCGGATGGCACGGGTTCTCGGAAAGGCCGAAGATCTTGGCGCTACACGATACACACGGTCGACGAAGATCTTGCACGGAACTTCAGTGTCGCAAGATAACCTCTCCACTTCGCTACACCTGGCCGCGTCAGACTAACTGGACGAGAGATGAACAAAACATCAGAGGAAAACTTCTTGGCCAAGGACACCTGCAGAAATACCACTAAAGCGTGACATCGTTAGCCTTAGCCAAACAGAGGCAACGCCGGAGGCGTGCTCGAGGAGGACGGAGGCCGCTCATGGCGAGGGACTCGGCGCCCGAGGGAAGCGTGGCGCCGGGAGGAAGGCAGCAGGCGGGCGCTGCCATGAGACTCGACCTAGGACGAGGCGGAAGCCTGTGGTGCCGGCGAGCTTGAGGCCCCACCGATGAGCGGAGGCGGGGATGCCCGCGAGAAGGAGGCAGAGGCGGCGGCGAAGGGGAACCAGGGAGGCGGCAGGCGCTGGAGAGGCGGGGCGAGGCCGGAGCGCTGGGCCGGGAGGGGAGCGAGGCGGGGCGGGGCGCGGGAGGACGGGTGGCGGGGAGGTGGCTGACGCGCACGGGGAGAGGTGGCGGGAGGAGGGAGGCGCGCCGGCTGTCGCGGGCTTGGAGGAGGAGGAGGCGCGGCTGGCCGGAGAGCGCAGGGCGCGAGGAGGCGGCGAGGTAGACGAGAGGAGGAGACGCATGATGGAGGGAGGAAGCCGGTGAGGAGAGGAAGAAGGAAGCAGGAGGCAGGGGTGTAAGGGACAGAGAGAGGGAGAGCGGGGAAAGGGATGGTCGGATGTGGGTCCAGAGGGTGGGGCAGGCGGGTGGAGAGGGATTGGGTGCGTGGTGGGGTGGTTCGGCCTAGCAGGGATGGGAGGTGTGGGGCGTCGGTGTGGGTTGGGTGAGAGGCGTGAGGGAGAAGAGAGGGATGGGGTGAGGTGTCGATATGAGTGGTGGGAGGAGGGAGAGAGGTGAGGTGGCGACAGCCGATTGGAGGGAGTGATGTGGAGGTAGGGGTGGGTAGACTAGGTTGGGTAGATTTAGGATTTGGGGTGGACCGATTTATTTCTGGGGTGGTCGTTCGGGTCGAATCGGCCCGTTCGACTGCCCCACTAAAATAATTAAATATTTTATTTAACACAGAGTTTTTGCGAACCGATAGCAGACAAAACAAAATAATTCGGTGACCCGGTTTTGCGTTTGAACAGAGACGGGGCGTTTAGAAAACAAGAACCGGTTTTTCCGCAATTAGTTTTATACAAGCAAATGCAAGATGACGACAATGCTCAAATGCAATGTGGCATGATGACATGAGCATGCGGGCATGATGATGCAATGCACAAAAACAACACGATTTTCTAGTAGTGGTTTTGCGGGATGCCACAGTGTGTCACCTATGGTTCGTGAATAATGCGGACATGATCGAGACCCCTCTCGGATCAATAATTAGAAGCGGGATCTGGAGACCCATACTGACTCCCACACATTCAACAATGACTTTCTTGTGATCATCGGAACCTTTTACGCTAGTATCTTAATCCCTTTGTTTCACGATATATTACATGTCCGAGATTCGATCATCGGTATCTCCATACCTAGTTTGATCTCGTTACTGACATGCACTCTTTTCTCGTTCCCGTGATATAAAATTCTAGTGATCAAATCACTTGCTTGCAAGCTAACCAATGTGATATCACCGAGACGGCCCAGAGTATATCTACCCGTCATCAGTATGAACAAATTCCACTCTCGATCCATGGGCCTCAACATAACACTTTATTAGTTCTGAATCCATCTTTATAATCACCCTGTTACGGTGTGGCGTTTGATGTAATCAAGAAACTCTTCCGGTGTTAGTGATTGACATGATCTCATGGTCTAAGGATTAGGATCACTTCGTAAGTTGTTATAGCAATATAAACTCAATGACTTCGATCGTAATGCTATACTTTGGATGAATGTTCATCACACCATTACGCTAATGTTGTGATCCTGTTATTAACATCCAATGTCCATGATCAGGAAACCTTGATCATCTTGTTAATCAACGAGATAGTTTATGAGAGAGGCACAACTAGGAACTTTCTGTTTGTTTATTAAACACACACGTATTAACGTTTCCGTATTAATACAATTATATCATGCAAAATAAACATCTATCATATACTTGGAATACACATAATAAACACTTTATTATTGCCTCTCAGGGAATATTCCTTTCAGTCTCCCACTTGCACTAGAGACAATAATCTAGTTACATAGTGATAAATATAACACCCATTGAGTTTGGTGTTGATCATGTTTTGCTCTAGGGAGAGTTCTAGTCAACGGATCTGCTACATTGAGATCCGTGTGTACTTTACAAATCTTTATATCTCCATCCTTGACATGCTCGCGGATGGAGTGAAACTGGTGCTTAATATGCTTGGAATGCTTGTGAGACCTTGGCTCTTTGGCATTGGCAATGGCACCATTGTTGTCACAATAGATCACCATTGGGTCCAACGCGTTTGCAACCACTCCTAGTTCGGATATGAACTCCTTCATCCAAACTGCTTCCTGAGCCGCTTCCGAAGCAGCAACATATTCGGCCTCCGTTGTTGATCCCGCCACCACAGGTTGTTTGGAGCTCCTCGAACTAACCGCTCCGCCATTCCTGAGAAATACGTATCCGGATTGAGACTTAGAGTCATCCGGATCGATGTCAAAGCTAGCGTCAACATAACACTTAGCGACGAGCTCTTCTTCACCTCCGTATACAAGAAATATATCCTTAGTTCTTCGTAAGTACTTAAGGTTATTCTTGACCGCTATCCAGTGTTCCGAACCTGGATCCGATTGGTACCTACTAGTCAAACTATTAACATGTGCCACATCCGGTCTTGTACATAGCATGGCGTACATTATAGAGCCTATGGCCGAAGCATAGGGGACTTTGTCCATTATCTCTCTTTCTTTCGCCGAAGCCGGACTTTGAGTCTTACTCAATGTCTTGCCTTGCAACATAGGTAAGAACCCCTTCTTACTTCCGTCCATTTTAAACTTCTTTAAAATCTTATCAAGGTATGTACTTTGCGAGAGCCCTATTAGGCGCCTAGATCTATCTCTATAGATCTTTATGCCTAATATGTATGACGCTTCACCTAGGTCCTTCATTGAAAATTTGCTATTTAGATAACTTAATCCCTTTGTTTCACGATATATTACATGTCCGAGATTCGATCATCGGTATCTCCATACCTAGTTTGATCTCGTTACTTACATGCACTCTTTTCTCGTTCCTGTGATATAACATTCTAGTGATCAAATCACTTTATTGCAAGATAACCAATGTGATATCACCGAGAGGGCCTAGAGTATATCTATCTGTCATCGGAATGAACAAATTCCACTCTCGATCCATGGGCCTCAACATAACACTTTATTAGTTCTGAATCCATCTTTATAATCACCCTGTTACGGTGTGATGTTTGATGTTATCAAGAAACTCTCCCGGTGTTAGTGATTGAAATGATCTCATGGTCTAAGGATTAGGATCACTTCGTAAGTTGTTATAGCAATATAAACTCAATGACTTTGATCGTAATGCTATACTTCGGATGAATGTTCATCACACCATTACACTAATGTTGTGATCCCGTTATAAACATCTATCATATACTTGGAATACACATAATAAACACTTTATTATTGCCTCTCAGAGCATATTCCCTTCAGAATGCCCGTCCCGACATATTATTGATTTCCTTCCTAGCGTGCCTTTTCCACTCAGTCTACCCTCATGTCGCGATTTAGGAATACCAACCGGCTTAATGTTAGGAATAAATTCAACACAAAACTCAATGACTTCCTCTGTTCCATAGCCCTTGGAGATTCTTCCTTCTGTTCTTGCATGGTTATGAACATATTTATTCAAGACTCCCATGAACCTCTCAAAGGGGAACATATTGTGTAGAAATACAGGACCTAGAATGGTAATCTCTTCGACTAGGTGTACCAGGAGATGAGTCATAATATTAAAGAAGGATGGTGGGAACACCAACTCAAAACTAACGAGACACTGGACCACACCATTCTATAACCTCGGTAGAATTTCTGTCTCGATTACCTTCTAAGAAATAGCATTGAGGAATGAACCTAGATTCATAATGGGTATTCGAACATTTTCCGGTAGAATCCCCATCAATGCAACTGGAAGCAATTGCGTCATAACCACATGGCAGTCATGGGACTTTAGGTTCTGAATTTTTTTCTCTGCGATATTTATTATTCCCTTTATATTCGATGAGAAGCCAGACGGGACCTTCATACTGCTCAGGACTTCAAAAAATATTTCCTTCTCATCTTTGGTAAGAGCACAGCTGGCAGCACTTAGACGTCCTTTATCCGTCTTTATTAGATGCAGGCCGTCTTGGTCTTTGATGACCCACAAGTATAGGGGATGTATCGCAGTACTTTCGATAAATAGGAGTGTCGATCCCAACGAGGAGCAGAAGGTGTTGACTAGTGGTATGGAGAAGGAAATCTCTATAAATACTTAGCAAACAGATTTTTAGTGGTTTTCTGATAAAGCAACAAAACAAAGTGCAAGTAATAAAGACAACGAACAATTGCAGCCTGTGGCCCAATCCTTTCTTAGCAAAGGACAAGCCGGTGGAAATACTTATAAGGACCAAACATTCTCAAGGACACATGGGAATTCTGTCAAGTGCTTTCGCTTCAAATAGCTGAGTACTCTTCTTTGGTGTTGTAAGTGTTGTGTGGGTGAGCCTGTGCTAACATACCGACCTTACTAGGACTAATTTATACTCGTCCCCTACAAGCATCCGCAACTACAGGAAAGTAATTAAGATATAAACCTAACCACAACCTTAAAACTCTGAGATCCTACGCTCCCTTGTGCAAAGGTGTCCTAACGGGGGTTCAGGTTTCTGTCACTCCGGCAACTCCACAATTAGTAGCCAAATACACAATGCATTCCCCTAGGCCCATAAATGGTGAAGTATCATGTAGTCGACGTTCACATGACACCACTAGAAGAATATCACCGCAACTTAAATACTAAACCATTGAATAATAACTCAACACAAATCCACTACTAACAACATGACTTATCCCATGTCCTCAAGAACTAAACGAACTACTCACGAGACATCATATGGATCAAGATCAAAGATGATATGATAATGGATAACAATATGAACATAAACAATAATCCAATGGTTCCACTCACAAGCATCAACTACAATAGTAATTAACACCAGGAAAGTTTCCCCTAATGAACTAAGCAATATCCACCACAATTGTTATAGCGGTATGGAGTGGTGATGATGGTGCTGGTGGAGATGATGGTGTGGATGATGATTATCCCGATGACGACTAGCTTGACGATGGTGTTGATAGTGACGATCTCCCCTCTCCGAGAAGGAATTTCCTTGGCAGAAATCTGTCTGCCGGAGAGATCTTTCTCTCTCGGTGTTTTCTGCCCCGCAGAGGCGGCGAAAATCTATCTGTGGTTGCCCCCTGGTGTTAGGGTTCCGTGAGGAAGATATAGGCGATAGGGCAGAGTCGAAGGCCGAGCAGGTGGGCCACACCTGCCCTAGGCGCGACCTAGGGGGACCCGCGCCTTGGGGGGTGTGGGCCCCCTGTGGCCCTTCTTCGACTCCCCTTCTGGCTTCCTCTGTCTTCTAGGAAAATATAATTTTCCCATATTTTTCTGTTATTTTTCTGATCTTCGCGAAATTGCATCAAAACACCTCCTTTTCCATCAGAATCCAGACTCCAGCAGTTCATCCTCCAAGAATAATCCAACATGCATAAACAGATGAAAAGACATAAGTATTACCTCATAATAAGACATATATCAATGAATAGAGGTAAATTATGATATAGAATGGTGATGCAAATTGGACGTATCAACTCCCCCCAAGCTTAGACCTTCGCTTGTCCCCAAGCGAAAATTGAGCTCAGTAAACATGTCCACATGTTTATGGAGTGAAGTGTCGATAAAAGAATACGGAGAAGAAGCATCACACTTACCATTACACAACTCATAGAAGAAAGCAACTCATCATTATATGACTTTAGCTTGAAACAAGTACATGGGTCACAGTAGAGATGCATAAAGATAAATCATAATTGGAATTGGCAAACTTTGTTCTTGGTCAGAAAACAGCTGACAAATGTTTTCACAAATAAAGATTTTGTAGAAGTTTTCAAACAGGAGCACTCTTTGCTCAAAAAGGTTTTTCAATGAAGGCTTTCAAAGTAATACTCAATAGATAAGATTCTTGTGCAAACAAGGAAGATAAATAACATGATTGAATAAATCACCATATGAATGCTTGAAACATAACAACTCAAATGCTTGCTGGATATAGAGAGGAAATAGGTTTACTGACTCAACTTGGAAGTAGGAGAAAGGTCCCTTTATAGAGGGAAGCAGGGATTACAAGTCATAAAGAGCTTCCAAAATATTATGGTACTTACTAGTTTTGAGCCCTCATTGCCCTATCATAGGCATCTTGAGATGGTTAAGGTTAAAGTGAAAAAGGATGAAGTATATGCTTGACGAAATATAAGTTGGCAATCTCATGTCCCTTGAATATGAGAGCCACTCCTCATGGTACTCAGATTCAGTTACCGGTAAGTTCCTCTCATTGTAAGTACATGCGTATCATAGAGAACCGCCAACGGGGTACCCCTTGCACATGGTACAGGAGCTATCCCATAACCAAAGTGACAAGACAAGCAGATAATGAGCATCTTAGCGATATTTTTATTTACTATGTGCATAGATTTTTATTGAGGATGCTTCATATATAGCTCACTATGGTGATGCTGCAAGTTTCTACCATGATTAGGCATGGCTTAGGCTAGTGGCCCAGGCGTTTCTCTAACACAAAATACAAACTTCATGGACTTACAAGTTCCCTCTTTATTTCACACCATTGACATCCACAGACAAAAGAGCACGCTATCAACTGTGTACAAGGTACAAGTGCAATGTTGAAAGCGTTCCCCGTGACAGCACGGTTCTGCTAATTCCAACGTATAGATGCAACCGTATACAACTTCGATGACACAATGGTTCAAGTCTATTAGGGGCAAGGAAATAAGGTGTGCCATCAAGTTCATGAGAGCTTTACTAACTATTTTTATCATAACAAAATACTTTTTAATTCGAAAGATAGAAGAAGATTGAGAATTTGCTTAGAATAGCAACAATGCTAATAGGTAGATATGGTGGACACAAATGGCACAGGTTTTGGTTCAAAGGGATTGTAAACATGAGAAGTATGCCTTCTCAAAACAAGTTTTTGGCTAGCAAGGCTGGGTAGCAAGCAAGAGAGTTGAAAGAAACAAGCAAACATAAAAGTAATAAAGCCAAACATGCAATCTTCCTTGAAGACACAAAATATCTTAAATAAAGAATACTAAGCTTATGAGCCAACAAGAAAGAAAAATAAATGATACAAAATACCTGTAAGCTTTTATCTTTTCCTTTCAAACCTCAAAAAGTGTTGCTACTAACTAGAGCTCGGTTTGCCAAAACCAATTTAGATTTACTTGATGCTCCCAAAGTGATGCCAATACTTATCAACAAGACCCATCATATAATAGAGATTGGAAACTAAAATAAGAAGTGCAAAAAATAAAAGATGAGATTTCTCATTAATATTCATTAAAAGCACTCACACCAAGGGATACATAGATAATCAACTAAAGGAGAGATACTTCCACATGCAAACCAAACTATAAGATAACCTCTCTACCAAAGATATGAATCCACTAAAAAGGTAAAATATGAAAGATAATGGTCGTGATACCGCGGCACTCCCCCAAGCTTGGAACAAGCCAAGGGGATGCCAAACCTGATGATGAATTACTCCTTCGGTGGTGGTGGTGTTCTCTTGATAAGCTCTTCAATAAGTTTCTTCAAATCCTCAATATCGAAGGTTAGAGTACGAATCAACTCTGAATTATGCTCAATGCAGTTCATGATCATATCGGACCAAGGATCGCAGTCCTTGTTATTCTTTCTCCACTCTTCCTTCTTAGAGTGTTCCTTCCCTGCATTGTTAGAACGAGTGGTACAAGGAGGAAGTGTCCATGGAGCGAGGATATGACGCAGAGGTTTCCCTCATGTAGACATCCGTGTTGTCCTCCTAAGTTTGATAGGGTTTGCCAGCACTCCAATGCTTGCGACGGTAGCGCGGGTGTCCGGATGCTTGTCCTCCTCCATGTATTCTTCATCCCCAACCAAAATCTCCTCCTCCTTGGAGTTTTGAGGATCATCTTCTTTGGGATTCTTGCCTTTGTTGTTGGCGGAGACCATGGTGCTCTAAACTTGAGAAGTTTTCCTGACAGAAACAGATCAAAATGAAAACACGCCGAGAACACGATGCGCAAACCTTGGGGGATCCAGGGGGTTGTATATTACGAAGTTTCAAAGCATAATGAAGGTTTTGATTTGAAAATGAGGCGAGGACGGAGCTCGGGGGAGGCACACCCCCTCTAGGCGCGGCCAGCTGGGGCTCGCGCCTATGGTGGGTTTGGCCACCCCGGCCTCCGGTTCCTCCTCTGTTCCGTATCGTAACTTCCCTTATGTATTAAGAACATCAAAAATATAAAAAGATTACCTATTCTCGAAACATCTGTTTTCACCACTTTTACCTATTCAAAGACGAACTCTACAGACTCCTTTTCTCCTTCTCCTAGAAATTCCTTTCCTCACAAGGCAATACACAAACTTTAATGGCAACATTAGTGTAAGAAAAAACAATAAACCTTTAGGTGCACACTTCAACTAAAATCTATCAAAACAAAGGCTTCTATAAGAGGCAAATGCAAATGATAACATAAATCCGTCAAAACAGACCAGCAGGTAAAGATTGATTTTTTCGGAAACCTTCTGGTGCTCAAATAAAAAAGTGCAGAACTAATTAAAGTTGGGGAACAACTTGGATAACAAGCACAGTAAAATGCAACTCCATCCGAAGTATTGAGCTTCCTCACGAATTTTTACAATTCAGCACAAAAATCTATCCCAGGACAGCCACTTTTCACAACTCCTCTACTTCACAAAAGTAGTTGAACTTGACACAAAAACCAAAACAAAAAGGATAAGGAGCGGTTATTACTGAGGTAATAACTTACAATACTCGACAAAACTCTTGGGTTATCTCCCAACAAGTACTTTTATTTAATGCCTTTAAGTTAGGCTAGAAACTTTTAAAGATGCTCAAAAAGGAGATAAATATTTGAAGTGAAAGAGAGCATCAAGAAGCAAATAACCAACACATTTGAGTCTAACCCACTTCCTATGCATCGGAGTATCATGAGAAAATGAATTGTTTAAACAAAAATCCACTAGCATAGGAAGACAAAACAAATGCACCTTCAAAGCTTTCAACATAAAACGGGGAAACTTAACATTATTGAGATGCATAAAACCTTGTTTCCCTCTCTCATAATAACTTTCAATAGCACTTTGAATAAAGGTTACAATATAACTATCACTAGCAACAACTTTATCAGAATAAGCATACTTACAGTCATCAAAAGAGGTCCAAGGTCATAAACTGAATCAATAGAAGCAAGTTGTTCCATCGTGAAATCTTTATTAGGCAAGCTATTTTAATAAGGAGCTTTAGCAAATTTAGAAAATTTAAACTCATAAGAATCTCCATCAAACTTAGTTACAACTTTTACTTCTTACAATCTATAATAGCTCCACAAGTGTTCAAGAAAGGTCTACCAAAAATGATAGGACAAGTTTTGCTAGCTGCTGAATTAAGCACTAGAAAATCAGTAGGATATTTAATCTTACCACAAAGAACCTCCACATCTCTTACAATGCCAATGGGGCAAATGGTTTCCTTATCAAGGTGAATAACCACATCAATTTCCTCAATCTCACAAGGACCAATTTCATGCATAATTTCCCTGTAAAGCTCATAAGGAATAACACTAGAACTAGCACCAATATCACATAAACCAATAGTAGCAATGATCACCAATTTTAACAGAAAGCACAGGGACACTAGATTTTCTAGATTTACTTGGATTAGAGATAATATTAGAAGCGTCTTCACATAATACAATGTGCTCATCCTCTATATTTCTAGTGACAGAGTCCTTCACAATGGCTACCACATGTTCAACATTAATTTGCTCACCAGTCTCCAAAGTTTTCTTAGTACCTTTATTATTTGCACTAATAATCATAGAATACTCATTTACCTTAGCTGGGAAAGGAACTTTCTCAACATGAGGTTTAGGGACAATATGATTAGTAGTACAAACTTCAGTACTTCTAGCAGGAACATGACTATCAACATCTTTATAAGGAGCATGGTACTTATTCCACTTCTTCTTGGGAATTTCTATGTAAGAGGCAAAGGCCTTAAAACAATTGGCAATACTTTGGGAATCAAGAACAAACTCATTACTAATATCACGGAAGTCATCAGTTCCCATAAAAGATTTAATGCATTCATAATCATAGTTTATACCTGACTTTCTTCCTTTGTCATTCTCCCAAGCTTCAATGTTCTCTTGAATACGGTCTAGTAGATCCCATTTAGCTTCTTCCTTCGTACGTGTGAATGATCCAGCATAAGAAGCATCTAGTAAATCTTTATCATGAAGAGAAAGCCTAGCATAAAAGTTATTGATAATAATATTGTTAAGGAGTTCATGAATAGGACATTTAGGCATTAGTAACTTCAGTATCCCCCAAGTTTGAGTTGTACTCTCTCCATCACGAGGCCAAAGTTATATATCATATTTCTATCTTTATGAATCTCACTGGGAGGATAAAATTTAGAATAAAAGAGAGATGCCATCTCCTCCCATTCCATGGATTGTCCATTCTTCAGCAGCTTATACTATTCTTCAGCTCTCCCTTTCAAGGATATGGAGAGTAATTTCTTCTTCACCTATTCAGTTGTGATACCTGCACACTTAAATAACCCGCATAATTCATGGATAAAAATCAAATGATCACCAGGATGGACAGATCCATCCCCTAAATAATAATTATCCATAACACGATCAATAATACTTGAAGGTATCTTAAAATGATCTATCTCAATAGGTGGGGGTTCATCTACTACCCTAGCAGTGGTAGTAGTTTTCCCAAATAGAAAACCAAGTGGGTTATCCATATTGGACACAAAGCAACAAACAGAAACAAAAGCAATACTCATAATAGAAGTTTCCCATACCAGTTCCACCCTTCAATATCGCTTCACTCCCCAGCAACGGCGCAAGAAAATAGTCTTGATGACCCACAAGTATAGGGGTTGTATCGCAGTACTTTCGATAAATAGGAGTGTCGATCCCAACGAGGAGCAGAAGGTGTTGACTAGTGGTATGGAGCAGGAAATCTCTGTAAATACTTAGCAAACGGATTTTTAGTGGTTTTCTAATAAAGCAACAAAACAGAGTGCAAGTAATAAAGACAACGAACAATTGCAGCCAGTGGCCCAATCCTTTCTTAGCAAAGGACAAGCCGGTGGAAAATACTTATAAGGACCAAACGTTCTCGAGGACACATGGGAATTCTGTCAAGTTCTTTCGCTTCAAATAGCCGAGTACTCTTCTTTGGTGTTGTAAGTGTTGTGTGGGTGAACCTGTGCTAACATACCGACCTTACTTGGACTAATACATACTTGTGATTAAACCCCCTGCAAGCATCCGCAACTACAGGAAAGTAATTAAGATATAAACCTAACCACAGCCTTAAACTCTGAGATCCTACGCTCCCTTGTGTAAAGGTGTCTTAACGGGGGTTCAAGTCTCTGTCACTCCGGCAACTCCACAATTAGTAGCCAAATACACAATGCATTCCCCTAGGCCCATAAATGGTGAAGTATCATGTAGTCGACGTTCACATGACACCACTAGAAGAATAACACCACAACTTAAATACTAAACTATTGAATAATAACTCAACACAAATCCACTACTAACAACATGACTTCTCTCATGTCCTCAAGAACTAAACGAACTACTCACGAGACATCATATGGATCAAGATCAAAGATGATATGATAATGGAAAACAATCTGAACATAAACAATAATCCAATGTTTCCACTCACAAGCATCAACTACAATAGTAATTAACACCGGGAAAGTTTCCCCTAATGAACTAAGCAATATCCAACACAATTGTTACAGCAGGATGGAGTGGTGATGATGGTGCTGGTGGAGATGATGGTGTGGATGATGATGATCCCGATGAAGCCTAGCTTGACGATGGTGTTGATGGCGACATTCTCCCCTCCCCGAGAAGGAATTTCCCCGACAGAAATCTGTCTGCCGGAGAGATCTTTCTCTCTCGGTGTTTTTCTCCCCGCAGAGGCCGCGGAAATCTATCTGTGGTCGCCCCCTGGTGTTAGGGTTCCGTAAGGAAGATATAGGCGAGAGGGCGGAGTCAGAGGCCGAGCAGGTGGGCCACACCTGCCCTAGGCGCGGCCCAGGGGGGACCCGTGCCTAGGGGGGTGTGGGGCCCCTGTGGCCCTACTTCTTCTCCCCTTCTGGCTTCCTCTACATATTTTTCTGGTAGTTTTCTGATCTTCGCGAAATTGCATCAAAACACCTATTTTTCCATCAGAATCCAGACTCCGACAGTTCATCCTGCAAGAATCATCCAACATGCATAAACAGATGAAAATACATAAGTATTACCTCATAATAAGTCATATATCAAGGAATATAGGTAAATTATGATATAGAATGGTGATGAAAATTGGACGTATCAGTCTTTTATACCTTGCTGGTCCTGCCATGCTTCTGGCATATCTTTTGTATTTCCATACACGCCCATAAAGCCTAGCAGGTTCACACAAAGATTCTTCGTCACGTGCATCACATCTATTGCAGAGTGGACCTCTATAACTTTCCAATAGGGTATCACCCAAAATATAGATTTCTTCTTCCACATGAGCACGTGTTCGTCAATGTCATTCAGAACAAATTGACCGCTGGGCCCTTTCAAAATATTACTTCTGGATCCTTGACCATACCAAATATATCATCACTAGTACGGTGGATAGGCTTCTTCCGGTGATCCGCCTCACCATTGAAATGTTTGCCTTTCTTTCTTGCGGGATGCCTGGACGAAAGAAATCGACGATGACCCTCATACACATTCTTCCTACCTTTATCCAAATATATACTTTCAGTATCATCTAAACAATGCATGCATGCATTGTATCCCTTGTTTGATTTTCCTAAAAGGTTACTAAGAGCAGGATAATCATTGATGGTTACGAACAACAACGCTCGTAGGTCAAATGGTTACTATTTGTGCTCATCCCACATACGTGCACCTTTGTCACACCACAACTATAGTAGTTCTTCAACTAATGGCCTTAGGTACACATCAATATCATTGCCGGGTTGCTTCGGAACTTGGATGAGCACTGGCATCATAATGAACTTCTGCTTCATGCTCAACCAAGGAGGAAGGTTATAGATACATAGTGTTACAGGCCAGGTGCTATGACTGCAGCTTTGCTCCCCAAAAGGATTCATGCCATTTGTACTTAGACCAAACCTTAAGTTCCTTGCGCCATCTTCAATGCCCGGGTACTCTCTATCGATTTTTCTCCACTGCGACCCATCAGCGGGGTGTCTCAACATTGAGTCTTTCTTGCGGTCTTCTTTGTTCCATCACAATAACTTGGCATGCTCTTTGCTTCTAAACAAACGTTTCAGCCGTGGTATTATAGGAGCATACCACATCACCTTTGCAGGAACCCTCTTCCTAGGGCGTTGCTCTCCCTTAACATCACCGGGGTCATCTCGTATGATCTTATACCGCAATGCACCATATATCGGGCATGCATCCAAATTCTCGTACTCATCACCATGGTAGAGGATGCAGTCATTAATACATGCATGTATCTTCCGCACCTCTAGTCCTAGAGGGCGGACAACCTTCTTTGCATCATACGTACTGACATGCAATTAATTATCCTTTGGAAGCTTCTTCTTCATTATTTTCAGTAGCTTCTGAAATCCCTTATCAGATAAACCATTCTATGCCTTCCATTGCAGCAATTTTACTGTGGTACCAAGCTTTGTGTTGCCATGTTTGCAATTTGGGTACAACAATTTTTTGTGATCCTCTAACATGCGCTCCAACTTCTTCTTCACGTTTTCATTTTTGCATTCGCTCCGTGCATCAAGAATGGCCTGACGAAGATCATTAGCAGTCTCATCGGATGCCTATTCTTCACCTTCTTCTTGTTCATTGTCTTCCATTGTAGTACCACCGTATTCAGGGAACATTGGATAGTTGTCATTGTTCTCTTCTTCTTTGTTGTCTTCCATCATAACCCCTCTTTCTCCATGCTTTGTCCAACAATTATAGCCGGGCATGAAACCAGACTGAATCAGGTGGATTTGAATGTTTTTGAGGAAGATAAATCCTTCTCATTTCGATAGACACGTCACATACAACACATAAAACCATTCCACTTGTTTGCCTCAACCACATTGAGAAAAGAATGCACGCGTCTGACATTCGGGGTGCGTCGTACATCCATGACCGGATCATCTGCATTATAATTAAAATCTTAGATCATATAAAAAGCTTGGACAACTTGGATCATATAAAAAGCTTGGCCGGATCATATAAAATGTTGAGTTTTTAATTATTGATCTAGTAGTGAAAATATTATTCAATTCTGAGCTCCAAAGCTCTAAAATTACACATCTGAACTTTTAGTAACTTATTGCATAATCAAAATTTGCCTAAAATTACACCTAAAATTCCATCTACCTCTACTTCTAAAGCATGAAATCCCTCTCTACTTCTAGAGCATTGAGCTAAAAAAAAACAATGAGACATGGACGAATAAAGTTGCTAACCTTTTAAACCTTGGATTGATGGGTGCCAGCAAATTTGGGACAAAAATGGGGATGAACTGGAGTAGCTTGGGAGCAAAATGGCCATGGCATCAGGCAGGTACGATGAAGCATTTATATAGAAAATCACTAGTCTCGGCTGGTGTTACGAACCGGGACTAGTGTTTTATCTCTAGCCCCGGTTTGTAACACCTGTCGGGACTATATGGTCTCCTAGGTCCCAGCTGGGACTAGCCGTTTTCGCCAAACCTTTAGTCCAGGTTGGTATTACCAACCTGGACTAGAGGTCCCCAACGAACCGGGACTAGTCGTTTGCTGCCTCCTAGCCGTTGCAGCGGGAATGAACCGGGACTAGTGCTCACACTAGTACCGGTTCCAGACCCAGCTGTGTCTAGTGGCCGGGGCATCTCCAAACCAAAGGCATGTTGTCTACTAGTGATTTTTCTTGATTAGCATGCATCTAGACTTGTTTTATATATAGATATATGTAAATCTACATAAATTTGCGATATAGTTATCTGGAGTAATATTTATAGAACACCGACGTTACATACATGTAAAACCTTTATTCCACTCAATTATTTATACTCTAATAAGACTCATCGCGATGCCATATCAAGCGAAGGAGATTCATCAACGTCACCCGGGAAACTCCGGAAGCTCCTTTGAATAAATTGAGAAGTGAATACACCTAGCTCATCTTTTAGTTGTTTTTAGTACTATTTGTGCTGGAGACAAGGTAAATCAACTCAGTGATTACATTTCGATTGTGTGAGAAAGCATTTTTTTCTTGTGCTAGGAATGTATAATTTGTTTGGAGTATCTCTTAGAAGCTATTGTGTTTCTTTCATGTCACAGTTATGCTTTTGGATTATGCAATTAGCAGAACATGTGCATTCCCTCTCCGATCAACTATTGGAGAAAAAATAATGCGTAGTTAGAGTATTCCTTCCACAGTTAACAGTCCAAATTAGTTGTACAGTTTTACATATTTCTTATTTTTGGTTGATTCTTCTTTGTAGTGTTGGGATGCTATATGACATTTATCACCCTTTCTTTTATCTAAATCATACTTGCATATGTTGTGTGCAAAAGGCATACATTATTCTGGGTGTATGCAGTAGCTAAGGATGCAGCCCTTGCATCCATGGTATCTAAAAGAGAACCATTGTATGTTGTGCTAATTGGTTATGATGCATTGAGTTGGACATTCAAATGAAAAGACATGGGCTTATGGTGGTAGGTGGCGGCATGCTGCTGCGGTGTACCCGCGGCAATCATGATGCGCTTCAAAGTTAGCGCACATGGAGGGGTGCTACTTAGCACTATGGTGGTGTCGGTGGCTGGAGTGTTAAGAGTCTGCGCATCGATCTACACGCTGAAGATGGTTGGCGGATGATAGCGGAGGCGACAACATCCGGAGCGAGCGCCCTTGCACCGTTTCGCAGATATGTTGGGCGGTTCTAGGATCCAGGATTGCATGGGCGGTTTGATGTTTTCCAGATTTTGTTGAGGAGCTGACAATGGACTGCTATTTCATGCTAGGTGGTGTTATCTTGGTGGTCTTGGTTTTTATGATCTTTGTAATGGCTTTTTCTAGACTATGGTGTTTTAATAATGAATAAAGGTTGTGTGCATCGGTCGATGTAGAGGCCGGGCTGTGTGAGATCGTCGTGAGCGTCATAGTTACGGCTCCTCTGCCGTGGGCTGTGGCGCCGCTGCGACAGATCGTGATCATCCTCGTCGGATGAGGGCGTGCGATTTCTTGCAAATTTTACCGCAGCTTTCTCCGGCTCCAGAGTCTCTTCTCCGGTTAGTGCAGCTCCGACAAGCCCGAGGCCTGCGATTGTGGATTTGTGGACTGCGGATCGTGGATCCCTGACCGGTGGTTAATTAGCGAGCAGCTACGTAGTAGCTGCTATAACTTCGACTTCTGGTGTCTTGGGAATCATATTACCCTGCGAATCCACCATCATAAATGACAGGTCGAGGGCCTCGATTGCCTCATGCCTTGCGTCCGGGCCAATGCGCTCCAGTTGAGAGCGGCTTTTGTGGGTGGCATGGTCGCCCTTGTCCTTTGAGGAGGACCCGCCGATGGAGGAGAATGCTGCCCGTCGGGCACTTGACTCATCGAGTGCTTGTCTGTGCTGTTCAAGCACCTTGTGTTGCGCGACTTGTCGATAGTGATATTTTATGAGAAGCCAATGGCAGCCCATCAACATGTCACGGGAAGCGTCGATTGGCAGGGGGTTGCCTCGTACAGCTTCTCTGACTCTCTCCCACTCAGCGAGATGAATCTACTGACGAGCGTTTTCACCACCGTTGGTGGCTTCAGGATTTGGAGGCCGTTCCCATTGGGATTCAGAGTAGGGCCCTCAGAGGGTGGCCTCTGTTTGCAATGTTGGGAGCCTGCGGATCGGTCTGTTACCGCCGTTGTCGCGAGTGTCGTGGTCGTTGACGACGATCACAAGACATGAAGTGATGCGGGACATCGTTGCTCTCCCACAACTTCCGAATCCGGAACCGTAGGTTCCTTCCTCCATTGGCGGGTCACACAGATGGAATTGCACCTATTGTTGCTATCCGCGTCATACATCAGCATGTACGCTGAGCGTACTGATTTGTGATATCCATGAGGCAGGTGCAATCTCCGATGACGCCACCCGTTCAGGAAGGCGAAGCGTGCCAACCTAGTCGACCTGGAAGCATAGGCTCCCAAGCATCATGTCGACTCTGTATCCTACGTAATCGAAGGCCGTGCGAGTCGCTGGCGAGTGTATGGTGAAGTCTATGGTGCCAAAGAGGATATGATTCTCTGTCGTAGAGGAATCGAAAATCATAGGTGATGGGGCCGTCACGACCGCAACATCAGCATCCCCAGTTACCACAGGCGGCACCAATTGACGAAGGTTCGACTCATCAATGCCCATTGTTATGGACTTGGGTTTTTGAGAAGAAGCGGACGCTGGAGATCACGGAACGGATAACAAACAAGCAACACAGGACACGAGATTTACCTAGGTCCGGTCCCCTGGAGGAAAACCTTACTTCTGCTTGTCTGTTCTTGATTGATGATGAAACCGAGAGGTTACAGGGGGTGCACAGATAAGTTCTAGTAGGTGTGTATGCTAGGGTTGTGGATTGTCCTCCTTGTCACGCCCTCCTGGACTTTTTATGGGGAGGCCCGGTCTCGGGATAGGTCAAGTCGGTTACAAATTAGGGTTTTTCCCTTTGAATTTCTATCTAAAGCTAGCAGTGTTCTCCAAGGAGTCATATCTGAAAGAAATATGCCCTAGAGGCAATCATAGATATGATTATATTTCTTATATATCCATGAGTTATTGTAATATTTCTTGAATATCCATATCAGGAAACTTGTATTGATTGGCAATTATGTGAATTGTTTGTGAAACTCTTTACATGTATGGTTATTTAATAGTTGTCCCTAGTCGGAGTTCATGTGAGGACACACGTGAATATTAGACTAGCACATCGATTGGTTGATGACTATGTTTCGCAAGTCATAGACATGGAGATGTCAAACCAATGATGTGGACACATGTTATGAACATGGGGTTGGACTGACCCAACTTGAGACTGGCAATTAGTTGCAGCTCTCTCTACACATCGTGTACGTTTTGTCCTTAGACCTGAGATTGTCGCATGTACTTGAGATGTGGATCGACCTACTTTGGGGCTATCAAACGCTGCTCCGTAACTGGGTAGTTATAAAGGTAGCTTTCGGGTTTGTCCTGAAGCATGCTGCAAGGCATGGTCAATCAAGATGGGATTTGCCCCTCTCTACTTGAGAGAGATATCTCTGGGCCCCTCGAGTGATCGGATCCAGAAATGCATGGCCGTGCTACATAAGGTTAAGAGTTAACCTAGTAAAGGGATTCCGAATCACAGTATCGAGAAAGGGAGGTCAGCTTGGAGCTAGACCAAATATCATGAGGCAAAGGGAAAGACATGTACTAAACCTTGTGATGGTTCGTCCGATATGATCTTTGTATGCGTTTAGGAGTTGGCACGTCTTGCTAGAGGCCGCTACCAACTATTGACAGAATAAGTGTATTCGTGTCATGTCTATACGTATATGAACCTATAGGGTCGCACACTTAAGGGGCTGGAAGCCTAACGAGGATTAGATCCGAATTAGACCAGGCTTAGGCTACTAATGGGCTGCTCATGTAGAAGCCCACTAGGGACGCCTATATAAGAGAGGGTGGGGTGAGCTGACCAGGGTTAGACCATTCCATCCAGCCGTCACTCCTCACACATGTGTTGCACGCGTGGACCTAGCAGTCCGACATCTGACGCTTCCACCCTGTACGTGTGGATACCTCAGAGGCACTGCATCTGTAGCGCTTGGACGAGCCGCGCAAGGGGAGCTGCTCGTGGGAGGAGGACGAGGAGGAGATGTAGAACATCTACATTGCCTCGACGCGCTTCATCAAGTTCCGCATCCGCGCGTATAGTGGTAATCACGTGATTTATGAAAACAGTTATCCTAGTTTACGCGGTAGAAAATTTTAATTTGCGCTAGTGTATCCTGCCCGTATCCCTTCAGTGGTATCAGAGCCGATGCTGTTCAGTTATGGGTTCGAAATGTTTGCATATGGTGATATGCAGATTGATATGAATGATGTGATCGTTTGTATTGCGGTGGTTCAGGATTGATCTATGATCTTGCTTTCCGTGATCGTGATTCTGAGGTCATCGAACGACTTACCCCTACCTGTCGGTTTCCGCAATCGGGGTAGACAGTGACACATAAATCCTGTTGAATCACGCGAAGACCAATATGATCGGTCGAATCGAAACCTAGATCTAAAATCGATGTACTGTGATCAAAGGAATTTGATTGAATCAGAACAAGAGTCGGTTTATGGTAAATTTGATTTGCCGATCAAAATCCTTAAAGATACCGCGAGGGGCGCTGCCCCTTCGAACCCTGTAGGGGGAGACCCCCTAGACCCCCCTAGTCGTAGCTTTGTATCTTGTTAAGGTAACTAGGTGCTGCAAGTTCACATGATCCGATAGAATGCGATTCTATGCATAACTTGTTTTTGCAGGATGTATGTGATCAATATGGCCCATATATGTATGTGATGCTTGTATGAAAGTTATCATGACCTGCGTGTTGTGAGTAGGCCAACACGGCTGGAGCCATATGTGTTGTCAATTATTGTAATGGCTTGCGTGCCAACTTATGATGATCCCAATTCTATGTAATTTTGATTACTAGCTATTAGGGGTAATAGCTTGTATTAGTTCTTGGAGGACTCATCACTTGGAGGATGGCTCACATGAAACATGAAGATGAAGATCATCATGGTGGACAGGTTCTATGGCGATGGAGATCACCATGAGAAAATGAGCCATACTGTGTCACAACTATGTGAATGCTATTCTTATGCGTTTTACTACTATGCATGCTTAGATGATAGAAGTAGAACGATCCCTCACAAAGTTTAAGTTAAACCATGCCCTCCCAACCAAACCTTGCATTATCCTATGCCCTGTACAATCGTTGGTGGGCCTATGAAATTAGGGTGCCACGGTTTTCCTTGGCTGGATGGGTTTGTATCGGATACCTACACGCATAAGGGTTGGTGAGCTTGACAAGGTCATCTTAACAGTTAAGGACCTTGGGAATAAAGATTGGGAGCCTAGTTTTGACATAGAGATGTCACCCAACAACAAGAGTCATATGTGATATGATTAGCAAGTGTTGCTTACCGATTTACCTTGTCTTCTAGCAGTGATGCTAAATATCACTAGTCGACTTGTTAATTGTGGATCTTGAATCACTTAGTATCAATAGAGGGATATTGATTTAAGTGGGAGTATATGCTATTAAATTGTTTAATATGTTTTACTCTTTCATGGTTACATGGCTTAGTATTTTGCATGTTTTCTGTTGTAGATCAATGGCACCGAACACTGCATCACCTTTTTCTTTGTGTTCGATTCTTGACAAAGCTAAACAAAATGGAACAAATTATACGGACTGGGTCCGTAACCTGAGAATTATTCTCAAGTCTGATAAAAAGGAAACGGTTCTGGATACCCCAATCCCCGATGAACCTGCTAATAATGCAACTGCTGCCCTAAAGAATGTCTACAAGAGGGCATGTGATCATTCTCTCGAGGTTAGCTGTCTTATGCTTGCATGCATGGAACCTGAACTCCAAAATAAGTTTGAGGATCAGGATGCGTACGGTATGATCGTCGCGCTTAAGGACATATTCCAAGATCAGGCAAGGACTGAGAGGTACAATGATGCCAAGTCCTTTGTGGAATGCAAGCTGGCAGAGGGAGCAGCTGTAGGCCCCACATGATCAAAATGGTTGGTTACAGTCAGACTTTGGAAAAGCTTGGTTTTCCACTAGACCAAGAGTTGGCTACTGATTTTATTTTGGCGTCTCTTCCGTCTAGCAATGGGAAGTTCATTTCTAACTACCATATGCATGGGGTGAAGAGGGGCCTTAATGAGTTATGTGGGATGCTAAAAACAGTACAAAGTGACATGAAGAAGTATGCAGAGCGTCTTACATCAAACTCGTGATAAGAAATAAAATAGTCTAGACATAAGGGAGAGTGTTGAGAGTATAATATATTGTCTAGCCCTTTAAATCGGTTCGGGATTTTGGTTCAGTTGGCTAGTGCATCAATTTAATATAGTGAAGACATTATTTGGATATTGGACGTTCTCTAGTATAAAACTCTAGGATCTGACTATGTTGGTTGGACTGAACGATGATGGTGTTTGTGCACTATTACTTTATTTTAGGCGTCATATTTGTAGAATCATTTTACGAGTCGAGGTGTTTCGAGCGGACCTATGATCCTCTGATTATTTCGAGCAGACCTTTATTTTTTTCTTTCTTCTTCTTCTTCTTCTTCTTCTTCTTCTTCTTCTTCTTCTTCTTATTCCTTTTCTTCTTCTTCGTCTTCTTTTGTTTTTGTTTTTATTCATTTGAATCAATGAATTCTAGACTTGCTTTGGATATTATATTGTTGCAAAGTCTGGGTTTACTTGGTATCATCTTGGTATTAATATATTCCCTTTAACAAAAAAGTAGTTGTTGTTGAAGTCGTGTATAGAAATTATTTGATCCATTTCTAAATGAAGGCACACAACTGTCGTTTTTTACTCTTAGATTAATCTACAAGTACCAGAAGATCGAGCTAACCATTACATCATCTACCATTACTGGCCTCTAGCAAGAAGCAGCTAAAATGTATCCACGCATGCAACCTCTTGTGCTTGGGCTCAAGATGGTCTTACTTTCTCAAATGGGCTTTCTTTTATGGCCACTGTCCATAGAAGACTAGCTGCTAGTAAATACTGTTGAAAGTCAAATCGGTATGATGACTTGAATGAGTTAGTTATTTCGTGTGTTGTGTGAGAGTACTGTACATGGCTGGTTACATCTAGATCACTTAACTGGTACTTGCATTGGTCAGTTGTATACAATTGGGGGGTTCTGAGATGATCAAGTCGCCAACAAGTCAAACACTTTCAGATATACACACTAGCCCTAGGTGGATGCCAAATTTAAGGGTGATCACTTAAACTATGTTTTATTTCCTTGACCGGTGTCTATTGGTCAAAAACATGATTCCCTTTTGTCTCGTGTATGTCAATGCTAGAGTTTTGAGAGCACAATCTGCAACTTACAAGGGAAAGAAGCACTATATGAGCCAGAATCTTCTTGCTATTGTTGATTTTGATATGATGTTCACATATGTGCTAGATGGTTAAGAAGGATCATCCTATGATGCAACCATTCTTCCTAACATGTCTAGACTTGATGGGATCAACATCCCTAATGGAAAGTTCTACCTAAGAGATGCTGGATATGGTTATCGCCCTGGGATTCTTCCACCCTCTAGGTTAACCAGGTATCATCTAAACAAGTTCACTACAAGGAACGGGCCCCAGAATGCCAATGAACTCTTCAATACTAGGCACTCTAGCCTTAGGGTCACCATTAAGAGGGCATTCACTGCTTTGAATAATAGATTCAAGATTGTATTGTGAGAATCCATCCCACCCTTTCCCCACCCACGTAAAGCTTGTTCTTACATGTTGTATTCTTCACAACTGTATCTTGGGGTTTAGCCATGATGATCTTGTGCCGGATGAGGCAACTATTACGTCCAATGATAATGCTACTTGCCGTGGTGCCCGACAATCTGACAATGAAGCTTGGAAAAACAATGGGATAGAATGGGAAAGATCAACATGGCAAAATAGAGGTGACGCCAGTATTTGCGAGGAAGAGAATGTTGAACTACCCCCTCCTTGACACGATTCATGAACCAATAATTAAAAATCTAGGACTACTTGTTTATTCGTAGTAGGTAGGGCTGATCTAATGAACTATCATCTATAGTAGGTACGGGTTGTGATGATGAACAACTTGAGTAGTACCTTAGGGAATCTCCACCGGGTCGATCCAACCCGTCCGGAGCGTCAAGGCGGCACAATCCATTCAGACAGACGCGTCCGGCTCAATCCATCCGTGTACCAAATTTGGGCAACGGTTGCATCGGCTTGGACGCAGCGCAGACAATGCGGGTGTCCGCCGATCCGCCGATATGCCGATCTGGTCCTATATGTAAATTAAATATTACTACTTAAACTTCCTTTTCATTAGATTAGTCCCTAGCAATTAAAAATACACATTTAAAAATCATAAAAAAGGGACTACTACTACTAGAGGAGGCCGTTGCCGCTGGCCCCGTTGATCGCCTCCCTAGTGAACTAGATGGCCCGCTGCTGGAGGCGTTCATGGTAACAGTCGCGGACATGGACGCGAGCCGCCTTCTTGCCCGCCTCCTTCCTGTGGTCCTTCGCCGCTCGGTTCGCCAGACCATTCTCCATCTTGGCGGCCAAGTGGTCCCTCGCCTCCTGGTCGACGAGCTCCTTCGCTGCCATCGCTACCAAGGCCTCCGCCCGGCGCGCGACTTCTGCCTCAGCCTGGGTCACCCCTGCTAGAGACCCGTTGGGGTTGAAGCCCAGCGCCTGCGTGATCCGCAGGGGGACAACGATCGCCTCCCTCCATTCTCCTCCTACGCCTTCGCCTCCGGCTGATCCACCTCCTCCTCGCCCTCCTCCACCTCCATCTCGTCCCCTTTGATGATAGCCTGCACGCGACCGCCACCTCGGCAGCCATAGCCACGCGCTCCTCCTCCGCCGCAGTTTCGGCAGCATGCTCCGTCGCTTCCACCTCCCTATGCGTGGCGGAGACACGGAATAGGTCACAGACGGCGACCTTCGCGACCTCCTTGCCATCGCCTCCAGCGTGGTCATGGCCATCTTATGATAGATCTCGCGGAGGGCTGTTGATGCGGCCTCCTTGGACACCGCCTCCTTGGCAGCGACATGGTGAATCTTGCGCACCGACCATTGGGCAGCCTCCTTTGTGTCCGCCTCCACCACCTGCTCCAGTGCCGCATCGGCCACATGGCCTTCCTCCTCGAAGGTCCCCACCCGCGCCTCGGTCATGCGTCATCGATCTCCACCTTCGGGAAGCGGGTTCGGCACATCTCCTAGATCTTGGTACAGTTGGCGATCTTGCTACGAGGCATGGCTGCTTGTGGGTGGTTTGTTCTTGCTTGGGCTTGTTTTCTCCACCGCCCCGGCGGCCATCTTCAATAAACCGCGGCAAAGGCGAGAAACAATCGGGAAGGAACGAGAAGTTTTCTAGCCATGGGATATGAGGCGCGCGCGGGAAACGGAAAGCTTCGATGGCAGGAAATGCCGGCCACGCGGGAAGCCGTCGGCGTTGATAGCTAACGTCGCGTCGCCATTAACGTCCCATCACCGAGGGTGTCAAGCGATGACAGTGGGAGGAAACAGACAAATGGGTCATTGGTAGCGGTTGGTTGGACAGGCTAGACCACGACCCAAAAGCTACCGCGGGTCAACCCAAACGGACAGAAACTGACCTTTAGGTCGACCGTTTAGGTCGGCCCGATGGAGATGCCCTAAGCTTGTACTGGTAAACTACTAATTAGATAGTAGTGTAAATTCACCACAAAAGATAAGAGGTGAGCACAATTGTAGACATAGGCAACCAAACACACAACCTTGGATCACTATAGTTAGTATATTCTACCAAACGTGTTACAAAAACTACTCTAGACTCAGTCAACCAAATGCACAACAGAATGTGGCTCAAATCATGTTTTCACATGTGGCTCAAAGCATGTTTTCGTCTAGCATGATGACTAGAGCACTGTCCGGCCGAGAAAAAAATCCCAGGCTACCAAACATGCATTTGGTATGTAAAATGGGTCGGTTAACTAGAGATAGGTATGCCGAATTTAGGTCATCTCCAATCGCATGACCCAAACTAGACAGCAAACGGTCCATTTCTATCCGAATGGTTCAGTCCGGGGATAGAAATTGTGTCGTGGTCCCTTTAGGTCATGGGGTGCGCCTAGCAGCCCAACGCATTTTTATCTTCCCCTCCCGCTATCAAGGACTGATGCTCTGCCTCTAATGGAGACAAGACGTTAATGGCGATGGGACGTTGCCTATCCTCCCGCCGGATTCTCACACGGCCAGTGGGTTCCTGCCATGGCTGATTCTTTTTCCTGTGCCGAGGTCGTTTCCCTCTCGTGGCTAGAAAGCTCCCACACAGGGGTAGGGCGTTTCCCGCTCAGGTCGTGGGCTATAAATCACAGTTATCTGCGTGCGAAGGTCATCAAAGCATGAACCCAAGACAAACCAAGCTCATGGAGAATTGACGTGGAGGTGCAGGCGGTGAAGCTAGGCCGCAACTACGATGCGCAAGACTTAAAGTGTGAAGGTGAGGTGGCCTAGCAGGCAATGGAGGAGGTGGTCCAGCAGGTGGCGCCTGATGCCGCTGCAACCACTGTATGGGACATCGGCCACACCACCACCTGGCAGGCGGCTGAGAAGCTGACGCGCGATGTTGCCACAATGGTAGTTCGCAGGCTGCACCGTGACGCCATGCAAGTGGCGCGTGAACGCACGGAGGTGGAACGCGTTGCTTAGGCAATTGTCATGGTGGCAGTGGCGATGGGCATACAGGAGGATGAGGAGGACATCGACGACACCTCGCATGCCATCCACATGGACTGCATGGGATCAGAGGAGAGGAAGCGGAGGCGGACGACTGTGGCGGTCGGCCATGCTATGATGGTGCACACTAAAGCATACCACGAGGTAGATGTCGAGCGGTTGGGGCATGAGGGTTGGGATCACTTGGCGACGGAACTAGAGGCGATGTTGGTCCGCGAAGCCAAAGAGCAATATATAATGTCGGTCTATTTGGAGCGTGCACGACATACCCTTCTGTTCTCATGTACCGATTCAAAAGGACGAAGGATGGGTCGGCCGCTGAAGATGCCCTTAGCTTCGAGCAAAGGTACATGTGGCCGGTGGATTTCACAAGTCCACCAAACAGACTAGATACATGGGAATTTTATGGGTGTGATCCGCGGTGCACGGGTATGGCATGTTTGCATGAACTGTACTTGAAATCATTGGGATAACATATACTAACAAGAGAAAAGTCCAAAAAGAACCTTGAACTCATAGAGGTCGTTCGATTTGAGCACCAAACTATTGATCCCCGAAATCAGCACACCAAACTCTTTGATCCCAGTCCTAAATTAACCTTGCGCTCTTTGCCAAACGAGAATTGCCGACGTGGCCGGGATTGATGAGGGAGAAGGCCGAAATAGCACGTCGGGAGAGTAGAAAGTTGGACCGGCCCGCAGTTGCGGCCCACCACGTTTCATTCGAGGGTTTTCTACGGTAAAACATTGTGGGGTTTTCAGGGATGGTAAAGGTTTGATTTTGGTGCGATTAGGAAGAGATTTTGCGTTGAAAATGTTCGAATTAGCAGATCTGAGTGTTATTGTTGTTTTATGTCAGTGTAATCATGGACCCAAGCGAGATTTTGAACGTCAGATTCCATTTCGGAGGCGAGTTCATCCGTGTTGGAAGGAATATGCAGAATGTGGGGGGTTACGAGGAGATCTCAGAGATCGAGAGGGGCAAGCTCTCATTGCAGGAGTTGAAAGGACATCTGAGAGATCATATTGCCTTGAAGGAATCGATGAAGTACTACTTTCACATTCCAGGTAACGATCTTGCTGATGGGTTAGTGTTCTTGCAAGATGACAATTGGTGTGTTAAGATGTCAGAGTATATACATGTTGGAGGAGTAGCTGATATTTATATTGTTAGGATAGCAGCAACTATAGTGATTTTGAGGATGAGCTAGTTGTGTTAAGTGAAGATGAAACTGATATGACCATAACTGCTGAACCTTCTGAAACTAAAGAAGAAGCTCATCATGTCATCACCATATAATATGAATTAGTTGGTACTGAATAAGTGCTTGTTCGTGATGACACGAGTGTCATAACTCAAGTTATTGTCAGTCCAGTGAAGAAGGTTGCAAGAGGAAGAAGAACATCAATGCCAATTCAATCTGGTCTGCTGTCTCAGGAGCCATTGTCACAAATTTGTGATCCAAGTCAATTGCCAGCTGGTAATGTTGATAGTAAAGGGTCAGTTACTGAGTCAAAAGATGAGATACAGTATGTGCCTGATAGTGAGGATAGTGGTGAATATTCTGAAGTGATGGAGCTAAGAAACATGCAAGGAAATTCATGAAAATAATGAGGAGTACAAAGAGCTGGATAGGAAGTGATTCATCAACAGTAGTTCCAATAGATCTGATTGCAAATATGGAGGATCAGATAGGAGAAAAGGAGAATGACTGGAACTTTGACTCATTTGATGAAGATTTTTCTTATGAATCAAATTCAGATGGAAATGTAGTTAGAAGAAGAGCAAGTACCCAAGATATAACAATCACACTGAAATTCCCCACTTTGCCTCGACAATGGTGTTTAGAAGCAAGGGCTAACTCTGCAAAGCTTTGAGGAGATATGGGATTGTCACTAAAAGGAGCATTTCCTTTGTGAAATCTGAGGCAGACAGAGTTAGGGTCAAGTGTGGGTGGGTTGTCTTACCTTGGATGCTTTATGCAACAAAAACAACAAGGAGCAGCAGGTTTCACATCATTACCTTCAATGATGAACACCAATGTGCCCAAAACAAAGACATCAGGTGTAGCATCCCAATTGTCTAACAATTGCAATGCTACTAGCCTAGTCTATATAAATGCTACTTCCTATACATAATTGTTGCATCATAATTATATCATGCTCATGTCATCATGCCACCTTGCATTTGAGCATCATATAAAAACCCTTTTTGGTTTGGTTCTTCTCTCATATGCATTGTTAATTGTATTTGCCTCTTGATATTGTATTTGGTTCTTGATATATTGTTTTAAATGCCCATGTTGAGTTGGGGGCATATCTTTTATTAACTCCACCACCTTTCTTGTCATCACCCCATCATTCCACCATTCCACCATATATGAGCATTGCAACTTATTTGGTTTTACCTCTAGCTCATGTGGGTTGGGATGGATCCAATTCTATCTCCACATGCTCTCATATATGCACCATATTGTTTCACATTATTGGGTTATGAGAGCCACATGGCCACCTTTGCATGCCTTGTGAGTGGAACCTTTTCCTAGCTTCCATATGGGTTGTTTTGGGGTTATTATCATGTTGGGATATTTTTGGGCTTACTAAATACCTAGTGGCACATATACACTAGCAAGTCCCATTTCTATTCAAATATGGTCATCTCCATCTACTTCACATGGGGCATCCTTTTAATTCTTTTTGCTTGGCTTTTATTCCAATTTTGGGATGCATAGGAATAATGCCATGTAAATATTATTGTTTTCACAAGAATAAGCATGGCATTAATTGTTTTGCATGGCCCATGCAAGTACCACCACATTCTAGTCTTTTGGGTTTTTATTTGAATCTTTGAGTGGATCATCTCCCATCCCTCTCTCCTCTCTTTTGCCACCTCTTGTTTTGGTCATGTTTCAAACCATAGCTACCACCACATCTCTCTCTCTCTAATCCCTCCTCTCTATCCAAACCCTAACCCTAACCCTAATCACCTACACCTCTATCACCATCTACCATACCACCTCTCTCTAACCCTAACCCGAGCCACTCCCTCCTACCCTAGCTATCTACCCCTCCATCCAACCCTAGCTCCATGCCAACCCCTCTCTCTCTCCCTACCCCTGCCAGGCCGACCCCACACCCGAGCCCTACCTGCCCTGCACTCCCCTGGACCCTCCCAGGCCGAGCCTGCCTAGCACGTGAAGTAGGAGGAGAAAAAGTGGCCGACGCCACCTTTCCCCTCCACCACGCCATCTACCCCTCTCCCCGTTCCTATCTACTCCCCCTCTCTGCCTGTCGACGCCAGATCCCCCAGGGCCTAGCCTTGCTACTCCTTCTTCCCCACCTTCCCCTGCAGCCACCTCTCCACCACCGATCACCAACCTTCCCGTCGGCCTCCTCTCGGCTACAAGTACCAGCGGCGCGGCGTCAGTGTCGAGGAAGACCGAGACATCCACCATCACCGCACACGCCGCGGAGGAGGAGCCCCGGACCTGCCGATCTGCTGATGCCGGCGAGAAACCCTAGCTCCGGGGTGCGTCTGCGTCGTCGCCCCACTTGGCGATCCAAGCCCTCCACGACTTCGCGGTGAGCCATTCTCCTCCTGACATGATCCGCCTCGCCGTCGCTTTGTGCTCGCCGGTCAAATCGTCGAGCGCCTCGGTCTTGCGGCGACGCGTTCCCTCGTTACTCGCCGCGGCCTCCCTAGCTAACTGCGTCGCTCCTCTGTCACCACCCTGGAAGCCACCGCACTGGTACCGCTTCTCTGCGCGCGCCCCGCATCGCGGGTTCGATCCCCGTGCGTCGCTCCCTGGCGAGCATCGATCGATCGTCGCAGAAGATCCCGATGGCCGTGTCCTTTTGCGCTTGAACCCTGCCCTTTTCCGCTGAACCGCGGTCCACCTACCCGCATGTCGGCCGCCCTAGCGTTTTGCGAAAAAGCCCTCTGTTTCCTCGGGCGTAACCGCACTCCCTCACCGAGCAGCGTGGCCGACCCTCCTCTCATCACGTGGGCCGCAACCACTGGCGCTTGTCATCCGTGTGGGCTAGCGAGCCACGGTAGTGAAAGCTTTCCCTGTGCGTGTGCCCTGTCAGATGGCCCACCCGATTGGCAGGTCCAATCCACCTGGGTGTAAGAAGTCCTGGCAAATTTCTGTTAAATAAAAATGTTTTCAGTAAATGTTTAAATTTCAAATTCAAATCTGTTTTTAAATAACTTTTGAAATATAATTCCAAATTAAACATGTAATATATGTTTTGAGATCAGAAAAATGTGAGGAATTCAAATATGGCCTTCAAAATATATTTTGGACACTTTAATTTTCAAGTTGTTTAAAATAACAATAAAATGCCCTTTTCCCTTAATTAATTAATAACTTTTGTTTTATAACTCCAAATTTGACAAATAATATGTCTAAATCGATCAGCGCGACGAGCCTGTTCTATCTATGCATTCCATGTTCTGAATTGCAGCATGAATCATATAAATATAAAGATTACAACAACTTATTGGAGTATAAAATGTGACCAAAACTCAATAAAATGCTTATTTCTTGTATTCCACTCCTCACCCATGCCATGCTACATTATTGCCATGCAAATTGTGCATCATTCATCATGGCATGATTGTTTGCTTGTCGCATTTTATTCATATGCTTGTGCACTTTATTTATGTTGGCCCTTGTTTGTTTGGTTCTTCTTGAATAGACAAAGCGGGAATATATCAAGAAACCCAAGAGCACTACCGGATCCTTCTCTCGCTTCAACTGAGCTGCCAGGCAAGCACTACCACATGCTTGCATACATATAGTACCTATTGCCTCTATCTTATTCTTGCATCATTGAGTCGCGATCGCATTAAACTGAATCCCAAGTACTGCATAGCCTTTACTTTTAAACCCCACCGAAGCTTGTTCCTCCATCCCATGAGCCATTACTACAGGAGTTGTTTGAGCCATGCGGGTCGTAGAACAGCATGTGTAGGGTATGTGAGTGTCTGATGGATAACGAGGTACCTATACAACTTAACCTGAGTAGAAATGGGATAACTAATGAAAGTGGCACCGGTGAGCAATATATGCTATTTGGTTTTCATGCTCACTTGTGTCGTAGGACCCAGTACTTGATTCCTGTTCCTTGAATATTCGCGCTATCCACATCCGGGAGGCTTATGGGACCCCCCTGAGCCAGAGCTTGATTCATTCCTATTTCTTGGGGACACAAAGTAGTTTGGGGCTTTATTACTATTCTGTACTTATGCAATCTTTGTCTTTGCTTTATTTAAGTTTGTGCGAGGAGCACTGTCTTTATTTTAGGCGGAGTGTTTTGTGATGTCGACAAGCCAGTCACATTTTCGGGTTCCCGATCGTTTCTGACCAGACGCAAACCTTGAGTCCGTCTGGTCGGCTAACCGTTCGGGTAGCTTAATGGGGTGGCCCCCTGAAATATTTCTGAATCCTGTGATTGCTTTGTCGTGAATACCTCGTTGGGTTTTGATTTGGTTTTTCCGAGGTTTTGATCGAGTGTGTGTTGCTATTTGTGCACCCCTGCAGGGTAAAACTTTCTGAAAGCCGTGTCCGCGGTTATGGACGACTTGGAGCATAGTTTCTCGATCATAGACAAGTATAACTAAAGTACCGCTTTTAATTTTACTAAGTAACTGACTAGTAAATAGTGCAACACTCATGGAATGGATAATAAAACTGCCAACGGATGGGGGGTGTTCGTCCGCTTCCTCGTGGTAAGCGAGGAGGAGGATGGATCTGTTAATATTACTGTGATAACTGTTGTTATTAATTCACGGACATCCGTCTATCTTTGGTTAGGCGGATGGTTAGCGAGTATCTATAGAACTGCTAGGTATTATCTTTTGATGCAATTGCGTCATCCAGGTTGTGTCCCCTTTAGAGGCATAAAGACTTGCTGAGTACCCCTAGGGTCTCACACGATAAATTATTTGATTCAGATGAACAGGTAAACTCGCAAGATGGATACTGGGTGGAGGAGACGGACGATGTGGACAACGATCATTCGGTGTAGAGATTCCGGGAACGGGGGTCCGTGAGATCTGTGGGCGGGATGCGTTTATTTATGGGGCATCTTATGCCGATTTGCTTCTTATCCGTACTCGGATCTTGTTTTCCGATTCCGCCTGATACTCTGATGTTTGATGTATGAGGAGATATCCTAAACTATTATATCTATCTAGGATATTTGGATCTTACCGTATGGTGTTGCAATATTTCTATTTCTTTTAGATGGAATGGCTCTAAGGACTGTTGTATGGTGGCTTGCATACATACTCATTTGTGTATGTAGTTGATCCCTTCGCCTGCCGATTACGCCGCCCGTTCTTGTCCCGATGTTTGGAAATGGTTAGGACGGCCGAAAGGTTTACCTGTGAGTGGCATTTGGGCCCCACCGTACTATTTTAACCATTTCCGCTCATCCAGGCTTGTAACTAGGAGCGTAATTCACCGAGGTAGTTACATCAGGCTAGTGAGTGCTAAGATAATTGCCAAGAGATATAAACATTTTATCCTAGCTAATCCTATGTGGAAGATAGAGAGTATGAAAGCTACTGTACTCCAAGACATGTTTGCAGATGTTACAACTTCAAAGTGTAAGCATGCAAATAAGATAGTCATGGATAAGTTAATGTGTGGCATGAAGAATGAATATACCAGATTTTGAGATTACCAGATGGAGCTCCTCAGAAGTAATCCTGGTAGTACTATGTCTATCTGCATGGATCCAACAAACATGGAGAAGAGTGTATTCCAGAGCTTCTATGTTTGCTTTAATGCATTGAAGCAAGGTTTCAAATCTAGCTACACAAACAAGTTATTGGCTTAGATGGTTTCCTTTTTAAAGGTGCTATCAAAGTTGAGTTGTTGTGTGCAATAGCTAGGGATGCAAACAATTAGATGTATCTAGTAGGTTGGGCTATAGTTGAACAGCAAACCAATGAAACATGGAAATGGTTTATTGGTTTACTGATTAAAGATCTTGACATGAATAATGATGGTGCTGGATGTGTGTTCATTTCTGACCAGCAAAAATGATTGATTAATGCTATGAAGGATTACCTGCCCAATGCAGAGCACATGATGTGTGATGGGCATATCTATGCCAACTGGAGGAAGAAACACAGGGCACATGAATGGCAGAAGAAATTCTGGGTTGTTGCCAAAGCAGGAAATAAGGACTTTAACAAATACAATGCAAAGCTTGCTCAAGAGACACCATAAGGTGCAAATGACATAATGATAACTGATCCCGAACATTGGGCAAGAGCATGTTTTTAGGGAAGATCATTTTTTCTAGTTGGCTCCTTTTGTGAATCTATTGACAACAACTTGTGTGAATCATTCAATCATGCTATTGTAAATGCCAGGTTCTATCCAATCATTTCCATGCAATAAAAGATTAGGTATGTTCTCTTATCCATGATCTTATTTCCATGCTATTGTAATAGTAATTCCTATATTTGTTCTCACTAGTAATAGTAATGCCTATATTTGTTCTCCATATTTTAGGAAAAATATCTTCACTTGGATACAAGAACAGAGGGGAAAAGGTGCTAAGTTCCATGGAAAAATATGCCCTGGTATATTTAAAAAACTCAAGGATGCCATAGGTAGGACATAATTCATGGAAGTTCTTTAGAATGGCAAATGTGGTTTTTAAGTCAAACTGCTAACTAGTAGGAAAAGGAGTACACAGTGAGTTTGGACAATAGGACCTGCCCATGTGTTTATTTCCAACTCTCTGGTATTCCATGTTCACATTCTATCAAATGCAATATACAAGCGTGGAAAACAAGTTGAAGATTATATACAAAATTTCTACTCTATGTCAGTTTCAACCAAATATATGAGCACTGCTTACAACCTGTGGAAGGAGAGTAAATGTGGCCTATATCTGACAAACCAAGGCAACAAGCACCTAGTTATGTAAGGTTGCCAGGCAGACCCAAGAAAAATAACAGAAGGAGGGAAGAACAAGAGAAACCTAAGGGCAAAAAGATGATCAAGCATGGCACCATCATAGTTTGTTCAATGTGTGGCACTCCTAGACACTATAAGGATGGATGCAAGAAGAATCCAGAGAGACGGAAGTAGAAAAATCAACATCTTGTCAAAACTGCAAAGAAAAGCAAAGGAACTGAGGTATTTTTACCTACAAACATCTATCAATTCACATTTCTAATTTAATTTAGTAAATTCACTAATCATTTCCTACTTCATTCCACAACAATCTTTTTCTACAGCTGGAGCAGGAAGCTCTTAGGGTAGTGCTCTAGCTGGTCCTCAACCAAGATCAGTTCCTGTGAAGAAGAGTGCAAACAAGTTTAAACCTCCCAGAAGAAAAGCTACACCAGAAGCTGGTCCATCTGCAAGTGTCCAGGCTGGGGGAGTAAGAGGCTAGAAAAGGGACAAGCCTGTTTCTTCAATTCCATTCTACTCTTATTTCACTTGCAATGGAAATGACTAAGATATAATAGGCTAGATGACAAACTGTCTGTCATATCTTCTGAGGCTATAAGCTATGCCTTTATTTTGTTGCTACATTTCTCTCTATTTGGTACATCAACTAAATACCTAGACAGAGACCTATCGCTACAACTTATTATGTTGGTCTGGTCTATCTGTGATTTTGGTTGCCACATACTGACTACTTTGCTATATACCTGTTGCTGAAACCTGTTGGCTGTCAACTAAATTGGGAACTCATTCAAATTAACAAGCACCTAGTTCATTACAAAGAAATAATACATGGTTCATTACATAGAACTATAACACACTGACAGAACCATCACACAAATTCACTGAATACATAGCTTCCCTGCCACTAATCCTAACACAAATACTAAGAAGAAAGGCACCACATTCTCATATTTTCCTTTCATTGAACCAATCTCTGCATTCTTCTGTTCCAAATGATCTTGAAAAGCCTTCAAAGTTGAATCTTGTTCATCATTAACACATGGAGGCAATATTTCTTCAGCCTCCCTAAGCTTCCAAACTTCATCATACAAATCGCCAATCAAATTACTGATAAATTCTGGCAATGGATCATCATGTCATTCCACATAACCACATCCATGGCCATTCTGTTGAAATGCCCAAAAACGAACGAATCAGAAAGAGAAAAGGGGAGGATAAATAAGCAGGAAAAAGCAGAGCACAAATCGAGCTTACCATGGTGTCGACGCAGGCGTATTACCTCCTTCCTGGGTTCGCATCACTCCACGAAATCCACATAGGAGCCTTCCTACAGGGGTTGCAATCACACATCTTCACTGGCTCGTACGCCATCGGGTTCTCTCGATAGATCATCGGCGACCTCCTCTTAGTTCCCCTCCTTCTTCCAGCAGCTCGGCGGTAGCCAGGAGCAGAAGAAGCTACCGATAACCACGACATTCTCCTGCTAGTCGCCACGTCCTCCTTCCCATAGAGCCCTTGTTAAATCCCACGCCGCCGCAAGCGCAAGAACCCTAATTTTGTTACCCACTTCTTTCTATCTGTCTAACCCACGTGCATACCGCGACGCGGATAAGTAATCCCGGCCACGTCATCCTTTTCTAGCCTAAAACGGATTAGGGGTAAATTAGAATCGGGATTAGAGAGTTTGGTGTGCTGATTTCAGGGATCAATAGTTCATGTGGTCCTCCACCGCTTGGTTCGCCAGACCCTTCTCCATCTTGGTGGCCTAGTGGTCCCTCGCCTCCTTGTCGGCGAGATCCTTCACTGTCGTCGCTGCCAAGGCCTCTTCCCAGTGCGCGACTTCTGCCTCAGTCGGGGTCACCGTCGCCGGAGACCCGTTGGGGCCGAAGCCTAGTGCATGCGCGATCTACACGGGGGCGACGATCGCCTCTCTCCCTCCTCCTCCTATGTCTTCGTCTCCTATTGATCCACCTCCTCCCGCTCCTCTTCATCGTCCTCCTCCACCTCCATCTCGTCCCCGTCGATGATAGCCCACGTGGCCCCCACCTCGACGACCATAGCAACGCGCTCCTCCTCCTCTGTCGTGTCAGTGGCGTGCTCTACCGCTTCCACCTCCCTGCGCATGGCGGTGACACGGCGGATGTCGCGGACGGCAACCTTCCCAGCCTCCCTGGCCACTGCCTCCAACGTGGTCATGGCCACCTCGTGGCGGATCTCTCAGAGGGCTACTGATGTAGCCTCCTTGGCCACCGCCTCCTTGGCAGCGACATGGTGAATCTTGCGTACCGACCATTGGGTGGCCACCTTTGTGGCCGCCTCCACCACCTGCTCCCCAGTGCCACCTCGGCCACACGGCCTTCCTCCTCGAAGGCCACTACCCGCGCCTCGATCATGCGTTGGGACAACAACATGGCCTGGAGGTCGACGTCGTCGATCTCCACCTCCGGGAAGCGGGTGTGGCACATCTCCTGGATCTTGGTACAGTTGGAAATCTTGCTGCGAGGCATGGCTGCTGGTGGCTGGCGCTTTTTCAGCTGCTAGTTTGCTCTTGCTTGGGCTTGTTTTATTCGCCGCACTGGCAGCCGTCTTTTAGGGACCGTGGTGAAGGCGAGGAGACATGGGAATTTTTCTGTCCATGGGAGACAAGGCACATGTGGGAAACGGAAAGCTTCGATGGAGGACAACGCCGACCACGTAGGAAGCCGTCGGTGTTGATAGCCGACGACGCATAACATCCCATCACCGAGGGTGTCAAGCAATGATACTGTGGGGAAACAGACATATGGGTCGGGCCGCTAGGCGCTCTTGGTCTTACAGGCCGAACCATGACCCAAAAGCAACCGTGGACCGACCCAAACGGACAGAAATAGACCTTTCGTTCGGCTGTTTGGGTTGGCCCTGTGGAGATGCCCTAAGCTTGTACTGGTAAACTACTAATTAGATAGTAGGGTAAATTCACCACTAAAGATAAGTGGTGAGAACAATTGTAGACAGAGGCAACCAAACAAACAACCTTGGATCACTATAGTCAATGGTATATTCTACCAAACGGGTTACAAAAACTTCTCTAGACTCAGTCAACCAAATGCACAAAAGAATGTGGCTCAAAGCATGTTTTCGTCTAGCCTGATGACTAGGACACTATCCGGCCGAGAAAAAAATCCCCAGGCTACCAAACATGCCTTTTGGTATGTAAAATGGGTCGGTTAACTAGAGATAGGTATGCCGTATATATAGGTCATCTCCAGTGCCATGATCTAAACTGGACACCAAACGGTCCGTTTCTGTTCAAATGGGTTGGTCCGCGGATAGAAATTGTGTCGTGCTCCCTTTAGTTCGTGGGGTGCGCCCAACAGCCCAACGCATTTTTACCTTCCCCGCCCGCTATCAAGTACTGATGATCTACCTCTAATGGAGACAAGACGTTAATGGTGATGGGACGTCGCCACCCTCCCCACCCCCACCCCGGGCGGCTTCTTGCATAGCCAGTGGGTTCCTGCCATGGCTGGTTCTTTTTCCCGTGCCGAGGTCGTTTCCTGCTCATTGCCAGAAAACTCCCACACCGGGCCAGGGCGTTTCCCGCTCAGGTCGTCGGCTATAAATCACAGTTATCTGTGCGGGGAGGTCATCAAAGCACGAACCCATGACAAACCAAGATCACGGAGCATTGACGTGGAGTTGCAGGCGGTGAAACTGGGCCACAACTACGATGCACAAGACTTCGAGCATGAATGCGAGGTGGCCTAGCAAGAAATGGAGGAGGTTGTCCAGCAGTTGGCGCGTGATGCCGCCGCAACCGCTGTACGGGACATCAGCCACGCCTCCACCCAGCAGAATGCTGAGAATCCGACGCACCATGCTACCACAATGGTAGTTCGCACTTCGCAGGCCGCACCTTGACGCCGCGCAAGTGACGCGTGAACGCGCGGAGGTGGAACGCGTCGCTCAGGCAGTTGTCGTCACGGTGGCAGTGGCGATGGACACAGGGGCAGATGAGGAGGACACCGACAACACCACGCACGCCAGCCGCGTGGACTGCGTGGGATTCGAGGAGAGGAAGCGGAGGCGGAAGGCTGTGGCGGCCGGTCGTGCTATGATGGCGCATGCTGAAGCAGACCACGAGGCAGAGGCCGAGCGGTTGGCGTAGGAGGGGAGGTACCACCGGGCGTTGGAACTGGAGGCGGTGTTGGTCCGCCGACCCAAAGAGGAAGACATGCCGCTAATGTCGATCCATTTGGATCGCGCCGCTGGAGCGTCCATGGCATATTGTTCTATCCCCGTGGATCGGTTCAAACAGATGGATGGATAGGTCACACCACTTAATCCCTTAGGCCATCCCCAACGCCGCCCCCCCTCTTCTCTGCAAACGGCCTTCGCGCGTCCTATATCGCCCTCCCGGACCGAGCACAGGGCCCAACGCCCCCTCCCCCCGCAAACGGATCGCGGCGGGGTCCGATTCGGCGCAAAACCGAGCCAAAACCTATGGCTAATTTGCGGAGCTCGGACACTGGCCTCGTCCACACGCGTCCATAGCTGGACCGCGCGTTATACACACAATGCACACAAAAACACGAATTAACTGGCTGTCATTGCATATGATTCTGGGCCCACACGTCATACATACAAAATTACTAGTGCCATATATTAATTAGACTAACTAAATAACCTAACTAAGCATTGGTCCCGTCCTGGATGCCGGAGGCCATGTCCTGGCAGGAGGTTTCACCCTTGGCCGCCTGCGCCCGCTGGGCCGCCAAGGCAGCAGTCTTGGCCTTCGTTGTCTGCCTCCGGCAGTGTCACGCCAGGGTCTCCACCTCCCTCAGCCTGGCCGTCATTACATTTGCGCGATTGCACGCCGCTCGCGCCTCCCGGTTGGCCACGGTCAGGAGTACCTCCCGTTGGGATGTCGCCACCACCGCAACACGCAAGGTGGCGGCTTCCTCCAGAACCTCCGCCAGCACCTCCCGCCGCACCTCCGCACACACATCTGTTTGATCGCCTCCTCTAGCTCGCACCGTTCGATCGAGGCCTTGGACAAGACGATGCCCAAGGCCTCGGCCTCCGCCGTCTCCTGCGCGTCCTGCTGCTCCCGCTCCCCCTCCATCATGGCTTCGGCGGCAACACGGGCGGTCTCCTCGGCCGCCAGCGCGTCATGCGCTTCCCGCTCGTCGCAGTCCTGGACGGCCGCCTCCGCCTCTCTCGCCACCTCCTCAGCATCCATCTGAAGCTGCTTGGCGGGTTGCCGACCGGCATCCTCCCTAGCCTTGAAGGCCGTGTACATCTCGCGGACGTACTTCTCCACGACGTAGTGCGCGACGTCAGCGCTATCGACTTTTCCCTCCGCCGCCTCCGCCTCATCCTGCGCGTCCGTGGCCCGCTCCGCTGCGTCCGCCTCGGCCTGCGCCACCAACTCCGCCTCTCCCGGCACCAATTATCCCATGTACATGTTCCCCTCCGACGATTCACCGGTGCCTGGCGGGGCAGGGGAAGGGGGAGAAGGGGTACGCGGCGAGGGCAAACTTGTTGAGGTCGGCCCGGGTCACAGGGAGGTTGTCCATGGCGAGGAAGGGATGGAACGGCGCGGGGTTGGTGCTGGCGGCCGGCCCCTATTTATAGGGGGGCTCGGCGAGCAGCGGCGAAGCGGCCGGAAATGGCGTGGCCTAGGCGGGAAAGGCCGGGGCAGCGGGCGGGAACTGGAGTTCTGGTGGGACAATCCACCATTAGTGCTGATCCTCTGTTCAGATCGAGCTCGATGGCTCCCTCCGCCCCGCAAACTGGACCGAGCCGGACGGTCTGTCCTCCGCCCCGCAAGCGGACCGATTCGGATCAAACTGCTGTCCGGTTTGGGTGGGTGGGTGGGTCTGGCCTTAGCTTCTAGGAAAGGAACATGTGGCCGATGGATTTCACAAGTCCACCCTACAGACTGGATACAATGGGAATTTTATGGGTGTGATCCGCGGCGCGCGGGTACGGCATGTTTGCGTGAGCTGCACTTGAAATCGTTGGGATAACATATACAATATACTCCGGCGAGGCGAGTGAGTAATCTACTCGATCCTACGCAACGCATGGATCTCAGTAGAGTACACTGTGCACAAGACACATCTTGGATCGATCAGTACTATTGCTCTCTCATTAGCTTGATTGGCGATGATTTCCATGCCAAATTTATATTACTCCCTTCGTCCCAAAATAGATGTCTTAGGTTTTTCAAAATTTGGATGAATCTATATACTAAATAGTGTCTAGATTCATCCAAATTTTGACAAATTTGAGACATCTATTTGGAGACGGAGGGAGTAGTTTACTATGCTATATGCGAGCGTGCTAGTAGACAGAACAAGAGCCTAAGACAGGCGCACACACATGTGAACATGACTTACTGACGCCGTCGCCAATAGGCTACATGTTTAATAATAATCCAGTAAAGGGCAAACCCGTTTTGTCAGTCTTAAAATCAGCAAGCCAAACAATAAACTACACTTAGTATTTGTTTAACTATGTACGAGTAGCTGGGTAATAACACTAGGTACTATGTCAACCCGGTATGTATTATCGTCTCTAGTATGTAGTAAGTGTACTTTATTCTAAAATATAAGATATTTTAGTTTTTTTTTTCCGAGATTCATGTAAACCTACCTGCTGAAAAACATCTAGATATATGTGTTTTAGAAAAAAATTAAAACATCTATTATTTTGAAACGCTTTGCGTGAGTAGTACGTACTATCTTTTAGACGTTATTTGCTCTGTCCGAGGAACGAGATCACGGGAGCAAGTCGGCGATTAAGTTAGTTGTTCCAAGATCAAATCTTAAGCAGCGCTAGCAACAGCGAGTTAGCTAGCTAACACGTACCACGTTGCTGTATGGGTGAGTGCTGCTCTTTTTTTTCTTTTTGTTGGCATGCTCAGTTTTGAGGACAACTGCGGGCAGTGTCACAGGTTCACCGCTAATTACTTTTGAAGTGTTTCACCTTGGCCATGAATACAAACATGATGACAATTCGAAAAGCCAGCTAGAGCCGGCGTCAGAATAATAAAACATCATACCTGCAAGGCTAGTATATATTCTTATCTGCAGCAGAGAAACGACATAAAGAAAGCCAGTACTATGTTGTGTTAGGTATATCCTTCTAAAGATATAATGTGGTGCTGGGAATCAACAATGCTTTGGTATCATTAGCCCGTTAATTATTATCAATCTGCATCGCTTGTTTGCCAAGCACACGCGACGACGTGGCACTCACTTGATTCTTCCGACATGTTCAGGTGTCATGCATCTTAATCATTGTTCAGCCAAAAGATTTAGTTCCACGCCTACGGTGATCTGGTGTGCAATTAAATAACGGCGAGAGAAGACATATTATGCTTAGTGGTATGGGTGGATAATTTTCTTTGAACCTAGACCGTCAAAGTCTAATCTAAAAGGGAGAACATGGTGGGACATCCCTAGATAACATACAAGCACAAATATCATAACCAAGTTCCTCCCATTGATGTCATCGACACACACTAGGGCTTGGCTGCAAAGCGAGGCCCACATGTTTGTGTGGTTGTGCCAACGTGTCCTTGACTCCTTGTATACTACAGCAGTAAAATACGTCAAGCCCTCACATTCTCAGAAGATATACGGGGATAGTTGACATTGTCTGTGATGTTTATTACGTTGATGTGCCAATGACATGGAAAATGTGGAGCATAAAAATTGGCTAGCGAAATTTGCAAATCGGAAATGTGTAAAAATTTCCAACAATAAAACACATACGGAACATACGCAAGCTTTTATTGTATTCATATCATGATGAGGCGGACATGGAGGAACATCAAAGTGCTACACACTTATCTTGATGTCTTTATTTTACTTTACTAGATTGTCCTCCCATTACACTAGTTCACCAATCCCGTTTGAGCTCTTGTGAAGCCACTTTGAGAAAACTTAGGAGTGAATACACCAAACTCCTCTCCTCTGTTGTATTTGAGGTTTCGGGCTTCTTGCTTGGATATGTGGTATGCATTAGCGATGACATCAATAGGAAGGGCACGGAGAATTGAGTTCTTCCCGGCGATGTGGCTAACCATGGAGTTTGCGTTGGTCTTGAATGAAATGTATTGGCATCCTTCGCGTTGTGCCTTCTTCAAAACAACATAGTTCTGTGGTATGATTAATAGTTGTCCCGGGCGAAGAATGTCGTTGAACACATTTTGTCCATGATTGTTAACAACTTGAACCCGTGTGTGGCCTTGGATCACGTACATCACACTATGAGCATTAATGTTCCAGAATGGCGAAAGAATGGCGTTCTGCAATTAATCAAATTGAGTAAGTAAATGGAAATAGAATTAGACTTCTATTATTAAGCTTACAAGATATATAGATAAGAATGTGTTGAAATGTAACATCGTAAGTACCTGATAGAGGTTTACTCTTGTAGCACTCATTTGCACAGTGTTAAGAATGGGGAACTTTTGGCTGTTGACTTGTGTTATCCTACCAGCACGTGGGTTGTATGTGTCAGCACGTGTAGGATTTTCAATGTTCATTGTTGGCTTATGATCACAAAAGTTCTCCTCCAAACCATTCCAACGGCCACTAGTTGATTGCTCTACCTGAGATTGCCATGTCTGAGACGACTCTATTTGAGACTGACCAACCTGAGGTTGTGTTGCTTGAGATTGCTCTTCTTGATACGACGGTTGCTCTTGTTGTGGTATCACAATTGGTTGCAGAATTTGAAGCGCACGATTCACGCGGATTATCTCACCTCTTTGGTCATTTTGATTCTGAAGTCTTTGAGATGTCTGTTCACTTATACCAAGGGCTTCACTAAGCAACTGTAAATTGAATCCATGGAATATGTTTTGACTCACATACTGTTGTAGTGTCCTACTACCTCCAGCCAACAAAAATTCCTGCAATTTGATCAAGTAATAAATATATCAAACAATCTTAGATATTGGTCAAAAAGGCTAAATCTAGTAGATTAGTCGAAAAGACTATCAATCCTAGAGATTGCTTTAGATACTCTCAATTACCTTTAGTCTAGGTTCAAGCTGGTTGGCATTGTTGTTTATGTCAAAAACATAGAGAGCTACAATCGGCACTTGGCCATGATTATAGAACCAATGTGCAATGCCAGCTGGCAACGCAACAACATCTCCTTGTTTAATGTGATGAACTTTCTGGTGCTCATCTCTAAACTTTTGGCTTTGGCTCTGACCCTCAGATTGCTCTTGATCAAATTGTCCGAACTGTTGTTGGAAGGTCTCCGGGCAACCAGGGAATGTCAGCCCTGCAGTACCCGTGCCTACAAGAAAAGAAGTTCAATTCAATATTAAATATTCCTAATACTTTTGTAATATTTTTCACATATAAATCTAAAGTATATAATCTAAAGCTATAATCACTCTATTAAGTTCATAAACCAACCTTGTAGGATGTATACCAAGGCGGGAGCGTTGTGGTATCGAGGTAACAAAAGGCCTTGAGGCTCGATGACACGACGAATGACAGATAGACCAGCACAACGAAATTGGTCATTTTGCTCCTCAAAATACTCAGTGAGGCCTGCTTCGGACCTCACTTGTCGAAGTGGTTCAAATGCTTGTAGCCTATCGAATGTGCATCCCCTAGCACTTCCTTGTCGAGAGCTTTGCCATGGTTGACTCTGGCCAAATACCTGAGCCATGGATCCATGGAACAAGAGGAAAATGCAAAGGCAAGATAAGAGCGATGGGAAACTAGTAGTTGCCATTCTTGTTGTAAGAGATTGAGAAGGTTGGTTGATGGAGGTGTTGTGGGATGTAATGGGTATTTTATAGCTAAGAAAAGTGGCATACACCTTATGTAAAGATATGGTTTGTTAAGATAAGTGTGTGATGACATGACAATTTGGACCTAATAGAAAAATCGATTGGATAAGCATGATGTCAAGCATACCCACAAATGATCTAATAAGTCTGAGTTGTGGTTGACAGCCTCATGTCTTTGTTTTCAAAAAGATTTTCATGCACACTTGGAAAGTATTACTTTTTCACGTACAGCTCAAAGCTTCTCAAAGAAGTATGTACAACTTGTTCTACCACCTTTTCCTATTATGATAAGTTAAGTAGTTTTGTGGCTTGAGTTTTCTTACAATCTTTTGTAGTTTGTACTATGTGATCAGTGGTATTTGTGATTCTTCTTGGTCGTTTGTTCATGACACCACTAAATGACAACTGGTTTTTGAATTGTGCATAACAATATATTTGGATAGTTTTGCTCGTGTGTTCTAGAGTAGTTCTCATGTATATCTACACACGTCCTAAAGTTTAGATTGGATGACACACATACATGTAGGCACTTGCAAACACATATCTGGATAAAAAAATCAATCACAATGACGCATCATCCATGTCTATATATGTGGTAATACAGACACTAAAATTCGTGAAACGTGTTTCTGTCAGGAGTAAATAACTTCTTGGAAAAACAAGGCAAACTTTTTGTATAGCTTTCTCTAGAATGATGTAAGGCATATGCGTATCAACCCGGAAAGTGCTTTCAGAGCATGGGCTCCACTGAGCGCATATTGAAATTTTTTAAAAGTATTAAATAATTCCAAAAGATACATATTATAGACAACAATACGAAATACAAGTCTGCACATTTTTTTGACGCAAAAAAGATAAATATGACAAACTAGGGTAATATGGAGGTCCATTTAAAATTACGCTTTTTTATGTCTAGATCTGCACTTTTCTATTTTTTGTTGAGGTTAACATACAAGGTATTTTGACATGATCTTTTGCAGGCACGTATTACAAATTATTATCTATATCTAGGTATTTTTTTAATTTTAATATTTAAATTTAATATTTTCAAAAAATAAATAAAATCCTCCGTGTGGGACGGGCTCAAAAATGATGCTCTCTGTCTGCACGATGTTTTAATGCAAATGAGGCTGAATTTCTGATATACTAGTAATTCTTATCATGCGGACTTTTTTGACCCAACATTGCTACGGAGTATGCAAATGGGTCAGCCCTAATATGACTATATGGGCCGGGATATGTAGGCCGACCGGCTCAAGATCCAAAAATCAAGTTGCACAGTTTGGTAAACGGAACCTCAAGGGCTCCAATTTCTTTCCCCACAAAGGTTATTTAATTTCACGCTTGACGATTCTAACATGTAGTAACATGAATCATTTGCACCGGAAAATTCTTCACTCATTCCATGGACTAAGGAGGGAACTTATTTTATTTTTTTTTGAAAATTTTCATCGACCTATTAATAATTAGCATCAATATAGCATAAAGGACCTCAAAAGTAATAAAAATTATAAAGAAGTATTTGAACCACCTAGCGACAACTACCGACAGAAGAGCGGGCTAAAGGCACACTATCATCCTCGATCCTCTAGCACCGGAGCAGGGTAAACCTTGTCATAATGGAGCTTACTTTAGTAGACAAGTAAAAAGTTATCGCGCTAAAACCATATATTAAAAATCGACCAGTCAGTGAACCAGTCAAGCTATTGTTTCACCGGTTCGTCTATACGACTGCCGGTTCATCCAGTTTGAGAGCGACAAAAGACTTAATTAGTTACCAATTTTTCGAAAATTGAGTCAAATCATATACATAGAGTTGTCATCAACACTACAATAGTCAATAGAAGACAAGCATATCACAACTGTTATTGGGCCCGGGCACGTGCTAGGTTCGCTTGTTTACGCTATGCACGTTCCAATCCATCTAAAAGCACCTTATTTTACATTGTGTTTTACCTTTTTTTGTACTATACCGACGGGTGCCTCTTAAAATACCGGGCGATGTGAACAGGTCTTTTCTGGTCGGGCTGTCGATCGAGTCCGTTTTTTTAAATTGTGGCTATGATCCGAAAGGACCAATGCACAATCATCACCAATGATGATAACAGTAGATCGAAAGATACTTTTCTGACTTGAAACCACATCAACGAACATGAAAACCGACCAGATCTCAGAGATCTCATGGACAGATGACTCCACCGCCTTCCACCGGCGCTAGATACATCATCTAAGCGAGAATAGGGTGGATAGGATATTATTCTATCTTTAGAACATAGCAGACACCTCACTATTCTAAAAATCATTGAAAAATAAGCTAAATAAAGACATGAACCCTTTAGCCGGCGAGGTGCCATGGTCTGCCACGTTTCCAAATCCCGAAGACCACCAGAGACGGAAACTTTAGCGACCAGTGTCCAGAGGGTATCAGGAATAGGCGCAGTACAACACATAAACCACATGCTCCACCTCGAACAAGCCCATACAGTCTATGATGGCCTCAAAGCACCTGGTATCTTTAGATTCAGACCCTACTATTTGACATACTCCATGGAGAGATTGTAAGAGAGAGATTCTCATTGCCTAAAAGAACCATGCCAAGAAATTGTGCCGTGAACAAAATAGCTGGGACATGGACAAACCATGGAGAGTTCACTGTCAAGTCCGCGATCACCTTCATTTTCTGAGGAAGATCACGGTTCACTACTGCGGCTTAGCGGGTGTTATAGCCTCCCTCTATAACGTTGTTGCATACGTCCTAACCATGGATAATCATGGAGCATGAATGGTGTGTTCCTTGTTTAGATCTTTCTCGGTGTCTTTTTCGAGATGTTGAAACGGCGGCTACACCTCGCAGTCAGAATAAGGTTCTCCTATTCTTATCCTCGCTCCGGTGGTGCATCTTGTGCAGACGGGGCGTGTGAACTCGTTTGTCTGGCGGATCTTCTGGGATTTGGTCCGTTTTCGTGGTTGTTGGTGTGAATTCAGGTCAGTCTCTTCCGATTTACATATGTCATTATTGGTGATGGTTACTGCTCTAATGTGCTGGTCCTTTTGAGTCTTAGCACACTACTACAATAAGCTTTATTACGACAAGTTTTGCCGGCTCCGGTGATGGAGGGGCGAGGACGGCGGCGCGTCTTCGATTCGTGCTGCTGTTTGTAGTCGTCACTAGATGGTCCATGGATATATTTATAATAATTATTAATTTTAAGATTATTTATACTACTATTGATGATTATTAATAAATAGGTGGAATTTCGCAAAAAAAGAGAAGAAACACAAAACAAATGAATGAGTGGCGGTATTAGATAGCAGTTTTGATATTGAATTGCCGCAGTTTATCATGAAAAAGGTTAGATAGCTGCTGCATCTAGCATGCAGAGCCTTCTTTTTTAGATTGACCCAACTACACAAGACTTCTAAAATCAATTATTTTGCAAGTAGTCGGAAGGCTTGCCTGACCTATAGATCATGCATCTATCATAATAACTGGCCTGCTACTGCCAGCATCGTAACTGATTCATGTGCTTCACTAATTTCAAATGGGCATCTTGCCTCCATTGTCCAGAAGACCAGCTGCAGTTAAATCAGCTAAAATATTTGTAACGTGAGCGTACTATACTTGCCTCTGTGCGTGTATAAATACATCAAGACCATAATGTTAGAGAGTTGGAGTTCTAGTAGACTAGGACATAGTATCGTGTTGTATTCAAACACGAGGTCGAGTCCTTGTCAAGTACTTCTTGTAACAAACACCTGCTCAATATATAAACACCCTCGTGGTACTCGGGAGATTATCCGAGTAGACTCAAATCAATCTACCTGATCGTTATTTTTACATGGTATCAGGCCGGCTCTTCCGCCGACAAAACTGATCGCCCACATCGGAGCTCATCCCCTCCGTCGCCGCCACCCGTCGTTGCTCCTCGCCGCCTCCAATGTCGAGCTCAACTTCGTCTTCCCCAGCGGTGATCAACCTCGGCAACCCCCCGTCTGACAAACTCACATGGGCCAATTATCCGGGATGGCGTGCTCAAGTCCTTCCGCCGATCCGCGGCGCCCGCCTCGTCGGCCTTCTCAACGGCACCGACGCCGCTCCACCTGAACTGCTGGTTATCACCCCAGCGGACAAAGCTGCCAACAAACCGGCGGAAACAGCACCAAACCCTGCTTATGATCTATGGATCTCGCGGGATCAAATTGTGCTTGGCTATCTCCTCCAATCTCTGTCTTCTGAGGTGCTCCCTCACGTACAACGACTAGAGACCGCTGCTGCCGTATGGCGCGCAATCGAGGAGATGTTTGCCTCCCAGAGTGAAGCCAAGGTCACGAACCTGCGGATCGCTCTGGCCAATACAAAAAAAATCAATATGACCACTTATCAGTTCCTTACCAAGATGCAAGGCATCGTCGACGAACTCGCCTCCGCTGGCTCTCCTGTTTCTGATCGCGAACATGTCTCATTCATCCTCGCCGGCCTCGGGTCGCGTTATGATGCCCTTGTTGCTGCTCTCGGCGTGATCACTACTCCGATCTCTGTCAGCGCTCTCTACGCGCAACTCCATGCATATGATCAGCGACAGGAGATGTTACGAGGCACTAACACTGTCGACTTCGAGACGTCTGCAAATCTGGCCTCACGTCAGCAACGCGGGTCTTACTTCAACAAGCCGCGTGGAGATCGCTCTGATTCCCGCAATGACCGTCGTGATGATCGCCGGGATGACTCTCGCGACAACCGCCAGCCTCGTCCAGGGCGCGGTGGTGGTGGTCGAGCTCCTTCTGGAGGGGGGCACGGACGCGGACGCGGACGCCGTCGGACTACCCCCTGGGTCGACGTCACCTGCCAGATCTGTGATCGTGAGGGACACTCTGCCAAAGATTGCTGGTACCGTTCCCAAGATGATGACGGTGATGAGAAGGGGGCGAACAGTGCCTCCTATAGCGTGGACACTAATTGGTATCCCGACAGCGGAGCTACTCATCACATCACCAGCGAACTCAATAATTTGACCGTCCGTGATTCTTACAAAGGCTACGACAAGGTCAACACCGCCAGCGGGCAAGGTATGAAAATTTCTCATGTTGGTCAGGCAATTGTTCGTCATCCTGTTCAAAACTTCGAACTTTCCAATGTCTTGCATGTTCCCGATGCTTCCAAAAACTTGCTTTCCGTTCATCGTTTCACATACGATAATAACGTGTTCATAGAATTTCATCCTTTCTTCTTTTTGATCAAGGATCAGGTCACACAGAAAACAATCCATAGAGGAAGATGTGTAGAGGGGCTCTATCCACTTATTCCGTCGTTGCAATCTTCCTCACATCAGAAACAAGTCTTTGTCGCCACCAAGCCCTCTCAAGAAAAGTGGCATAGTCGTTTAGGTCATCCAAATTCTACTATTGTTAGCCAAATTATTAGTAAAAATAAACTTCCTTTTATTAGAACTACTAGCATTAAGTCCGTGTGTGATTTCTGTCAACAAGCTAAGAGTCATCAACTTCCCTATCCTGTGTCCACCAGTGTATCCACTGCTCCCCTTCAATTAGTTTTCTCTGATGTTTGGGGTCCTGCTCCCACCTCTGTTGGGCGCCATGACTACTATGTAAGTTTATTTATGATTATAGCAAGTTTACATGGATCTATCTGCTCAAGAAAAAATCTGATGCTTTTTTGGCCTTTGTTAATTTCCAAAAACTTGTTGAAAGAAAACTCAACACTAAAATTCTTACCGTTCAATCTGATTGGGGCGGTGAATATGTTAAATTAAATTCAGTCTTTCAACAACAAGGGATTTCCCATCATGTCTCTTGTCCTCATGCTCATCAACAAAACGGTTCTGCCGAGCGCAAGCACCGTCATATTGTCGAAGTTGGGTTAGCTCTTTTAGCTCATGCCCACATGCCATTAAAATTTTGGGACGAAGCTTTTCTGACCGCCACCTATCTCATCAATATGCTTCCTAGTAAAACTATCAACAATGATACTCCTGTTCATCGTCTCCTAGGTACTAAACCAAATTATAATTCCTTGCGCATTTTCGGCTGTGCATGTTGGCCTAATCTTCGTCCTTATAACAAAAGAAAACTTGCGTTTCGATCCAAACAATGTGTCTTCTTGGGTTACAGTCCACGCCACAAAGGAGTCAAGTGTCTAGAAGTTTCTTCTGGACGTATCTATATATCTCGCGATGTTGTATTTGATGAAGCTGTTTTTCCGTTTCAAACGCTTCATCCTAATGCTGGTGCTCTTCTCAAACAACAGATTCTTCTTCTTGATTCTTCCCTTCGAAATCATGAACAAGGGGACACAATTGTTGATCTTCACATGGAAAATTCTCATGCTGCTAACCCTACTGCTAGCTCCTTTCATGATGTGCAGGTTTTATCTCAACACGATGCTGAAAATTTCAGTGAAAACAGTGCCTCAATTGAACAATCAGACAATTCTGCATATTCTGGGCAAAACGACAGTGACACGGAACACGGAGACGATTCGCTGCCGCAATCTTCCTCGGGATCCTCCTCCCGATCTGCCTCGGATCACGCATCGGGCAGTCCTGCGGTGTCCGGCTCCCGCGCATCGACCCCGCCCAATCCCACACGGACACCTGGCTCGCGGTCCCCGCGCCCTAGACGCTCTCCCCGCCCGGCCGGATCTTCTGCGCCTGGTTCCTCCACCCCGGCGTCGTCGGATACACTCTCCGGATCTTCTGTGCCGATCGGGTCCACGACAGCGACTGCTGATTCCCCTGCTGGGCCCGACGAGTCTGACGGTTCTGGATCTTCTGTGCCTATTTCTCCTGTCCACATACATGGCACCCGACTGTCACTCGCGGCGTCAAGGCGTACATCAATAGCGATATCTGAGATGGCCTTTGTCGCTGGTGTCTTTCTACCACCTCGAGTGAACCTGCAAGCTTAGAAGATGCTCTTAATGCTCCTCACTGGAAGGCTGCTATGGATGAGGAGTATGATGCCCTCATGAAAAATAAAACACAGGCTGGTTTCCCCTCTCGAGTAAAAATATTATTGACTGCCGTTGGATCTACAAAATTAAGCACAAGTCAGATGGTTCTATTGATAGATATAAAGCTCGCCTTGTTGCCAAAGGATTTAAGCAACGCTACGGGATTGATTATGACGATACTTTCAGTCCCGTGGTTAAAATAGCCACAGTACGTCTTGTCTTGTCAATTGCTGTCTCAAGGGGATGGAGTTTGCGACAGTTGGATGTCAAGAACGCGTTTCTTCATTGTGTTCTGGAAGAGGAGGTCTATATGACACAACCACCTGGTTATGCAGACAAGCAGAGATTGAACTATGTCTGCAAACTTGATAAAGCGATGTATGGCTTGAAGCAAGCACCTCGTGCGTGGTACTCCAGGTTGAGTTCAAAATTGGCTGCTCTTGGTTTCTTTGCCTCCAAATCTGACACATCATTATTCATATATCGCAAGTCCCATGTTACTATCTTCATGCTTATCTATGTGGATGATATTATTGTTGCCAGTTCTTCTACAGAGGCCACCAATGCTTTGCTACGTGATTTGAGCACGGATTTTGCCTTGAAGGACCTTGGTGATCTTCATTATTTCTTGGGAATTGAAGTACATAAAGTTTCTGATGGACTCGCTCTCAATCAAGCTAAATATGCCCAGGACATCCTTAAACGGGTTGGCATGGTTGATTGTTCTGGTAGACCTACACCGTTGTCTTCTTCTGAAAAGATAACGGCAAGGGAGGGAGACTTGTTGGGTCCAGAAGATAGTACTAAATACAGAAGTATGGTAGGCACACTGCAATATTTAACTCTGACTAGACCAGATATTTCTTTTGCTGTCAACAAAGTTTGTCAGTACTTGCATGCTCCTACAACTCAACATTGGACTGCTGCAAAGCGGATATTGAGGTATGTGAAGCATACGTTAAGTGTTGGTATAACATTCATGAGATCCAGCTCTACATTAGTCGGTGCCTTTTCAGACGCTGATTGGGCTGGCTGTGTAGATGATCGCAGGTCTACTGGTGGATTTGCTGTTTTCTTTGGACCAAATCTAATCTCTTGGAGTGCTAAGAAACAAGCAACAGTGTCACGATCCAGTACAGAAGCAGAATATAAATCAGTAGCTAATGCCACAGCTGAGGTGATATGGGTACAGTCTCTGCTTGAAGAACTTGGGGTCAGAATAACTCAAGTGCCAGTTCTCTGGTGTGACAATTTGGGAGCAACATATTTGTCTGCTAATCCAGTGTTTCATGCAAGGGCCAAACACATTGAGATAGATTTTCACTTTGTCAGAGAACGAGTGTTAAAAAAACAACTGGAGATCCGCTTCATTCCTTCAAAGGATCAAGTTGCTGATGGGTTTACAAAGTCATTACCTGTAAAAAGTTTTGAAGAATTTAAATATAATCTCAACTTGTCTAAGTTGTGATTAAGGGAGGGTGTTAGAGAGTTGGAGTTCTAGTAGACTAGGACATAGTATCGTGTTGTATTCAAACACGAGGTCGAGTCCTTGTCAAGTACTTCTTGTAACAAACACCTGCTCAATATATAAACACCCTCGTGGTACTCGGGAGATTATCCGAGTAGACTCAAATCAATCTACCTGATCGTTATTTTTACACATAAAACAAGCACTTTGCATCTGTGCGTGTATAAATACAAAGTAATGACCGGATGTTTGCTAGCTCTTGTGCCTAATATTGGAGTGGCTCGCTTAGCACTAGCAGTTGTTTGTGTCAATCTCAGCCAATGTATATGCTGCTTTGTTTGGGAATAGGTGGTATCATGAATGAGTACAGCACACCCCTCAAGCTTCTGCTTCATCTATATATGTTACGATATATATAGAAGAAGAACGCTAATTTTTTTTAAATAATACATTTTTTTATTCAATTTCACAAATAATACACAAAACGGGCAAATTGCAAATCTGTTGGTCGGTCGGCCGTTCAACAGACAAAACACTGCATTCGTCCGTTCAACGGACGAAACACTGTCTTCATTCGTTCAACGGATGACACGCTGCACTCGTCCGTTCAACGGACGACACACCTTGCAAACCCAGCAGAGTGTGTCGTCCGTTCAGCGAGCAATGCACGTGTCATCCGATGAACAACGATGTCGTGTCGAGCAACCGACCGACCAACAGATTTGCAATTTGTCCGTTTTGTGTATTATTTGTGCAATTCAATAAAAAAAATGTATTATTTAAAAAAAATTAGGAGAAGAACCGTCCATGACTAGTTACGATATGACATGATTTCTCTTTTTTTTTCTTTCACACCACAAAAAAAGGCAAGAGATTTAGGCACCACCAAAACACATTAGATTAGTACTCGATCTAGTATTGCCTGGCGAAGTTGACAAAGTTACGAATGGATCTACTTTGCGGTCGAAACAAAGAAACCATAGGAGGTGCTATCTATCTATTCATACAGTGATTTGAGCCCTATCTATTCAATTACATCATATTATTCTTCAACCGCTAATTATGAGATCGACATTTAACTTTTGTCGACCTCTTCTAAATTACAGAACTAGGAGGTGCTAACGTGAATTCTACAAAATAAAAAAATCTAATTAGCCCTATATTTCTTGAGCGTCTATCTATTCTACACTGGATCAACATCATGAGTGGGATCTCTGAATCTTCTTGCAGAGGCCAAGGCTAATGAACTCGCCACGGAACTAATCTAAAAAATAAATATAGGTGAACATTTTTGAGAAAGACGAACAAGCATGTGGATCAGAAAAAACAAGATACAAGATGTGGAGAAAGGATGGAGAACAAACCTGCATATGAGGGTTGAAAGGGCTCGCAACATCTAGTACGAAATGACTGGCCGCTCATGATCCAACTCGGATTGAAATGCCGCTCAAGATACTTCGTGGATTGAATGGCCGCTCAAGATCCCTCAAGATCCTGCGCGGATTCAACGGCCGCTCAAGATCCTGCGCAGATTCAGTGGCCGCACAAGATCGGGTGTGGGATGAACTGTCGTAAAGGGAGAGTAGTGTTCTGATCTAGGGTTGGCTGTATCAGTGCGGCAGCGGCAGGGGCTTAGTTCATGTCTCATATACATAATGGTGTTCAGGTAAGTTGTATGGATGCTATGTGCAAGAGTGGACGAGGCCCAAGATTGATTAATTAGATAAAGTTAGACCAGGGTAAGCTAGATAGCAGTGGGTCACACCTGTCAGCGGGAAATGATTGACCATTCTCTAGCATACAATCAATAATTAATGGCGCTTGAAATGGACGGTGCCACGCGGGAATGCCTCTGTTGGACAAGTCAAACGTTAATAACCGCCGCCTTCCTTGTCTATGTACCACGACACCGAAATCCGCCGCTACTTTGTGTGCCATGGCGTATAGGTGGCCATCGAGACTAAATGTTGCCGCCAAAGCTCATCCACCGCGGAACCTTGTAGTGTACACTAAAACAAGTTTTCGTTGGACAATGTTGTACAAAGATGGATATTATCGTGAAAGTGGTAAGGTACCCAACCATATGTATTCCCAAAACCGAGTATCCTTCTGGTTTCCTAAATTACAAAATCTATTCTAAAAAAAAACTTACAAAACCTCTCTCTAAAAATGATCTTTGACCCTCATTAGGCTTTTCTAGGAAGGAGAGTCTAGCAGTTTTACCTTAACTTGAGATAAGGAATTTGAGTAAAGGTATTTGTTTTTCTTAGATCTTGTCATACGCACTTTCTCCGACTAAAATTTAAAGAGCCACTTGCTCAATAAACATATTTTGAATATCTAACACCTCCACACCAAGCTCTCCTTTATTCTTTGGCCTATAAATGATGTTGCATCTAGTACGTCTATACTTTTTCTCATAGACATCACTCTGCCAAAAATATCTTGATCTAAAGAAATCCATTCTTTTCCATGATCCTTTTGGTATTTCAAAGAAGGATAACATGAACATATGACAACTAGTCAACACCGAATTAATGAGAACAAGACGGTACCAATAAGATAAGAGCTAGTTTGCCCACCCAACTCACGAGATTTCTCTCAAAACGATCTTCCATTGATTTCCACTCACCATTTTTATGTTTTCTGAAGTGAATAGGTATTCCCAAGTATCAAAATGGAAAAGAACTCACCTCACAACCCAACAAGTTTATATATTCATCTTGCACCTCCTTGGATTTACCAAAACAACTAATTTACTCTAGTGAAATTTAAGTTTGAGACCTGAGAGTCGTTCAAATATGCATAAAATGAGTTTTAGATTAAGATCTTTCTGAATGTCGTGTTCTGTGAAAATGATTGTACCGTCTGCATATTGAAGAATGGACACTCCACCCTCAACTAGATGATGTATTATACCGTCAACTTTCCCATCTCCTTTTGTGCACACAATAAAATTTCGCACATATCAGTTACAAGGTTAAATAAAATAGGAGAAAGCGGATCTCCTTGCCTCAACTATTTTGAGTTTGAAAATAATGACCAATGTTGTCATCCAATTTAATGCCAACACTCCCATGACTAACAAACTCCTCTATCCACCGACACTAATTAGGGTCAAAACCCTTCATCCTCAACACTGTTTGAAAAAAGGGCCATTTGATTTTTTCATAAGCTTTCTCGAAATATATTTTAAGTAGTATGCCATCCATTTTCTTTCTATGAAGTTCATGCATGGTCTCATGAATAATAAGAACTCCTTCAAGAATATGTCTACCAGTCATAGAGGCCGTTTGAGTTGGCCTAATCACTCTGTGTGCAACCTTTGCAATACGGTTTGTCCCAACCTTTGTAAAGATTTTAAAATGGCATTTAGGAAACAAGGAAACACATTGGACAATATTGCTGGATTTGTACTGCATTTTTCGTTCTTAGCAAGTAGAATTATGGTGCCATAATTTGTATGAAATAGCGGCAATTCCCCTTGTTGGAATTTACCAAATATGTTCATCAACTCTCCCTTAATTACTTCGATAAATCTGATAGAACTAAACTGAAAACATGTTTGGTCCCGGTGATTTGTTCCTTTTCATTTGCATAATCGCTTCGTACACCTCCTTCTCTTCAAAGTTGGCTGCAAGAATATCACTTTCTTCTTGTGAAATCTGGTCCTATTTGAGATTAGTCCAATGACAAAATATATTTGTAATATCAAAGTTCTAGTAAAATTTAGGATTTTTATGTGGTTCTTGTATTGCAAAGTTCAACTCACCAAAGATAATTCGTCGAAATGCAAATGGCATGGTAATAAAAAAATCATTATTTCTATGATCAAGATGAAACAATACAACACTTGTTCATTACATGTCCCTTGGCAAAAATTGTTTGGTGTATAGTTTATTTGACCTTTAATATTATACCTCCAAACAAAAATAGTTGTTGTACGAGTTATGTATAGAAATTATTTGATCCATTTCTAAATGAAGGCACGTGATTATCTTTTTTAGTCTTAGAATTAATCTACAAGTACTGGAAGACTGAGCGGACCAGTTGGTTTTTTTAGAAAAATGGGTGATTTTATTACGTAGTGCAATGTTTACACCTAGCCTAGCGCGGACCAGCTGATGATCGACTGTTACTGCTCTGGTGGCAAGAACCAGGTAAAATGTATTGATCCATGCATGGAACCTCATGTGCTTGAGCTGTGGATGATCTTATTACCTACTCAAATGGACTTTCTTTATGGACACTACCCAGAGAAGACTAGCTACTGGTAAATCTGCTCAAAATCAAATCGGTACCATGACTTGAATGAGCTTAGTAATTCGAGAGCTACTCATGTATGTTCTGTGAGAGTACTGTACATGGATGGCTACATCAAGATCACTTAACTAGTACTACTTGCATCGGTCCGTGTATATGCATAAAGCAACAACAAAAAGATCTTTGCTAGCTCAGCTTGCCCTCTATCACTAGTGTTATTTGCATCTCACCATTATACATATATAACTTGTTTTTTTTGACTGGTCATCCGTGGGGGATCGAAATCCCCACCTGAATTTTCATTGAAAAGGCCAATAGCCGGGGGGGGAGGGACCACCGTATGACACAACCTATACAGGGAGATCTATACAAATACACGCGCGGTGGCAACCAACATCATTACAACTTGGTTTTTAGGAATGGGTGGTATCGTGAATGGGGGCGACACTGTAGCTCGACGATATGCTGCCTCTCAAACATCAATAACAGTATAAATAAAGAGACTTTAAAGTAATAAATATTATAAATAGATCTTTGGATCACCAGCGACAACTACGAACACTAGTACGAGATGAAGACGCGCCACCGACCTTGCCTCTTCATCAACGGAGCTGAGAAAATGTTGTCATAGTAGAGCTCATTGTAGTAGGTCATCGTGCTAAGACCAGAACAGACCAATGTACCAGGACAACAACCATTGTCAACGATGAAAACCGTAGACCGGAAGAGACTGACCTGAGAATAAACCAACAAACACGAATCTGGATAGAATCCTAGGAGATATGCGGACAAATGACTCCACATGCCCTCCGTCGGTGCTTGATGCACCACCGGGGCGAGGGTAGAGCATGGTGAAACTTATTCTGACTTCCAGACGTAGCCATCGTCTTAGCATCAGAAAAAAACAATGAAAAATAAGCTAAAAACAATGAACAAAAAATCTCCTGCTGACGAGAAGTCGTGGTCCGCCACATCTCCATAACCCTAGGGCCACTGGAGACGGAGCGGACCAGCAATATCATTGATGACAGGGAGGAAACCCTAGGTGGGCTTTAGCAAGCTCCCGATTGCCTCTCCGAGCATCTATGTACGTTTTGAGGTTCCATTTTGTTAATCTTGAGAAAAGAGTCTAGTTCGTTTCCTAGCTGTAATCTTTGTCTGGTTTAGACATGCAACTGTGGGTCTAGTCGATCCTAGTACTAGTTGGTCTCTACATGTCGTTAGGATAAGTTTCCAAGTCAGGTCAGGCTGCAGCGGCATCGCGCGTCGCCTTCTCAGCCGCGGCGTTGTGTATGGTGCCCACCGCGTCATCAGCGGCTTCGCGTGTCACCACCTCCACCGGCGTCTCGGCGGTGACAAGGCTCATCTCCCTTACTGTGGTGGAGGGAAGCCGGCGGTGGTGATTGGCGACGTCCTGTTGTCATTAGAGAGGTCATCAAACGTTGACATCAGACGGAGCGGTAAAAATGCGTTGGGCCACCAGACGCACCCCTCGACCTGGCCAGACCGTGGCCCATTTTCTATCCGTGGGCCTACCCATCCGGATGGAATCAGACCGTGCTTCACCAATTTGGGCCCGCTGTAGATGCCCTTACCTTGCCAATACCAAATGGGAAACTTCAGCGGCCACTATCCGATAAGATCAGCTGCAGGTAAATCAGCTCAAAATCAAGCCAGTACCTGGCTTGAATGAATTACTGACTCGTGTGTTGTGTGGGAGTACTATAAGTACTGCTTGGCCCTGTTAAAAAAAAGTACTGCTTGGCTGGGTACATCAAGATCACTTAACTGTACCTGCATCGGTCTATGTATATAAAGTAACAAATGGACCTTCGCTTCCTCGTGTGCCCAATGTAGGAATAGATAGCTCAGCTTGCCCTAGTGTCTGTTTGCATCTCGCCGATGTACGCAACTTGGTTTAGGAATAGAGGATATCAGGAATAGGCGCTGTACAACACATGAACCACTTGCTCCACCTCGAACAAGCTCATACAGTCTATGACGGCCTCAAAGCACCTGGTATCTGTAGAGATTGTAAGAGAGAAATTCAAATTTTCTAAAATAATGGTTGACTACTGTAGCTTTTCCGTATACCCTGATTTATTGTTAGAGACAATAAAAGAAACTTTGGAGGATTCCTCCTTTTCATTAATAAGAACAAAACCCATATCAGTCCTGTCATATTTTGATAAAATATTATCTTTTATAAAATTTTGTATGTAAGTATTCGCATGGAAATTATCAACACAATAAAGATGACACCCATGCAGGACGCAATTCATACCAAAAGCACTCATGTCTACCAAAGAAGTTTTTCTTGATAACTCTTCACACCCCAAAAAACAATGTAAGTTCATCATGTGGATTATCAGTGATCGCATTATCACAATACAATCTTGTAGTACTCATTGGATTAGAAAGGTTATTATTATGGCCCGAGCATTGAAAATTGAAATGACCCACTTCATAGCAGAGTTCACAAATAAAAGGATAAAGGGCACAAACTTTTTTACCAAGATCATTCTAAAACCTTATACCACGTTCTAGTTTTTTCATTCCAGTGGGTGATACAATAATCTTCATCATTTTGATTCTTTTCACAAGGTCTATGTATTCCACAAAAATTAACATGCTTATAAGAAACAGTACTTTCAGAAGTTTGAACATGTTTATTGCAATCATTAGTAACAGTTTCATTTATCATGAAAGTGTCTTTAAAAGTTTCATGATACATGTCCCACTTTTCTTTAGGAGCATTAATATGGGAAGCAAAGGCTCTATAATATTTAACAAGAATTTGAGAATCAAGACCATACTTAGCACTAAGATCTTGAAATCAATAGTTTCAGCGAAAGACTTAATGCAATCATACTCATAGTTTATACCTGGTTCTTTACCTTTGTCATTATCCTAATCTTCGGTATTGCTTTGAATTGTTTTAAGAAGATCCCACTTAGCTTTGACCTCCTTACTTGTGAAGGATCCCTCTAAACAGGTATCTAGATAGTCCTTGTAATGTCCTGAAAGCCTTGCATAAAAATTATTGATATTAATATTATTAGGGAGCTCATGAATGGGACATTTGAGCATTAGTGACTTCAATATTCCCCAAGATTGGGCAATACTTTCTCCATCATGAGGGTGAAAATTATAAATATAATTCCTATCTTTATGGATTTCATGAGGAGCATAAAATTTAGAGTAAAAGAGAGATTATCTAGTAGCTCATACCACTCCCTTGCTTTGTCCCTAAGTGATAAAAAGAATAGCTTTCTCTTAACTTGGTCCATTAAAATACCTGCACACTTCAACAACTCGCTTAATTCATGTATAAAGAGTAAATGATTACTGGGATGGACAGTTCCATCTCTAAAATTGTAACACGATCAACAATTTTACCAAAATATTCAAGAGGTACATTGACTTGGTCCATTGAAATACCTACACACTTGTAATGAGATGAAGAATGGACAAAATCTCAAGCTTGGGGATGCCACCCTGTGTCACCCCAAGAAATATTCAAGAGGTACAAGCGTCAAAGCTTGGAGATTCCCAAGGCATCCCCTTCTTCCTCAATAAAAATATCAGGTCTTTCTAGACACTTCGTTTTTATTGTTTCATGCACTGTTGTGTTGTTCTTGGAGTGTCTTAGTTTCGTTTTGGTTTTTGTTTGCTTGGTTTGCTTGAATAAAGTAGTTGGACCCCCACTTTCGCTGTGTTGTTTCAAATAAGTTGATTGGTGTTGGAAAGGAGTAGGAAGTTCCTTCTTTCGTAGTACAAAAAGGAGCTTGCTTTGACTGTGAATTAGACTTTATCATGTCATGCTAGATGTTATTTTGACCTTATGCTTAGTGATTATTGAAGCTCTTCCCGGCACCCTGCCGGAGGGGAGAGATCATCCCAGAGGCCTTCTTCATCACCATGCCAGCCTCCGGTATGATGCGTGAGTAGTTCCACCTTGGACTATGGATCCATACAGTAGCTAGATGGTTGTTTCTCCTCCTTTGTGCTACCATCTTTAGATCTTGTGAGCTCTGTTCATGATCAAAATCATCTATTTGTAATCATGCATGTTGTGTTTGCGGGGATCCGATGGATATTGAGATTACTATGTCAGATTGATTAATGATTTTATCTTACATTTATCCAAATATACACTTTCTGTCTCATCTAAACAGTGTGTGCATGCATTGTATCCCTTTTTTGTCTCTTTTTTCTATCTCTCTTTTTTATAAGAAGAATGTTTCATATATTGCTCACTATGGTGATGATGCAAGTTTCCACCATGATTAGGCATGGCTTAGGCTAGCAGCCCAGGCGTTTCTCTAACACATATACATAACTCCATGGACTTACAAGCTCGCCTTTCATTTCACACCGATGACATCCATAAATAAAAGAGCATGATATCTACTGGCTAGATATTTATAGGTGTTGAAAGCATTCCCCGTGATAGCATGGTTCAGCTAATCTCAACTTATAAGTGCAAGCATATACAACATAGATGACACAATGGTTCAAGTTTATTAGGGGCAAGAAAAATAAAGTGTGCCATCAAGTTTGTGAGAGATTTAATCACTAACTTTCACATAACAAGTTTAATTTGGAAGATAGATAAAACAAGAATATACTTGGAATGGTATAACACACCATGCATAGGAATTTATAGTGGACACTATAGAATAACTTGGTTTTTTGGGAGTTGAATGCATGAGTATAGCTTACTCAATACAAGTGAAGGCTAGCAAAAGACTGAGAGCGACCAACTAAGAGAGCAATAATGGCCATAATCATGAAGAGCGACAAAACATTACTAATCAAAGCATAAAGTGGTATCACAAATCAAAAACTAAATGATCATAAAGGCTAAGGTGACTAGTTCATAGTCATAACATGGTGTGAGCATGTGTCAAGTCAACCCAAACAAAGCATCAAAGGAGAATACCACAATACTATGCTTTTGTATGCTAAAACCCCGCATGATTCTATCAAGGCACATTAAGCAATGCAAATTATTTGGAACAAGTCATGCTACAGCAATAATCACTAAGCATAAGGTCAAAATAACATCTAGCATGTGATAAAGTCTAATTCACAGTCAAAGCAAGCTCCTTTTTGTACTACGAAGAAGGAACTTCCTACACCTTTCAACACCAATCAACTTATTTGAAACAACACAGCGAAGTGGGGTCCAACTACTTTATTCAAGCAAACTAAGCAAACAAAAACCAAAGCGAAACTAAGACACTCCAAGAACAACACAACAGTGCATGAAACAATAAAACGAAGTGTCTAGAAAGGCCTGATATTTTTATTGAGGAAGAAAGGGATGCCTCAGTGCAGTAGTCAACCGTGATCTTCCTCAGAAAATGAAGATGATATCACGGACTTGACAGTTAACTCTCCATGGTTTGTCCATGTCCCAGCAATTTTCTTCGGGGCGCAATCTCTTGGCATGGTTCTTTTAGGCAATGAGAATTTCTCTCTTACAATCTCTCCATGGAGTATGCCAAATAGCAAGTTCTGAATCTACAGATACCAGGTGCTTTGAGGCCGTCATAGACTGTATGGGCTTGTTCGAGGTGGAGCAAGTGGTTCATGTGTTGTACTGCGCCTATTCCTGATACCCTCTATTCCTAATTAAACCAAGTTGCGTACATCGGCGAGATGCAAACAGATACGTACTACTAGTGTGTTAGAGGGCAAGCTGAGCTATCTATTCCTACATTGGGCACAAGAGCTAGCAAAGGTCCATTTGTTACTTTATATACATACACCGATGCAGGTACAGTTAAGTGATCTTGATGTACCCAGCAAAGCATTATTTTTAGTACTCTCACACAACACATGAGTCGTTCTGTAATTCATTCAAGCATGGTACTGGCTTGAATTTGAGCTGATTTACCTGCAGCTGATCTTACCGGACAGTGGCCGCTAAAGTTTCCCGTTTGGTTGGATGGTTAGGAGGTTGGTTGTACCCCTAGCCCACCAGAGTTTAAACCCCAGGTTTGACATTGTGTGTTGCATAAAAGGCGAAATATTCTTTCAGTGGGAGGCGACGTTTCCGTCGACAGCGAGGCGCCCGTGGTGACTTCGTCAATCTCAAGACTCGATCCGCCGGCTCAGTTTCTCGGAGGTACTCATAGGGGTAGGGTGTGCGTGTGTGCGTTCATAGGGGTGGGTGCATGCATGTATTGTGAGCGTCTTCAATTGTATTGTGTTTCTCAAAAAAAAAAGTTTCCCGTTTGGTATTGGCAAGGTAAGGGCATCTACAGCGGGCCCAAATAGGCGAAGCAAACGGTTCGATTCTATTTGGATGGGTAGGCCCATAGATAGAAATTAAAATGGGCCGCGGTCCATCCAGGTTGAGGGGTGCGTATGGTGGCCCGACGCATTTTTACCGCTCCGCCCGCTGTCAACGTTTGACGACCTTTTTAATGGCGATGGAACGTTGCCAATCACCACCGCCGGCTTCTCGCCGCCACAGTAAGGGAGATGAGACTTGCCACCACTGAGGCGCCGGTGGAGGTGGTGGCCAGCGATGCCGTTGCTGACATGGTGGGCGCCATGCACAATGCTGCAACTGAGAAAGCGGCGCGCGATGCCGCCGCTGCCTGACCTGACCTGGAAACTTATCCTAGCTGGACTAGTACAGACCAACTAGTAATATGATCGACTAGACCCACGTTGCATGTTCAAACCAAACAAAGATTACCTATTCAACCTTGCTAGGAAACGAACCAGACTCTTTACTCAAGATTAACGAAATGGAACCTCAAAACCTACATATCTGCCAGAAGAGAGGCAATTGGGATCTTGCTAAAGCTCATCTAGGGTTTTGTCCCTATCATCGGCGATATTGATGGTCCACTCAGTCTCCGGTAGCCCTGGGGTCATGGAGATATGGCGGATCACGGCTTCTCCACTAGTGGAAACGAGGCCTTTGGTTGAGGTCGGAAATGGGCTTGAACACCGGTTCTCCTATGAACCGATGTTAACGGGGGCGCCCCTTTAACACCGGTTCAAGATACGAACCGGTGTTAAAGGCCCTGCACCAGTGGCCCGCGCAGCCCCCCCCCCTTAACATCGGTTCGTGGTTTGAACCGGTGTTAAAGAATCTTCTATAACACACAGCCACACCCTCTCTCTCATTTTTTCACTCTCTCATTTTGGAGCATAGCAAGAGGGTGAGAGGTGTGCTAGTTTTTGTTTTTTCCTATGCACAAGAGGTGTTCGCTGAAATGCCCGAGAGCTCGAAATAAGTTTTCTCGTTGCTCTTTCCTTCTCGGTCGAGGTCGACAAATTTATCCTTTCATGTGTCATTGATGTACTATATAAGTGGTCATCTCCCTATTAATTTTTGATATACTATATATTAATGCACATAAACCGGCAATGGATGTACGGTGACCGACGCACTTCCGAGTACATTACGGGCCTCCAAAATTTCATCGTTGTGGCTAATGCAAACCGTGGTCACAATAGTTTTATGTGTTGTCCGTGTGTTCACTGTCAGAACAAGAAATACTACTCAAATACCAGAACCATTCACGCCCACCTGCTTCGATCCGGTTTCATGCCCAGCTATAATTGTTGGACCAAGCACGGAGAAAAAGGGGTTGTGATGGAAGACAACGAAGAAGAAGAGGATGATGACAACTATCATAATATGTATCCTGAATACGATGATACTGCAACAGGGGTAGATAATGAAGATCAAGAGGAAGCAGATGGGCCCGCTGATGACGATCTTGGTCGGGCCATTGCTGATGCAAAGGAAGAATGTGAAACTGAAAAGGAGAAGGAGAAGCTGGAGCAGATGTTAAAGGATCACAAAACATTGTTGCACCCAGCTTGCGAAGATGGCCACAAAAAGCTAGGTACCACACTAGATTTGCTGCAATGGAAGGCAGAGAACAGTATGACTGACATGACATTTTCAAAGTTGTTGGTAAATTTGAAGAATCTTCTTTTAAGAAATAATGAATTGACCCACAGTACATACCAAGCAAAAAAGGTTGTCTGCCCTCTAGGATTAAACGTGCAGAAGATACATGCCTGCATTAATGACTGCATCCTCTACCGTGGTGAGAAGTACGAGAATTTGGATGCATGCCGGTATACCTTTGCACCGGTATGATAAAATCGAGAGGCGATCTGGCGATGTTGAGGCGAGCCCCTAGGAATAAGGTTCTGCCAAGGTTATGTGGTATGCTCCTATAATACCACGGTTAAAATGTCTCTTGAAATAAAGAGCATGCCAAGTTGTTGCGATGGCACATGGAAGACCGTAAGAAAAGCGATGTTGAGACACCCGGTGATGGGTCACAGTGGAGAAAAGTCGGCGAGTATCCGGACTTCGCACATGATGCAAGGAACTTAAGGTTTGGTCTAAAATGCAGATGGCATGAATCCTTTTGGTGGCGAGCTGCGGTCATATCACATGGCTGTGACTCTATGTATCTATAACATTCCTTCTTGGTTGTGCATGAATAGGAAGTTCATTATGATGCAGTGCTCATCAAGGCCGAGGCAACCCGGCAACAACATTGATGTGTACCTAAGGCAATTAGTTGAAGAACTTTTTATAGCTGTGGGCCAAACCAGGTGTATGTATGTGGGATGAGCACAAAGGGAGCCATTTGACCTCTGGCGTTGCTTTTCGTAACCATCAATGATTGGCCTGCTCTTAGTAACATTTCAGGGCAGACAAACAAGGGATACAATGCATGCACACACTGTTTAGATGAGACTGAAAGTGTATATTTGGATAAATGTAAGATAAAATCATTAATCAATCTGACATAGTAATCTCAATATCCATCGGATCCCCGCAAACACAACATGCATGATTACAAATAGATGATCTTGATCATGAACAGAGCTCACAAGATCTAAACATGGTAGCACAAAGGAGGAGAAACAACCATCTAGCTACTGTATGGACCCATAGTCCAAGGTGGAACTACTCACGCATCATACTGGAGGCTGGCATGGTGATGAAGAAGGCCTCTGGGATGATCTCTCCCCTCCGGCAGGGTGCCGGGAAGAGCTTCAAATCCGTGCAAGGGGTACCCTGTTGGCGGTTCTCTATTATACACATGTACTTACTATGATAAGAACTTACCGGTGACTAAAGTTGAGTAGCATGAGGAGCGGAAAGCTAACAAGTACCATAATTTTTGGAAATTTATGAAACTTGAAATCCCTGCTTCCCTTTATGAAGGGCCTTTCTTCCACTTTTATATTGAGTCTCCACCTTCTATCCTTAGGCACCAATTAAGAGAGCATAGTTGCCATTATTAGTTCCATGTGCATTGTCCCAAAACTTATTGATTGATTCATATGGTTGATATTGTTTGTTCTTAAACTATTGTATCTAGTCATCCTTATGAACTTTGAAGGTTTCCTATGCATTTATGTTTTGCTACTCCATGAGGGACAATATGAATGCCACTATGCTATGTTTTCTATATGTGAAACAAACAAACATATTTCAATGCATTGTTATTCATGAATCTTTGTTTGTATCCTTTCATGTTGCAGCATAGTTGCTCTGTCTTATTGTTAGAACTTCATCTTTCATGCTCATGTTTAGAGTACTTTGATCCCAGATTTCAATGCTTGCAAATGGTTTGATCTTGATTGTGATGGTGCATGCCACCTCAAAAATTATTCCTTTTATCACTTACCTACTAGGGGCGAGAATGAGTTAAGCTTGGGGATGATTCATCGTCATAAAATGTATCTATAATTTTGATGTTCTATGCTTGTTTAGTATCCACTTTTCTTTGCTTTGTCTACACTTTGAGGTATTTTTATATGTTTTACGGGACTAACCTATTAACAAGATGCCACACAGCGGTTGCATTTTACTTTGTTTTGGTTCTAGAAAAGCCAGAAAATAAATATTCTTGGAATTGGACGGGACAAAAGCCAAAGTCAATATTTCATCGAGGAGAACACGGAGCCAGAAAACAAGACGAAGGAGGGTCATGAGGGGCCCACACCCCACAGCCTTGACTAGGCACATTGCCTTGGGGCTATGCCGCCTCTGGCACCCCCTCGGTCTCCCCCTTCGTCGATGAGATGCCCCCAATGCCAAAACCCTAGGTACCCGAGGAGATCTCCATGAAACAGTCCGTAGCCGCCGCCACCATCGTCCCTAAATCGGGGGGATCTGAAGCTCTTCCCGGCACCCTGCCGGAGGGGAGAGATCATCCCAGAGGCCTTGATGCGTGAGTAGTTCCACCTTGGACTATGGGTCCATGCAGTAGCTAGATGGTTGTTTCTCCTCCTTTGTGCTACCATGTTTAGATCTTGTGAGCTCTGTTCATGATCAAGATCATCTATTTGTAATCATGCATGTTGTGTTTGCGGGGATCCAATGGATATTGAGATTACTATTTCAGATTGATTAATGATTTTATCTTGTTGATTCTATCATGTCTGCTGTTTGAGATCTTGCATGCTCTCCGTTTCTAGTAGCTATCTTGGCCAAGTAGATGCTAGTGACTCCAAGAGGGAGTATTTATGCTTCATAGTGGTTCATGCCTCTATTGAATCTGGCAAAGTGACAAAAATCTCTAAGGTTGTAGATGTGATGTTGCTACTAGGGAGAAAACAACAATCTTTTGTTCATGAAACAATTGTATTGTTTACTTTACCCACATTGCTTAGCAGTTATCATTGCTTGCAACTTATCTTTGGAGGGTTAGGATGATAACCTAAAGGTGGATTATTAGTCATAGATGCATTGGCCGGTCTATGTATATTGTTGTAATGCCCAATCAAATCTCATAGGATCATGAATGTCTAGTATTGCATTGTTATGCCTTGCTCATCTGTCAATTGCCCATTGTAATTTTTTACCCGGCATGTTATGTTGTTTATCTTAAGGGGAACACCTCTAGTGAATTGTGGACCCCTGTCCAATCTTTACCATTGATATATCTTCCACTGTTATTGTTTACTTTTTGCAAGCTACCATTACCTTCCACACCATACGTTTAATCCTTTGTTTTCAGCAAACCAGTGAGATTGACAACCTCTGTTCGTTGGGGCAAAGTCTTGAGTTTGTATTGTGTAGGTTTCCAAGTTTCTAGCAACACCTTTGAGTCGTTTCCTTCCTCCTACTGGTTTGATAACATTGGTTTTTAATGAGGGAAAACTTATTGTTGTACTTATCATATCTTTCTCTTGAGATTTCCCAACGAAGCTCTATAGTGATCTGAGACGCATCAAGCATTTGTAGGATTTCTTCTAAAATACTTTCTGAATCAAGTGCATCTATTGATAATTATGAATAACCACATGAGGAAGTCCTTCAGAAGGATAACGATGAACCTCCCATGAGGAGTAAGAGACATAGGGTTACAAAATCCTTTGGTAATGACTTCATCGTTTATCTTGTGGATGATACTCCTAGATCCATTGCTGAGACATATGCATCTCCTGATGCAGATGATTGGAAAGAAGCTGTCCAAAATGAGATGGACTCAATTCTTTCTAATTGAACTTGAGAATTATCAGAACGACCCTATGGTTGTAAACCTGTGGGATATAAGTGGGTGTTAAAGAAGAAGCTAAATCCTGATGGTACTATTGAGAAGTACAAGACGCGTCTTATAGTTAAGGGCTACATACAGAAAGAAGGCGAAGATTACTTTGATACCTATTCACCTATCTCTAGACTGACCACCATTCAGTACTAATGTCCTGGCTGCCTCTTATGGTCTTCTTGTTCATCAAATGGGCGTGAAGGCGGCTTTCCTTAATGGAGAGTTGGAAGAGGAGATCTATATGGATCAGCCGGATGGATTTGTGGTAAAACGTGAAGAGACAAAGTTGTGAAAGTTATTACAATCTTTATATGGTCTGAAACAAGCACCTAAGCAATGACATGAGAAGTTTGACAGAACTCTGTTTTCTGTTGGCTTTGTCATTAATGAGGCTGATAGGTGTGTTCACTATCGCCATAGTGGGGACGATAGTGTTATATTATGTTTGTACGTGAATGAAATTCTGATCTTTGGTACAAACATGAAAGTGATAAATGAAGTCAAGTCTTTCCTGTCAAAGAGTTTTGATATGAAAGATTTGGGAGAGGTTGATGTGATTCTGAACATCAAGCTTATTAAGAACGAGAATGAGATCCTAGAAGATCTGTCGGACAAACGAATCCACGTGTCCTCCGTCGACGCTTGGTGTACCACCGGAGCGAGGATAGAGCATGGTAAAACTTATTCAAACTTCCAGACGTAGCCATCGTCTTAGCATCCTAGAAAAACATTAAAAAATAAGCTAAAAATAATGAACAAAAAACCTTCCGCTGACGAAAAGCCGTGGTCCGCCACATCTCCATGACACCAGGGCCACCGGAGACGGAGCGGACCAGCAATATAGTTGATGACACGGACGAAACCCTAGATGGACTTTAAGCTACCGATTGCCTCTCTCCGAGCAGCTATGTACGTTTTGAGGTTCCATTTTGTTAATCTTGAGAAAAGAGTCTAGTTCGTTTCCTAGCAGTAATCTTTGTCTGGTTTGGACATGCAACTGGTTTGCACATGCAACCTGGGTCTAGTCGATCCTAGTACTAGTTGGTCTCTACATGTCCAGTTAGGATAAGTTTCCAAGTCAGGTCAGGCTGCAGCGGCATCGCGCGACGCCTTTTCAGCCGCGGCGTTGTGCATGGCGTCCACCGCGTTAGCAGCGGCTTCGTGCCACCACCTCCACCGGCGTCTTACGGTGACAGGCTCATCTCCCTTACTATGGCGGAGGGAAGCCGGCGGTGGTGATCGGCGACGTTGACATCGGATAGAGCGTTGCGTCGGGCCACCAGACGTACCCCTCGACCTGGCCGGACCGTGGCCCATTTTCTATCCATGGGTCTACCCATCCGGATAGAATCGGACCGTGCTTCACCAATTTGGGCCGGCTGTAGATGCCCTTACCTTGCCAATACCAAATGGGGAACTTCAGCGGCCACTATCCGGTAAGATCAGCTGCAGGTAAATCAGCTTAAAATCAAGCCAGTACCACGCTTGAATGAATTACTTACAGAGCGAACCATGTGTTGTGTGTGAGTACTACAAGTACTGCTTGGCCCTGTTAAAAAAAACACCTGCTAGGCTGGGTACATCAAGATCACTGTCCAGAGAAGATCAGCTGCAGGTAAATCGGCTGAAAATCAAACCAGTACCATGCCTGAATGAATTACAGAACGACTCATGTGTTGTGTGAGAGTACTAAAAGTACTGCTTGGCTGGGTACATCAAGATCACTTAACTGTACCTGCATCGGTCTATGTATATAAAGTAACGAATGGACCTTTTGCTAGCTCTTGTGCCCAATGTAGGAATAGATAGCTCAGCTTGACCTAGTATATGTTTGCATCTCGCCGATGTACGCAACTTGGTTTAGGAATAGAGGGTATCAGGAATAGGCGCAGTACAACACATGAACCACTTGCTCCACCTCGAACAAGCCCATGCAGTTGATGATGGCCTCAAAGCACGTGGTATCTGTAGATTCAGAACCTAATATTTGACATACTCCATGGAGAGATTGTAAGAGAGAGATTCTCATTGCCTAAAAGAACCATGCCAAGAGATTGCGCCCCGAGGAAAATTGCTGGGACATGGACAAACCATGAAGAGTTCACTGTCAAGTCCGCGTATCACCTTCATTTTCTGAGGAAGATCACGGTTGACTACTGCAGCTTAGCGGGCTACTCAAGTCACTACAGGAAACAGGGAATAGGCCGACGGGGTAGCCGTCGGCGTAGCCACCGAAAACCGTCGGCGTAGGCTACGCCGACGGTAGCCGTCGGCCTACCTCCCCGTAGGCGTACACTAAACTCCCGTCGGCGTATCTGATCCCGTCGGCGTACCTTGTAGGCCGACGGCTATAGGGTACCGTCGGTCTACACACCGTCGGCATAGCCTCTGTGGGTCCCACTTGCACCAGCTAACAGCCGTTAACGGCAAGCGATGTACGCCGACGGCAAGGCCGTCGTCGACCTAAGGCTCTCACGTGTTGCGTGCCTTCTGGCCAGCGTGGGAGTATCGCCCGGCGGCCACCCGTCGGCCTAACTGTTGCGCCTGTGAGCCATCCGTCGGCCAAGACCAACTGTACCTATCATGTGCCATATGGTCATGAGCTACGCCGGCAATGCAAGTCGGCGTTAGCTCAATCGATTTTTCTTTTTTATTTTGTTTGTTTCTTCCTGCATATTTTAAATTCTCACAAACAATTCACATATTAAATTCCACAAACAACACATGCACATGGACACAAACATATAAGATCATCCATACATATATAGGTACATCATCATCCACACATAGATGGGTACATCATCATCCACACATAGGTACATCTCTAAGTGCATCCTAACACATGCACATCCCTACACCTCAGGAGAGCTACTCGAGAGACCCATGTCTCCCGTGCGAAGAAAGGTGAAGCTTGTCGAGTAGCATTGTCGAACCAGACCGGAAGAAGGAGAAATACCATGACCACCACCACGTAGAAGGAGAAGCTCGCCACCCTCGGCCGCGATGGAAGAAGGAGAATCACCGCCACCCACCACCACCACCACCACCACCACCGGTAAGCACCAAGAGAAGCACGGCGGTATGAACCCGGTGTCATCATGTGAGATAGTCGGCGAGCATCGGGGCGACCAAAGTGTGTATTGCAGACATCCGGTCCTTCATGTTTGAAGCGAGTTAGCAACCACCAAGACACAGGTTTGTTGTAACAACGGTTTGGCAAAAAACTTACGGGGTCCACGGTAGAAGGTCAAAGCATATTAGTCCTTTGATGGGAAGATTGGCTGCGGCCACAGCCTGGGTGGCGTGGCGGTAGATTGGCTCGCTCTCGGTGCCATAAAACCTCTCAAAAGATGCAAGATAGTTTAGATGTGAGGCGTTGAAATAAAGATTCAAACTAGGGAATCGAGACTTGTCATATTTTGCAAAAATAAAGGTGGAAACTTACATCATCAGCGTAACTCGCCTTTGCTCGTAGGCCGCTCGGTGCAGGACCACGTCTCGGCGTCACCAAGTGTTCATAAAAGCGTCCTTGTAGGCGCGTCCAAAGCGAGCTACAATTTCAAAAACAATGAATCTCGTCAACAGCCACTCATGAATGATTTTGGAAATATGATGGAAATGAGAAAAACTTACATCGTCGTTAAGCTCGGGAAGGCCGTCGAGGCGGGATAAGCGGGGTCTCGGCGGTGAGGGTAGCCATGATCGCGTGAGGCTCAGCGGAGTTGGCGGGATCACCCTATCGAGATTTTGAAGCGGCGTGCTCCGGCGTGCCCATCCGATCCAGCTCTCTCGTCGATCTCCGCTTCTCTAGGATCTTCCACCTCCGGATGAAAACCAGTGAACGCCTCGAGGTAGTTAGCACCATCCTCCTTGGCAGTGCCATAGAACTCTGGAAGCGAGGGATGAGGCTGGGACATATCAGGCTTCTTCTGCTTCATCATTTCCCATACTTCATAGTCAGAACAAGGCCTCTCTAGATGTGTCTCCTGCATGGACAAAAAAATGTTATGCGTATCAAGTAGGATCATGAAGGGAAATAAATACAGATTGTTCTATGTATACATGTATACCATATGGGCCTTGAAGCCACCATGGTTGCAGTTTCCCGCACAGTGTGTCCCCCCGGAGCCACGGTTTGCCTTGTTCCGCTCGCTCAAGCCGGTGAACTCGGCGTCTTCCCCGCGCCACCTCGCCGACAACGCCAGCCATGCGCCCGCCTTACCATTGGCCCATGTGGGCATAAACTGAAAAAATAATACTCATTTGAAGAATGGATAATGCAATTAGCAACAACATAGAATCTGATTGACAATTTACTTACCCCGGCACAATCTTCCTCGGTCATATTTGGTTGGACCTTCACATTCAAATGCTTCGGCTCCCTCTTTCTCAACTTCTCGGAGCTGTATAGACTGGTGGTGGTATGCTTCTGATTGTAAAACTGCTGCCGTGTCAACCTCTGACAAGCCCCCCGCAAAGTCTTGTCCGCCTTCTCCTGGTCCTCCGAAAGCACCCTATAGAATCTCTGTAATCATACAACATACAAAATATTGTGAGGATCATTAGTTAGCATGGTGGGGTCATCAACTATGAACGAAACTCGAAAACTTTGCCTTACCCAAAACTTGGTGATCACGGCTTCAGAAGCTTTCCCAGCATAGCCCGAGTTTTCGGCGGCCTCATAGTCATGGCCCCGGTGGCTAGCTTCCTCTCGCCCGTTAGCGGCAAGTGTAAAATCTGGCCAAAATTTCCTAATCGAGCTCAACCAAGGTGTTAGGCGCCGCACTGGAGGAAATGTCCGATTCTTTGCACAATAGTAAAACATTAGTACATACCAAATTGTTATGACCAAAATGAAATTACATGTTCAAAATTAGTATAGCCACTTACTCAATGCCGTTAGGCGTAATGATGGGTTTCTCCTCCTCGAAGCGGGTTCGTCCTTTGGGACACCCGATTCCCACGAATCTTTGGCTTCTACTGCGTCGGCAGCCCCGACTCTGGTCTCGGGCTCCCCTCCGTGTCTCGAGACTCCCCTCACGGTCTCGAGAATCAAAGTCTGGTCTCGAGACCCCCTCCTCAGTATCGAGACTCCCACTCCAAGTCTCGAGACTCCTCCTCCAAGTCTCGAGACTCCTCCTCCTCGTCAGGAGACTCCGAGTAAGCAGACTCGAAAGCCACGTCTCCAGAAGCGGAGGGTAGGTCACTCAGAAGGCGTAAACCTCGTACTCCAACTCGTTCTCGTCATCCACCTCGTCCTGCGCCTCGTCCTGTGCCTCGTCCTGCCCTCGGGGGAAGTCCGCCTCCTCCCTCACCTCGTCCTGCACCTCGTCCTGCCCCTCGGGGGAAGTCCGCCTCCTCCCTCACCTCGTCCTGCACCTCGTCCTGGCCTCGGAGGAAGTCCACCTCCTCCTCCCTCACCTCGTCCTCCTCCTCCCGTATTGTCGTCATTGTAACGCGAGTTGGGAATGGGTGCTCTTCCACTTTTGTTAACCTTCTTCTGCTTCCACTTAAGGATAGAGGACGGTGATTCCTTGCGTTGGCTCATGCTATGGGGAAGTTCGCAGTCCTTGTAATACTCGAGCTTTGTTATGCCTGCCTCGTGTGTCCAGTTGTGCGTTTTTTCATATCCCTCAAACTGGGAAACCCGGACTGCGATACGCGAGCGCGTAACTCGGCATCAACAGCAATACCATCGAACGTTGGTATCTCTTTTTCTTCAAGCACAACTTTGCCCTTGATGAAGTTCTTTTTGTCTTGTCTGAACGGATGGTCTCCGTTGAGGTATGGTCGATGTGTGTCAAATGCGGAATACTTTTTACCCGCCTTTAGCTAAAGGAACTCAAGTAGATGCACCTTTGGGCATGGCCACTTACGGATGTACACCATCCAGCGAATAGGGCGTGCCGGGCATGTCGTGCATGGAATAGTGGAACCAAACTTTCATGTAGAAGTTTGTCTTTGATGCGATCGTATGTCAGCGTCACGTGGTGCCAAGAGTGGTTCAGATCTTCCTGGCGGTTGCATGTACACACTCAAATTCTTCCCGGGTATTGAGGCCTGGAATGATCGTGACAGGAATATGGTCTTCCTTTGCATTAGGGCTCCGGGAGGAGATTGGCGGCATAACAAACACGGGCCAGACTATCTGGTGGTCGACATACCATATGGATTGAATCCATCATTGCTATAGCAATTCTAACATTAGAGCCTCTCTGCCTCATCGGGATGGTCTCTATCAAAGTTCTTCCATGCCTTACCATCGGATGGTTGTCCCATCTTTACCGTCCTTGCTCATCCTCATATCTCTTCCCGTCTTGTGCCCACGTCATACATGTGGCGGACTCATGGTCATGTAAAAGCCGCTGGATTGTTTTTATGAATGGGAGATAACGAAGAATCTTCATGGCGACTTTTATGCTGCGTCTTCTTACCATCGTCTCCACCTCATGATACCTAGAGGCCCCACACTTTCTGATGGTGTCATCCAATGTTTCGAACAAGAGGCAACCTTTTGGACAACAATCTATCTTTTGGTATTCCATCTTTGGCCTTTCATGATTTTCTTTGCTTAGTACATTGTTTTAGGCGGAATGCCCTTGGGCAACATGTTACCATATGTTTGCAGATGGTCTTCAAAGCATGAGCAGGTGTTGCGTCTTGGAGCTTTGGCTAGTGCTTGCGAGATGGCATCGGTGAGAAATCTTTGAACCCTCGTGAGGCCTCTTAGTGAGGCCATCAAATCATAGAAGGCCTTGGCAGCTCCGGATCCTCTAGTTCACGAGGTTCCTCCGATTCTGGCGGTTCATGTGAAGGTGGCGAATCGGCATGTCGGCATCATGGAAATCATCTAGCAAATTTCTAATCCCATAGCCCTCATTGCCATTGATCCGTTGCGCATCACCTCACCTCTATCACGTTACGTCTTGAGTAAAGTCAACCGTCGTGGCGAAGTCCGCATATAACCATATCTCCAAAGGTGTTTTCATTTCCTCCTTTGGTAGCGATGGCGCTTATTGCAATGGCGCAAGGCAAGTTGGAAGAATGCACGCCTTTGAACCAGCGCTAACTCCTTCTCTAATAGATCAGTCTTCCATGTCCACTCATACATTCTATCAACATCACTAATCACGGCCCTTTGTATATCCACCCATTATCAGCCATCCTCTGTTTTTATTGGGAACCAAACAATAAACATAGCATTTCATATCAAATAATAGCATGAAACTAAATGCATCATATTTTCTATTTATCTACCGAGAAAAACGCATAACCTACATCTCTAATAGGTATAGAGGGTCCTAGCAGCCGCCGGATCCGTAGATTGAGTAGGTTCTCCATGCTCTACCCTGTTCCAAGCCAGAATTTTGGCAGCACCTCCTCGCTGCTCTCCCGATACATGTCTCGGCAAAAAGCCAAGAGGATGTGCATCCGGAGAACAACGGGGAGGCGCTACCGAAATCCTGAATCGGACCAGCCGGAGCATGGAAGCGACCCAACTACGCATCCGCCGTTGTCCGTAAATCCATAAGCATTACGCTTCATAATATCGACCTATAATGCATATTTATCCGCGTAATGCTGAATGAGATATGACACCTAGGTGACGCGACTTGACGTGGAAATGGAATCTACTGACATCAAATATGCGAGGGAGGAGACGGAGTTGTAGCTCACCCTCGGTGGTAGAGGTAGTAGGCGACCTCCGGGACGGGGACCTCCGAGACAGCGACCTCGACCTCCGGGACAGCGACCTCCGGGACGACAACCTCCGGGACAGCGACGGGACCTAGTGAATGTAAATAGAGTCATGATTACTCTAATATACTAGAACTAATTATAGCAAAACAAGTAATATACTAGAACAACTAATATACTAGAACTAATTATACTAGAACTAATATACAACAAGTAATATAGTAGAACTAATTATATAACAACAACTAATTATAGCACAAGTAATTACCCTAAATAGGCAGGGAGGCGGAGGGAGGAGGAGGCGGGGAAGGAGGAGGCGGAGGAGGAGGGATGCGGGAGAGGCGGGGATGTGGGGAGGTGGGAGGAGAAGAGGCAGAGGGAGGAGGAGGCGGAGGAGGAGGGCTGCCGGGAGGAGGGCCCGGCCGGGGATGAGGAGGCGCGGGGAGGCGTGAGGCGGGAGGATGAGGCGAGGCGGGGCGGGAGGCAGGCAGTGAGGCAGCAGCGTGAGGAGAAGAGTATGTGGTCATGGGTGAGAAGAGTGTGTGGTCGAGGGGGCTGGTCAGCAAGCCCCTTATCCATGAAGTCTAGGCCCGGCAAGGCCGTCAGTGATGAACCAAAAAGAGGCCCACACATGCGGCAGCAAGCCGTCGGCGTAGATTAAATAAAATATAATAAAATAATATTTTTTTATTAAACTTCTAAAAAATATAATAATCTAAAAATATAATATTAAACTTATATCTATAATTTTTTATGTAGTTATATTATGCAAGTTTTGAAGATATCCTCGTGCTCTCGTGCTAGTTTCCCACGTAAACCCTAATCCGAAACCCTAATCGCGTGCAACGTGGACAGAAGCTAGGTTTTCCGTCTAGGGGCAATCCACCACCCTTGTGCATATGTGCTAGGTCCACATGCATGTTCGCGTGGCATCCCGGCACTCGGGCGGTCCTTTTCCGACGAAACCCTAATCCGAGGGACCCGCGGGTCTACCCCCGTAGCATTCTCCGTACGAGGGTTGAACAACGCACTATCTTGGTGGTTTAGGCTTGTTTAGGTCATATCTACATGGAAAACCAAGGATAGGCCCAGGGTTCCACCGTCTACCCTCGTTTGACCATGGCGAGCCTACTCCTACATGTCCGCACACTTCTATAGGTGTTATCGCATGCAACATGGGCGGTCACACCGGGAGCTAGGTTTTCCGTCTAGGGCAATCCACCACCCTTGTGCATGTGTGCTAGGTCCACACGCATGTTCCGTGGCATCCGGCACTTTTCAGGCGGTCCTTTAAGCGAAACCCTAATCAGGGACAGCGGTCTACCCGTAGCATTCTCCGTCGAGGGTTGAACAACGCACTATCTTGGTGGTTTAGGCTTGTTTAGGTCATATATACATGGAAAACCAAGGATAGGCCGAGGTTCCATCAGTACCCTCGTTTGACCGGGCGCGGAGCCTACTCGTACATGTCGGCACACTTCTATAGGTGTTATCGCATACAGCGTGGGCGGTCACACCCGAGCTAGGTTTTCCGTCTAGGGGCAATCCACCACCCTTGTGCATGTGTGCTAGGGCCACCGCATGTTCCGTGGCATCCGGCACTTCAGGCGGTCCTTTTAATGAAACCCTAATCAGGGACCCCATGGTCTACCCGTAGCATTCTCCATACGAGGGTTGAACAACACACTCTCTTGGTGGTTTAGGCTTGTTTTAGGTCATATCTACATTCAAAACCAAGGATAGGCCCGGGGTTCGGTGATGCACCCTCGTTTGACCCATGGAGAGCCTACTCCTACATGTCGCCACACTTCTATAGGTGTTATCGCATGCAGCGTGGGCGGTCACACCGGAGCTAGAGTTTTTCCATCTAGGGGCAATCCACCACCCTTGTGCATGTGTGCTAGGTCCACACGCATGTTCCCGTGGCATCCCGGCACTCGGGCGGTCCTTTTCCAACGAAACCCTAATCCGAGGGACCCGCGGGTCTACCCCCGTAGCATTCTCCGTACGAGGGTTGAACAACGCACTCTCTTGGTGGTTTAGGTTTGTTTAGGTCATATCTACATGGAAAACCAAGGATAGGCCCAAGGTTCCACCGTTTGACTCGCGGCGGGAGCCTACTCGTACATGTCCAGCACACTTCTATAGGTGTTATCGCATGCAAAGTGGATGGTCACACCCGGGAGCTAGGTTTTCCGTCTAGGGGTAATCCACCACCCTTGTGCATGTGTGCTAGCGCCACACGCATGTTCCCGTGGCATCCCGGCACTCGGGCGGTCCTTTAAAAGCGAAACCCTAATCAGGGACTGCGGGTCTACCCGTAGCATTCTCCGTCTGAGGTTGAACAACGCACTATCTTGGTGGTTTAGGCTTTTTAGGTCATATCTACATGGAAAACCAAGGATAGGCCAGGGTTCCATCGGTGCACCCTCGTTTGACCATGGGAACCTACCGTACATGTCCGACACTTCTATAGGTGTTATCGCGTACAGCGTGGGCGGTCACACTCGGGAGCTCGTTTTCCGTCTAGGGGCAATCCACCACCCTTGTGCATGTGTGCTGGGGCCACCGCATGTTCCGTGGCATCCGCACTCGGCGGTCCTTTTAAGCGAAACCCTAATCCGAGGGACCAGCGGGTCTACCCGTAGCATTCTCCGTGCGAGGTTGAACAACGCACTATCTTGGTGGTTTAGGCTTGTTTAGGTCATATATGCATGGAAAACCAAGGATAGGCCGGGGTTCCATCGGTCACCTCGTTTGACCATGGCGAGAACCTACTCCTACATGTCGGCACACTTCTATAGGTAATATCGCGCCTAGCGTGGGCGGTCACACGGGAGCTCGTTTTCCGTCTAGGGGTAATCCACCACCGTGTGCATATCTGCTAGGGCCACACGCATGTTCCGTGGCATCCGACTTTCGGGCGGTCCTTTTCCAGCGAAACCCTAATCCAGGGACCATGGGTCTACCCGTAGCATTCTCCGTCGAGGTTGAACAACGCACTCTCTTGGTGGTTTAGGCATGTTTAGGTCATATCTACATGTAAAACCAAGGATAGGCCTAGGGTTCCACGGTCACCCTCGTTTGACCTGGCGGAGCCTGCTCCTACATGTCCGACACTTCTATAGGTGTTATCGCATGCAGCGTGGGCGGTCACAGGAGCTAGGTTTTCCGTCTAGGGGCAATCCACCACCCTTGTGCATGTGTGCTAGGGCCACACGCATGTTCCGTGGCATCCGGCACTCGGCGGTCCTTTTAAGCCGAAACCCTAATCCAGGGACCATGGGTCTACCCGTAGCATTCTCCGTGCGAGGTTGAACAACGCACTATCTTGGTGGTTTAGGCTTGTTTAGGTCATATCTACATGGAAAACCAAGGATAGGCCGGGTTCCACCGGTCACCCTCGTTTGACCGGCGAGAGCCTACTCCTACATGTCCACACTTCTATAGGTGTTATCGCATACAGCGTGGGCGGTCACACGGGAGCTAGGTTTTTCCGTCTAGGGGCAATCCACCACCCTTGTGCATGTGTGCTAGGGCCACCGCATGTTCCGTGGCATCCGGCACTTTCAGGCGGTCCTTTTCAGCGAAACCCTAATCAGGGACATGGGTCTACCCCCGTAGCATTCTCCGTACGATGGTTGAACAACGCACTCTCTTGGTGGTTTAGGTTTGTTTAGGTCATATCTACATGGAAAACCAAGGATAGGCCCAGGGTTCCACCGGTCTACCCTCATGTGACCCGCGGCGGGAGCCTACTCCTACATGTCCAGCACACTTCTATAGGTGTTATCGCATGCAACGTGGACGGTCACACCCGGGAGCTAGGTTTTCCGTCTAGGGGCAATCCACCACCATTGTGCATGTGTGCTAGGGCCACAGGCATGTTCCCGTGGCATCCCGGCACTCGGGCGGTCCTTTTCCAACGAAACCCTAATCCGAGGGACCCGCGGGTCTACCCCCGTAGCATTCTCCGTACGAGGGTTGAACAACGCATTCTCTTGGTGGTTTAGGTTTGTTTAGGTCATATCTACATGGAAAACCAAGGATAGGCCCAAGGTTCCACCGTTTGACCCGCGACAGGAGCCTACTCCTACATGTCCAGCACACTTCTCTAAGTGTTATCGCATGCAACGTGGACGGTCACACCCGGGAGCTAGGTTTTCCGTCTAGGGGCAATCCACCACCCTTGTGCATGTGTGATAGGGCCACACGCATGTTCCCGTGGCATCCCGGCACTCGGGCGGTCCTTTTTCGACGAAACCCTAATCCGAGGGACTCGCGGGTCTACCCCCGTAGCATTCTCCGTACGAGGGTTGAACAACACACTCTCTTGGTGGTTTAGGCTTGTTTAGGTCATATCTACATGGAAAACCAAGGATAGGCCCAAGGTTCCACCGTTTGACCCGCGGCGGGAGCCTACTCCTACATGTCCAGCACACTTCTATAGGTGTTATCGCATGCAACGTGGATGGTCACACCCGGGAGCTAGGTTTTCCGTCTAGGGGCAATCCACCACCCTTGTGCATGTGTGCTAGGGCCACACGCATGTTCCCGTGGCATCCCGGCACTCGGGTGGTCCCTTTTCAACGAAACCGTAATCCGAGGGACCCGCGGGTCTACCCCCGTAGCATTCTCCGTACGATGGTTGAACAACGCACTCTCTTAGTGGTTTAGGTTTGTTTAGGTCATATCTACATGGAAAACCAAGGATAGGCCCAGGGTTCCACCGGTCTACCCTCGTTTGACCCGCGACGGGAGCCTACTCCTACATGTCCAGCACACTTCTCTAAGTGTTATCGCATGCGACATGGACGGTCACACCCGGGAGCTAGGTTTCCATCTAGGGGCAATCCACCACCCTTGTGCATGTATGCTAGGGCCACACGCATGTTCTCGTGGCATCCCGGCACTCGGGCGGTCCTTTTCCGAAAAACCCTAATCCGAGGGAACATGGTATACCCGTAGCATTCTCCGTACGAGGGTTGAACTACACACTCTCTCGGTGGTTTAGGTTTGTTTAGGTCATATCTACATGGAAAACCAAGGATAGGCCCAAGGTTCCACTGGTTTCTCCTCGTTTGATCCGCGGCAGGAGCCTCCTCCTAGATACATGTCCAGCACACTTCTATAAGTGTTATCGCATGCAACCAATATACTTTTTTGGTAGTTTAGGTTTGTTTAGATTATTACAACGCATGTGTATTTTGTTGTTTTTTGTTTTACATTTATGTTTTAGCATCGCGTTTCGGAAGATTCACGTTGTTATTTTATGTGTTTGGCGCGGGATATAGAAATGTGAGGTGCAATCTCCAAGTGTAGGGGTTCGTAGCATGGAAAACAAAAATTTTCTATCGCATACAAACAAACAAGCCAAGATCTATCTACTAGATTGTAGCAACGAGTCGATAGAGGAACTCACCCTCGAAGATTCCAAAGTGGTTAACGAGAGCAGATTCTCGTGGGTGATGTAGTCGTACACTTCCGATCTCAAGATCGTGTAGACGATCCTTCAGCCACGTTAAGCGGCCGCTCATGATCGGTCACCGTTGAATTTTCGGCGAGACCTTCCTCTCCTTGTTCCAGGCGTGGAGGTTGTAGCACTCTCCTCATGATTCCGTGACAGTGGTGTGACCGGAAGTAGAGGAGATCATGAGGCGCCTTAAGCGGTGCGGTAGTATGGTGGAGCTTATGAGAGAGGCTATTAGTGGTCTAGTAATTAGACACACCAATTATAAGGCTCTAAACCAATTAGAAGGCTCTAAGCTGTTGGCTAAAGCAATTAGAAGCTCTAAACCAAAACAGCTCTAAACCGGAGATCTAGAGTAGAAAGTTATGTGTCTATGGGAGGAGCCACCCTCCTTATATGGGAGGGTTCCTTGGCGCGCCGGAGGAGGAGGAGTCCCTCCCCAACTCGACCTAGGGCTTGGGCCGGCACAGGAGTCCAACTCCTCCTCCGGTTGGTTCAACTCCTCTTGCTTGTTTCCCACAGTTTCTTGTTTTGGCGGTTGACTTTCAAGCTGGACATTTGACTTTTCTGTTTTAGGATTCAATTTAATCCTTTATTTGGGACAACAATAACACTTAGTACATGATGCAATCATTCAATGAGCAATGACACATTCATGTACCCTTCCCGGTCTTGGGACAATCCGGAACCTTCTAGAACATTCGATGAAAACACGAATCATTCCCGAACTCGAAGCAGGACTTTCCTTATATGAATCTTATTCTCGGACCATTCGGATCACCTCGTGATATCCGGATCCCATCCGAGACTCGAACAACATTCGGTCTCTTTCTCATAATACCATAACTACTCAAACAACGTCGAATCCTTAAGTGTGTCTCCCTACGGTTCGTGAATTATGCGGACATGATCGAGACACTTCTCCGAACAATAACCAATAGAGGAATCTGGAAATTCATATGGCTCCCACATATTTCTCGATTACTTTGCGTCGAATGAACCACTTACATACGATACCAATTTCCCTTTGTCTCACGATATGTTACTTATCCGAGTTATGATCGTCGGTATCTCTGCATACCTAGTTCAACCTCGTTCTTGATAAGTACTCTTTTCTCGTTCCGTGATATGTGATCCCTTGTGACCAAGTCACATGCTTGCAAGCTAATTGGATGACATTCCACGAGAGGGCCGAGTATATCTATCCGTCATGAGGATGGACAAATCCACTCTTGATCCATGTGTTTCAACCAATACTTTACGAACACTCAATGCCACTTTTATAGCCACCACTACGGTGTGGTGTTTGATGACATCAAAGTATCCATCAGGAAAAGGTGATATGCATGATCTCATGGAAGGAATTGGGTTACTATGTATCGAAAGCATATAGCAATTGAACTATTGAAATGACTTGATCTTTATGCTACGCTTATCTATAGGAGTATGTCCATCACATCATTCTCTAATGATATGATCTGTTGTTAATAACATCTCAATGTTCATGATCGGAAACCATGATCATATATTAACCAACAAGCTAGTTTAACAAGAGGCTTTACTAGGGACTCTTATTTTAGTTTACAAATCACACAAGTATTAATGTTTAGGTTAATACAATTATAGCATGGTATGTAAACATTTATCATAAGTGTGAAGATATGATAATAACCACTTTATTATTGCCTCTTGGGCATATCTCCATGATCTCCACTTGCACTAGAGTCAATAATCTAGTTTCAAACCTTTGTGTATATAACACCTATGGCTTTCGGTGTTGTATGTACCACGATTGCTAGTGGTCAGTGATCTCCGGATCGACACTTCTAGGTCGTGTGTAATTGCATGTCTTTGCGTCTCTCGCATCACTCATTTCTAATGAGATGGCTTTGTATAAATTTGGTCTTCGGTGTGACCTTTAGTTCTTTGGGGTTAAACATGTTGATAATATTGTGCACAATATATCTTCATAGTATTATCACTGTGAACTACACCTAGTTTGATAACAAACTACTTGACACAAATGCCCTCTTTTCTTTGCTAAAATAGCGATTATATACTTAGCCTTTTGTTGTAGTATCTGTCACAATGTTTTAACTTTGGAACTCATCCAAATCCATTATGGAACTCACTTTCCATTATATTGTGCCACCCTTAGTTTAGATTGAGATAAACTTAATTTGTACTGCGACAAAGCTAGTATCAATGTAGTACTCTTACAATGAACTAACTATCTATTTGTCACTTTTACAAATAATATACTCTTAGTTCTTCAAAAGATCATAGAATATCCTTACTATTGTCCAATGATCATCTTACAAATCATTACGGTATATGCTCACAACATTTAGAGCATAGGACATATCTGGATTTGTACATATCACGATATGATTGATATAAATACTCTTTGTGATTTCATACATCAAGTATCAATCTATACTTGATTATTTGTTCACTTTACCAAATGTCAATACACTTGAATATATCATCAACATTGAACTCATTCAATCCTTTACGTGCGACAAGAACCTCTCTTGTAGTTTCTATATTGAACTCATTCAATATCTTGTCTATGTATACGGCACAACCATATTAGCGTCTATTGATGCCAAATATTTGGTTTTGCCTAAGTCTTTCATCGGGATGAAATTCTTAATATGTGTTAATAAAGATACATCTTTTCTAATCGATAATATGTCCTCCACATAATGTATTAGAAATATGTCTTAGCGCTCCACTTAATTTCTTGCAAGCGCAAGCATCTTCATGTCTCGATGAAATTAAACTCTTTTAACGGTTTCATCATAGTGAAGATTCAACTCATGATGCTCACTTCAACCATTGAAGTTTGCATATGCTTTTAGCATCCTTTGAATTAACAAAACCCTATGGACCGTGTCATGCACACGTCCTAGGTATGATTCTATTAGAAGAACTTGTTTTGTTTATTCAACTACCATATAACAAATTATATGTAGTGGTTGCTATATTAATCCGTTTAGACTAAATATCGCTATGAAAGATCGATCTTGTCATATTCAACCTTTGAACATTGTTGTGAACTCTTTCCCAACATATCGACTATTTCATAGATGTAAAACATCCATGTCTATTTATTTATAGATCCAAACACAACTGTAAGGTCTTACACCTTTCTCGAGGTCCTTCAAGTTCAAAACTTGATTTTCTAGTGTATGGAACTATCACGGATTTTATGGCTTCAAGCCATTTCTGGTCAGGGCCCATCATCGCCTCTTTGCATGTAGTCGGTTCATTATTCTCAAATAATGATTCAACCCTCAAATCTTGGTATTTGATTGTTTATCAAACCTACTTGTTTCAATAGGAACTTGGATCTTCGTGATCACAACCTTTGAGCCACGTGAGCCATGAGCATTATTCTGCCTCGGAACACTTTTCGGTCTGCGCAACTCTGCACATATAGCTAAGGTTCTTTCAACCTTATCAAAGTTCTATTGTCCTCCCACTTAACTTTTCACGAAAAATTCCTTCTTAAAGAAACTTGGCGTTTCTAAGCGACAAACACTTTTGTCTCGGTGTTATGGAAATACTTAACAAAAGATTCATCAGACTTTGGTTGCAAACATCTTTCTTATGTATAGCATACCAATGTTTAAGAAAGGACTACTTGGTTTTATCCCAAACCATAACCTTATATGGTGTCATTTCAGCGGATTATGATGAAGCTCTTTTCGGTGGAAAACGGTAATCTCTAAAGCTTTTAATCTTTAAAATATAATGGCAGTTTATAAATTATACCTTTGATCTTACCATGTCGAACAAGGTTTAATTACATATCTGAACGCTCTATACTCTTATGGTGTTTAGAAAATGCAAATCCAGACGATTCCTTTAAATCTTAGGTATTATGCTAAACTTGTAACTCAAATATCTTCCTTTATGATCTTATCATAAACTATTTATATTCTTGTTACAATGATTTTGCACTTCATCTTGAAAGTCCTTGAACTTTTCAAATGTTTCACACTTCATCCTTATTAAGTAAATATTCATATATTCACTCAAATTTTGGAGAAAGCATATGAAGTTGAAATCCATCGCTTTTGACTACACATGATGGTCTTTGTACAACAATATGTACAATTTCCAATAAGCTAGTCATTACGTTCCTTTTGACCTATGAGCGAAGTTTTAATTATCTCTAGGAAAGTTTCTGGCGTCATTTGATCAAAATCAAAAAGACTCCAAAATTCCATACATATGGAGTTTCTTCATGTTTTCTTTCAATATAATTTAAGCGATGTCACTTCCCAAGTGATCTTTTCAATCAATTTGTCTTCGACATTTTAGCACTAGTTTTATGGATGTGATTTCTCCAGCGAGATTTTGTGAATCATCCATCTTTTATGGATACGCAATTATTTGAACAACCCTTTTGTTCTCATAATACGATAAAACAAATCTTGAAGGCAAGCTTTGATGTTTAACGAGCAACACAATAACCCTTTATTTTGTTCTCGATGAACATCATCACATATTCTTTGCTAGTTACTTAGGCCTTTGTAGTTCATGAATTACATTGTTATGTATGGCGATTCATACCAACAAATTGATTATCAAATACTTAAGAACCACATTGTTTAATAAGCAAAGAATATAGCCATAACATGTATATCATCTATATACTTAAATTGAACAATTCTAATCTTTTCTTTTCGCCATATATTTATGAGATTCTCTTTGATATTTCCTTTTACATTTTGAAAGAATCTATCAATATCAATAGTGAGTCATACATATGACACATAGTCCAAAAGCGTGTATAGTTAAATACCAATGTCTTTGGACTTGCACCTTGAAGTAGATCACCATCATCAAATGTTTGGTGTTCTTTCAAATTCCTTTCTCTAGTAATCTCTTGGTGTAGTAAACATTTTACCTACATCAAATATTCACCCTTATCATGGAATCGTCCATGATCAAACTACCTTTAGCTTATAACGATGAATTACGAGTATAATGTTGCTATCCAAAACCTCTTGGAGGATTAGGACAACTAGTGTCTCCAACCTTTTGCAAATTCTCATCAAATATGAGAACATGACTTTTGCCATATTATACTCTATCATGTTGTAACCAATACTTTGTTTCAGATATCACAATATCTTCCACATATCATGGTTTACGAAACAAATCTTTGAGATCCTAGATAACCTTGATATTAAGAGAATCCTTTGAATATCAAGAATCATGGAACAAACATGATACTTATATACTAACACTTGGAATTGTTACTCTTGATTTAATACTAATTATTAAACTTCATGGAGTAAGGAACTTCTTGAAAGTTTGCAATAGGACTTTTAAACTTTATATTAACACTTCAAAACAATACGATACCAGTAAAGTAACTAACGAATTCTATAGCTCTATCATCTCAATTATAACTAAGCAAGGTGGTAGCGGATGCCAATGACTACAACAACTATGCAAATTCACTTTGATTTAGTTTATGATAAATTGAGTTCTAATTAATAATTAAATTAATCTGGTGAACTCCCTCAAAACAATATCCCTCACATTGTTTTAGTGATCACACGAACAAATCCACCACATCAAAACCGATCATCACGAGAGTTGATATAGCTTCAATGGCGAACAATCGACATGTTCATCATATCTACTATATGACTCATGCTCTACCTTCGGTAATCCGTGTTCACGAGGCCGTATGCGTACATGCTAGGCTCGTCAAGATCAAACCTTAGTTTACGCATGAGCAAATCTGGCTTGCTCACGTTGTATACACTTGCGAATCTTGCACACGATCATCACGTGGTGTTTGAAACAACAAGCTTTAGCAGTGCTAACTAAGGGTGAACACTTTATGATTTGAAATTCATGTGCATGAGGATCATCTTATAATGCTACCGTCGTCTACTAAGCAATACAAGATGCATAAAGTTAACATCACATGCAATTCATAATATGTGATATGATATGGCCTTTCTTCTTGTGCTTCCGATCTCCATCTTCAAGCACGAACATGATCTCCATCATCACCGGCATTGCATCAAGGTCAATGGCGCTTCTCCATGGTTGTCGTCCACGGTTTCAACTATTACAACTACTTTGAATAGACCGCGGTCTTAACATAAATTAAAGACAACCATATGGCTCTGCGGTTGCCGACTTACAATAAGGAACATTGCATACATCATATATAATCACAATCATGGCCATATCACATCCTTTTTACACCTGCAAAACAAAGTTAGGCCTTCTACTTTCTTTGCATATTTTACGTGGCTTGGGCTGTAAATAAGTGTCGTTCTAACTACGAACAAGAACCACAACATTGATACTAGCATTGTTGATTACGTGTAAATTGGATCTTAACTATGCTGGGAGAAACATGCACCCATAAAGCCACTTATGCAATACAAGTTGCATGTCAAGCGTGGAGCAAGTCTCATGAGCGATGTCATGTAAGGTTAGCAGCCGCTTCATCCCAACATACCGTAAGATGCAAAGTACACAAAAAGCAATCTACAATAAAAGCATCAGCGCCCACAATGACCATTGTGTTCTACTCGTCAACGGATCTACATATAGACACGGCTCACGATACCCTTTGTAGGGGTTCGTAGCATGGAAAACAAAATTTTCTATCGCATACAAACAAACAAGCCAAGATCTATCTACTAGATTGTAGCAGCAGTCGATAGAAGAACTCACCCTCGAAGATTCCAAAGTGGTTAACGAGGCGATTCTCGTGGGTGATGTAGTAATACACTTCGATCTCAAGATCGTGTAGGCGATCCTTCGGTATACGTTAAGCAGCGCTCATGATCGGTCACGTTCGGTGCTCGACGAAGACCTTCCTCTCCCTTGTTCCAATGTGGAGGTTGTAGCACTCTCGCGATTCCGGCACAGGCTTGTGGTGGGAAGTAGAGGGAGATCCTGAGGCTTCGCCTTAAGCGGTAGTATGGTGGAGCTTATGAGAGAGGCTATTAGTGGTCTAGTAATTAGACACACCAATTATAAGGCTCTAAACCAATTAGAAGGCTCTAAATTGGCTAAAGCAATTAGAAGCTCTAAACCAAAACAGCTCTAAGCAGGAGATCTAGAGTAGAAAGTTATGTGTCTATGGAGGAGCCACCCCTCCTTATATGGGAGGGTTCCTTGGCCTTGGAGGGAGGAGTCCTCCCAACTCGGCCTAGGGCTTGAGGCCCGAGGAGTCCAACTCCTCCTCGGGTTGGTTCAACTCCTCTTGCTTGTTTCCCACAGTTTCTTGTTTTGGCGGTTTGACTTTCAAGCGGACATTTGACTTTTCTGTTTTAAGATTCAATTTAATCCTTTATTTGGGACAACAATAACACTTAGTACATGATGCAATCATTCAATGAGCAATGACACATTCATGTACCCTTCCCCGAGTCTTGGGACAATCAGAACCTTCTAGAACATTCCGATGAAAACAGGAATCATTCCCGAACTCAAAGCAGGACTTTCCTTATATGAATCTTATTCTCCGGACCATTCCGGATCACCTCGTGATATCCGGATCCCATCCGAGACTCGAACAACATTCGGTCTCTTTCTCATAATACCATAACTACTCAAACAACGTCGAATCCTTAAGTGTGTCTCCCTACGGTTCGTGAATTATGCGGACATGATCGAGACACTTCTCCGAACAATAACCAATAGAGGAATCTGGAAATTCATATGGCTCCCACATATTTCTACGATTACTGCGATCGAATGAACCACTTACATACGATACCAATTTCCTTTGTCTCACGATATGTTACTTATCCGAAGTTATGATCGTCGGTATCTCGCATACCTAGTTCAACCTCGTTCTTGATAAGTACTCTTTTCTCGTTCGTGATATGTGATCCCTTGTGACCAAGTCACATGCTTGCAAGCTAATTGGATGACATTCCAAGAGAGGGCCCAGAGTATATCTATCCGTCATGAGGATGGACAAATCCACTCTTGATCCATGTGTTTCAACCAATACTTTACGAACACTCAATGCCACTTTTATAGCCACCACATTACGGTGTGGTGTTTGATGACATCAAAGTATCCATCAGGAAAGGTGATATGCATGATCTCATGGTCGAAGGAATTGGGTTACTATATCGGAAAGCATATAGCAATTGAACTATTGAAATGACTTGATCTTTATGCTACGCTTATCTATAGGAGTATGTCCATCACATCATTCTCTAATGATATGATCTGTTATTAATAACATCTCAATGTTCATGATCGAAAACCATGATCATATATTAACCAACAAGCTAGTTTAACAAGAGGCTTTACTAGGGACTCTTATTTTAGTTTACAAATCACACAAGTATTCATGTTTCCGGTTAATACAATTATAGCATGGTATGTAAACATTTATCATAAGTGTGAAGATATGATAATAACCACTTTATTATTGCCTCTTGGGCATATCTCCAACACCAAGTTATCTATAAATTATATCTACATTAAAATTATTGTGGAAAATAAATAAATGAACTATATGAATTTGATACTTGGCACAAAAAAAGATAAAGGAAAAACACTTGGTAGCTAGCCGTCGGCGTAGAACCCATCCTACCACTCTTGGCGGTTAGCATGCCCCTAACATGGTTAAATGCGTCGCTAACCTGGCCCACCTTCTCTGAATTCTGACCGGTATTTCTCACACCGGCGAGCACCGTCGACGTTGGATCTCGCCGGCGGTGTTTGGTGGCCCGCAGTGCCGAAATCCCGTGGTGCTATCTGGCCGACAGGATAGCTAGGCCGGCCTCCGGCCCAGCGGCCGAGCCATCCATCTCTTGGCCGTGCCAGGGCCGACAATTTCGTCGGCATAACTGAACCGTCGGCGTATTCCTTATTCTGTAGTGAGTGCCGCTTCTTTGCTTGCGAGCTATGCAAGATTTCAACAAGGAAGGCCCAAACTGCTGATGATATTCTCCAAAAGTGAGTTCCTTGTTGCGCTGCATGCCTACATTTCAACAACTGAATCTGCTTGCAAAATTCTCGCATTTTCAAGCAGAAATCTGCTCTGTAGCCTCCCTATGCAAAGATGCGCGTTAGTCAAAAGAATGGATATTCATGGCGCATGGGAATGGTACACATACATGGAAGGAAACATAACAACAAAATGAATAAGTGGCCTTTTTTCACAGCATGGCCTTCGCCCGAGGGCAAAAAGCCGTCGGCGTGGGCCAAAACCCTCGGCGTATAGTGTAAGCGGTTGCCCTCGGCGTAGCCTACTCGGCAAAAGGTCTCCCTCGTGAGCACACACAAGTCGTCGGTGTCGAAATGCCGGCGTCACGCTCACGCCGAGGGCTTTCCGTGTCGTCATGACGTCGGCATAACTTCGGCCGATTCTAAAATCATTTTATAAAAAAATATTTTATTTTTTTTCCTCAATTTTTCTTTAAATTGTTTGACTCGTTAATCTCCCACTTTGAACATTTTAACGCTAATTACAGTTAATATTTAATTAAATTTCAGTCTTAGTCAAACTTCCGACGGTCATCCATCCTAATACTACTCCGACTCCGTACGCTTAACTTTCTCGTTCCTTCAAAATCCGTTTCCATAAGTAATTCATATATTGTTGTCAATACTATGATATAAATCCTATTAACTCTTATATCATCATGTCACATGTTTGTATTTTTTAAAATTACAAACAATTATCTAAGTAAACATTAATGAATAAGTAAAAATATTATTGAATTCAAATAAAAATATAATAATTTTACTTTTTGTATTTTATTTAATATGCAATAATTAATATCTTTAAATACATAAATCGGAGTTAAAAAAAATATGTCTAAATTAATCATAAAAATGAGAGGAATCTAAATATGATATCCATATCAACTAATCACAAACCCTCCGTTTTTGAATTAGCTATTTGGTGGTTGCTTTAGAAAATCCCCTTTTTGCGCCCGGATAATGAAAAATGGCTTTTTAGTGCGATGAAAAAGAAAACTTGCATTGAATCTTTGATAAAATAGCATATTGTGAATCTAAAAATGATTTTTGTAAAAAAACATGAGCATCGGATCATGTACCTGTAGTTCATATCTGACCGCTTCCTAGATTCGGTAGGAATTTGTCTTCACGAGGTGGGCGGAAAGGTTTCGAACCCTCCTGTTGTGACATTGTGCATATAAGGTGGTATAGTATTTTTGTAAAATATGGTGGTAGCATTTTGAATTACCATTTGGTGGTTGCTTCACAAAACCGTCCGTTTTTGGTGCTCGGAAAATGGAAAATGGTTTTTAGTGGTGAAAAAGGAAAACTTCCTCCTGCAACATTGTTCGTCATCCCATGATGCATGTGTATGCATAATATGGACATATTATCACAAACTATGCCTTGATTCTAGCCATAATATTGGTCATTTATTAGGAAAGCCAAGAAACCTCGAATGAGATAGGTCATTTTGTGAAGGTTTTTTGAGACATAATCAATATATCAAGTTTGATATTTTTCCTTATAACTATGTCACATAATATGACAACACGAAGGTTTCACATTGTTTCGATTTTTTGAATTTTTATGCCGGTTTTAAACTACCGTCAAACTTTGTCGAGCGGCGGGCATGAAGATTCTTCTTCGAGCTGAAGTCGAGCCTCGCTAAAATTGCATTGGATATTTGATAAAATAGCATATTGTGAATCTAAAAATGATTTTGTAAAAAACATGAGCATCGGATCATGTACTGTAGTTCATATCGACCCTTCCCGATTCGAGAATTTATTTACGAGGTGGGCCGGAAAGGTTTAGCACCCTCCTATTGTGACATTGTGCATATAAGGTGGTATAGTATTTTTGTAAAATGTGGTGGTAGCAATTTGAATAATCCATCTGGTGGTTGCTTTACAAAACCGTCCGTTTTTTGTGCTCGGAAAATGGGAAATGGCTTTTTGCTATGGCGAAAAGGAAAACTTCCTCCGGCAACATTGTTCGTCATCCCATGATGCGTAATATGCACAATATAGGCACATTATCATAAACTATGCCTTGATTCTAGCCATAACATTGGTCATTTGACCGAAAGCCAAGAAACCTCGAATGAGATAGGTCATTTTGTGAAGGTTTCTTTGAGACATAATCAATATATTAAATTTGATATTTTCCTTATAACTATGTCACATAATATGACACCAAGCGAAGGTTTCGCATTGTTTGATCGTTTTGAATTTTTATGCCCGTTTTAAACTATCGTCAAACTTTGTGAAGCCGGGCATGAAGATTCTTAGCTTCGGTGAGCCTCGCTAAAATTGCATTGGATATATGATAAAATAGCATATTGTGAATCTAAAAATGATTTTTGTAAAAAAACATGAGCATCGGATCATGTACCTGTGGTTCATATCTGACCCACTTCCTACCGATTCAGCAGGAATTTGTTTTTTTCACCAGAGGTGGACGGAAAGGTTTCGAACCCTCCTGTTGTGACATTGTGCATATAAGGTGGTATATTATTTTTGTAAAAATGTGGTGCTAGCATTTTGAATAATCCATTTGGTGGTTGCTTCACAAAATCGTCCGTTTTTTGTGCTCGGAAAATGGGAAATGGCTTTTTGGTGCGACGAAAAGGAAAACTTCCTCATGCAACATTTTTTTTCATCCCATGATGCATGTGTATGCACAATATAGGCACATTATCATAAACTATGCCTTGATTCTAGCCATAACATTGGTCATTTGACCCGAAAGCCAAGAAACCTCGAATGAGATAGGTCATTTTGTGAAGGTTTCTTTCAGACATAATCAATATATCAAATTTGATATTTTCCTTATAACTATGTCACATAATATGACACCACCTTGAAGGTTTCGCATTGTTTGATCGTTTTGAATTTTTATGCCCGTTTTAAACTATCGTCAAACTTTGTCGAACGACGGGCATGAAGATTCTTAGCTTGGGGTCGAGCCTCGCTAAAAATGCATTGGATATTTGATAAAATAGCATATTGTGAATCTAAAAATGATTTTTGTAAAAAAACATGAGCATCGGATCATGTACCTGTAGTTCATATCTGACCCACTTCCCTCGATTCGGTAGGAATTTATTTCACGGAGGTGGGCGGAAGGTTTCGGACCCTCCTATTGTGACATTGTGCATACAAGGTGGTATAGTTTTTTGTAAAATGTGGTTGTAGCATTTTTAATAATTCATTTGGTGGTTGCTTCACAAAACCGTCCGTTTTTTATGGTCGGAAAATGGGAAATGGCTTTTTGGTGCGACGAAAAGGAAAACTTCCTCCTGCAACATTGTTCGTCATCCCATGATGCATGTGTATGCATAAATAGGCACATTATCATAACCTATGTCTTGATTCTAGCCATAACATTGGTCATTTGACCCGAAAGCTAAGAAACCTCGAATAAGATAGGTCATTTTGTGAAGGTTTCTTTGAGACATAATCAATATATCAAATTTGATATTTTCCTTATAACTATGTCACATAATATGACACCACATGAAGGTTCGCATTGTTTGATCGTTTTAAATTTTTTTATGCCCGTTTTAAACTATCGTCAAACTTTGTCGAACGACGGGCATGAAGATTCTTAGCTTGGGGTCGAGCCTCGCTAAAATTGCATTGGATCTTTGATAAAATAGCATATTGTGAATCTAAAAATGATTTTTGTAAAAAAACATGAGCATCGGATCATGTACCTGTAGTTCATATCTGACCCACTTCCCTCTGATTAGGAATTTATTTTTTACGGAGGTGGGCGAAAGGTTTCGAACCCTCCTGTTGGGACATTGTCCATATAAGGTGGTATAGTATTTTTGTAAAATGTGGTGGTAGCATTTTGAATTATCCATTTGGTGGTTGCTTCACAAAACCGTCTGTTTTTTATGCTCGGAAAATGGGAAATGGATTTTTGGTGCGACGAAAAGGAAAACTTCCTCCTGCAACATTGTTCGCCATCTCATGATACATGTGTATGCACAATATAGGCACATTATCACAAACTATGCCTTGATTCTAGCCATAACATTGGTCATTTGACCCGAAAGCCGAGAAACCTCGAATGAGATAGGTCATTTTGTGAAGGTTTCTTTGAGACATAATCAATATACCAAGTTTGATATTTTTTCTTCTAACTATGTCACATAATATAACACCACGCGAAGGTTTCGCATTGTTTCGATCTTTTTGAATTTTTTATGCTCGTTTTAAACTATATATAATGTTTTATGTTTTACTTAATTTTTATTTACAAATGTGTAATATTTGAGTGTAGATAGATAGGTCTTATTTTTCTGCAAATTTTGATATATTATCTGTATTTTTCCGAATTAGAATGATTTAGTTATGATTTTTCAAAGTTTAAGGAGATAAAATAAAAAATAGCTACGTTGAGGGCAACCGTCGGTAGCATAGGATATCTGACGGCAATTAAACCGACGGCTGCTTGGCGGAGCTGGCACAGACGATGGCTCGCCCGGCCCGGCGTTTGGCCGTCGGTAGCGACCGACGTCGGTAACTTCCTATTCTGTAGTGACGGTAGTTAGATAGCAGTTCTTGCTACATTGGTGCTGCAGAGCCTACTTTGATCAGGAAAAGTTAGATCGCTGCTGCTACTTGCCAAACATGCCGTTGACAGAGCCTTCTTCTTTAGATTGATACAACAACCACATAAGGTTTCCAAGATAAATCATTTTACAAGTAGCGGACGAATTTCCTGACTTGTCGATCATCTATCGTAATAACTGGTCTGCTACAAGCAGGTAAAATGCATCACATGCATACATGCTGATTCATCCTCGAAACAGGCTTTACGCCCAGGTTTATAAATAAAGCAACGACCAACAAGTACCACAAAGTCAACCAGGCGTCACAAGAAAAATAAAAAGCATAGTCCGCTAGAGCAACAGCATAATAAGCCCAAATAAATGGGGGAAAAAATAGACAAGGCGACCAAATGCAGAAGAGAGCTCCCCTAATGGGGGGCACTAGCAGGCACCGCAAAGCGTTGCGCCGACGCCCTGATAGCCTGCAAGATACCGTCCACGCGGTCTCGGTCACGCTGCCTGGAGAGGGGGGACCACTGCTGGAGGTGGGCAAGCAAAGAAAACACAGAGTCAGAGGCCGGCTAGGAAAAATCCGCTCAATCACCATATTATTTCTAATTTTCCAAAGAGACCACGAGATGGCTGCAAACACCATCCAGAAGAAGTGGCGCCCTCTTCCAGGATGGTTTGCCTCAGATTCCAGGAACTCCCCGAGGTCTTGGGCCTGCCACGCAGGACCAGGGCCTACCGGATAAAGTTCCATAGGAAGGCCGGCGGAGACAGTGAACATTATGTGGGTGCAAGACTGGGTCCCCATATAATGGACACAACCCATCACCAGGACCATTCCGCTTAGCGACCTCCACGGAGGGAGGCGATCGAGCAGTTGCACAAAGATCTGAGCGCTTCGAGGAAGGGGCCTTCCAAGATCACCGGCACGCCGCGGGAGCTCGGGACCTGGAAGAGGTCCGATAAGGCCGAGAGAAGGCTCCCAAAGGAGGCTGGATCAAGAAATCTCATCTCTCTCATCGAGAGGGCAAGAGGCAGCCATGCAATCTCACAAAGTCCGCCGCCTCGGCATCGTTGAAGGTCCTCCGGAACGGGATGTTCCAATGGGCCTCCTGCATCGCCTCGGCAACTAACATCGTGGGGACTGCACAGATAGCGAACAACGCCGAGAATTCCAGTCTGAGAGGGACCCCCTGTAACCAGGGGTCCATCCAAAACATAATTCCCTGCCCGTTCCCTACCCCAAAACTAGATCCGTGGCGGATGAGGTGCTTTATGTCCTGGATAGCCATGCCCGGGATCCTTCACAGGCGTTATAAGCGGCCAAGGCGTCCCGAGGTATTTGGCTTTGATGAGCTGCAACCACAAACCCCTCGTCTGCAGGATCAGCCACACCCACTTCAGCAAACAAGACCACATTGAATCGTGAGAATAAAGAACCCCTAGACCCCCAAGGATTTTGGGGAGGATATCTGCCCATTTCACCATGTGATATTTACGGTGTCCATCCCGCCCAAAAGAATCTAGACAGCTCTTCGCAAAGTGCATGGACCCCTTGAGTAACGGTATAGACCCATCGATACATGGTGAGGTGGGACGAGAATTGATCGATGCCGTTTGGACCCCTTGGTGCGTGGGTGATCCGCCATGGCTCAACACCCGAACCTTCGAGACCATGGGGTCAGGTCCCTAATCAATACCTGCGAGTCCCGCATAGGCATCCCCAAGTAGGTAATGGGGAAATCCGCTAGGTGGCAGTTAAGCCTATCGGCAATCAACTGTCGCTTGTCCTCAGGGAAACCCAGGACCATGACCTCGCTCTTGTCGAAGTTAATCTTGAGTCCATACATGGACTCAAAACACAACAACAGGAACTTGAGGTTAATAATATCTAGTTCCGATCCACGGATCATGATCATCGTGTCATCAACATGGAGGTGGGTGATGCCACCTCCGGGGATAAGATGCCCTACCACCCCGGAAAGGTGGCCAGAAGCCTTGGCTTTGTCCAAGATTTCTGCTAGGGCATCCACCGCGGAGTTAAAGAGCAGGGGTGAGATCGGATCCCCTTGCCTAACTTCACAGGAGGGTCTAAAATAAGGACCCACCTCCCCATTAATATTGATCGCCGTGCTGCTACTCATAACAAATTGCATGATCCACGCAATCACCCGGTCCTCGAAACCGCGACGTTAAAGAACTTGTCTCAGGAAGGCCCAATCCAGCTTATCGTATGCCTTCTAGAAGTCTAGCTTGAGGAACTGAAGGGAATATGCCCGAGAGGCAATAATAAAGTGGTTATTATCGTATTCCTTATTTATGATAAATGTTTACTTTGCATGCTATAATTGTATTAATCTGGAAGCGTTAATACATGTGTGTTTAATAAACAAAAAGGAAGTTCCTAGTTATGCCTCTCTTATAAACTAGCTCGTTGATTAACAAGATGATCAAAGTTTCCTGATCATGGACATTGGATGTTGTTAATAACAAGGTCACAACATTAGTGTAATGATGTGATGAATATTCATCCGAAGTATAGCATTACGATCAAAGTCATTGAGTTTATATTGCTATAACTACTTACGAAGTGATCCTAATCCTTAGACCATGAGATCATGTCGATCACTAACAGGAAGAGTTTCTTGATAACATCAAGCGTCACACCGTGGCGGGTGATTATAAAGATGGCTAGAACTACTAAAGTGTTATGTTGAGGCCCATGGATCGAGAGTGGAATTTGTTCATCCGATGGCGGATAGATATGCTCTGGGCCCTCTCGGTGATATCACATTGATTATCTTGCAAGCAAGTGATTTGATCACTAGAATGTTATATCAGGAGCGAAAAGAGTGCATGTCAGATGAGATCAAACTAGGTATGGAGATACCAATGATCGAATCTAGGACATGTAATATATCATGAAACAAAGGGATTAAGATACTAGCGTAAAGGTTCACACGATCACGAAGTCATCGTTGAATGTGTGGGAGTCGGTATGGATCTCGGTCCGCTCACGATTATTGATCGGAGAAGGTCTACGATCATGTCCGCATTATTCATAAACCGTAGGGTGACACACTTAAGGATACCGACACCATTCGGATCAAATGATATGCGAAAAAGAAAAAGCGCGAATTTATTTCACTAGACAGGGCTGCTTTGGTTGAAATTACTGGTTACGCATGTGAAATTGAAATGTTGTAAGGTTTTATGTGAATGTTTGTTAATTAAAGTAATTAACAAAATTCTGAATAAATAAATAAAGAGTTTTATTTAAGCGAGAGCTTGCATTAAATTTGGTGGAAATTTAATGCATGTGAGTCAGATTTTGAGTGGAGGCTTTTAATGGGGTGGAGGCTTTTCATTTTGGTGGGAGCTCCACCCACATGAATGTGGAAGAGGTGGGCGCAGCCCCCATGGCTGGGCGCCATGCCCCTTGGGTGCCCCCTCTCCCCTATAAAAGGCCCCCCTCTCCTCCTCTCAAACTAACACCTCCTCGCGAAGGATCTCTCTCCCCCTTTTAGAATTTCCCCATGGTCTCGGATCAGCGAGATACATGTTCCCGTGGCTTTTACGGAAGGATTTGTTGCTTCCTGCTGCCGGGAGGCGGCGCGGAGGTTGTCGGGTACCCGTCACGTGTGTGCGATCACCACGGATGCTTGAGGTGCTGGACTTGATTATCTTTGGACCGGTGGACGGATGGACTTCATCACGATCTTGAGATCGGCGTTAAGTATCATCCATGAGTACAACCTCGTTAACGCTATTCGGTCTTGAGGGTATGTATTCTATGGATGTATATCCACCGTTGCTTGTATCTAGTAGATAGATCTTGGTACATAGTTCACATCGTAGGAAAATTTTGTTTTCTATCTTGCGAACCCTACAGAACACCCCTTCGATGGATCACCTTCACCTCATGAATGATTTCATGAAGTGCTAGTATGCCATCGTGTATCAGGCGTCCTTCAAGAAGGCAAACTGAGGCGGGTGGGTCAAGCGTTCCATAATAGAAAGCGGACTAAGACCTTGGCGAAAATCCCTGGATGAAGTTGATCACCGTGATAGGTCGAATTGGCGGATGTCCGTGGCCCCACTACCTTGGGGATCGTGGTAATCACGCCAAAGTTCTGCTAGACATGACCGAGGTCCCAATGTAGAACTCACGAACATGCATGATCACAGGGGACAAATTGCTCCGGAAGGTCTGGAAGAACACCACGGTAGTCCGCCGTGGGCGGTCATCGCTTTGATAGCCTCGGCGACCTCGGTGGAGAAAGCAGGAGGTCAGGTCCCCATTCTCCTCCATGGTCACCTGGCATCCTCGGGCGAAGTCCAAACCAACGCCAGGCCGATCTCGGGAAGCCGAGAACGGCTCAGGTAAAAGCATAAATATGGGCGAGATATCTCTGTGGTCTTCGAAGAGTCCTCGACCCGAGAGGAAGAATTGAGCACTTCCTATATACGGCCATTAACAATGGCGTGAAATGGCTATCGATTCCCCTGGATAGTCCATTCGACGGCTGCTCTCGCATCGAGAAAGCCTCCTCCATTATAGATCTCCATAATGGAGGTCTCAAGGGTACCTATGGGCCCAGTGCGCGAGAGCCCACCTGGTCCGCCTCTCGGTCTAAGGCCTGAATCTCAATGAAAACTTCGCTTTGGCCTCTAAGTGTGGCGCCCCAGTTCGCGCCCACCCCATGAGTTGTGACGGACAAAGGCACAATGGTGCGAGATATCAATGTCGGAACACGGGGTGGAGGCGAGCACCTCGCCCACCTAGCTCGCACCGCTTCCACGAAGCCCCGCTGGTGGGCAGAAGTTCTCGAGTGGAGCGGTTCAGCCTGGGCTGCCCCCTCCCGGCGAGAGAAGGAGGGGGTGGTCTGAACCCACCTAGTAACCGCCCAGTGAGCATAGAGGAAGGCGGTTCCCGGTCGAAACAAAGACTCGATCCAAGCGCTACGGACGGATCGAGGCGATTGAGTCAAGTGAACCTCGCACCCCTAGCAATCTCCACGAGAGCGAGATCAGCAATGCAATCATTAAACAATCGAATCCTATTGAGGTCCACATTTGCTGAGCTCTTGTCCGCGGCGGATCTGATGAGGTTGAAGTCCCCTGCCACCATGACCGGGGTCTCCGTCCTCTCCACCTTGGTCTTAAGCTCGAAAGCAAGAACTCCCGGGACCTCCTATGATCCATGAGGCATGCTGATTCATCCGCTTCAGTAATTCCAAATGAGCATATTTGGGCCACTGTCCAGAAGACCAGCTGCAGTTAAATCAGCTCAAATCTGTAGCGTGAGCGTACAACAGCTGGCTACATAAAGATCCACCAAACAGGTACTTTGCATCGGTCTGTGTATAAATACAAAGTGACGATGTTTGCTAGCTCTTGAGCCTAACATTGGAGTGACTAGCTTAGCTTGACTTCTAGCACTAGCTGTTGCTTGTGTCAGATCTCAGCCAACATATATGCTTATTTGTTTGGGAATAGGCGGTATCGTGAATGAGAACAACACTCGACCTCTAGCTTCAACTTCAACAATATATACAGTATGTCAAGATTTGTTTGAGGATAGATCTGCCTTAGCTCGAGGATGTTTAATTTCTTTAGCATATATTTTGTAAAGCTAGTATTTGTGTTTTAAACTCTAGTCGTGTGGTTGATTGGCTGTGTGCATCCTAATTATATAGAGGCCGGATGTAAACATTGATGTTAAATAATAAAGCCTCATTTATAAAAAAAATGTCTAAGACGTTTCGGAAGAAGAACCGCGCCTAGACTGTCAAACTAATTGGCTGCCATCATCCAGAACACATCGTGCATCGGCCAGCTGTGTCAACCACTAGGTGTCCCCGATAAGTCCATGACTAGTTACCACACGACAAGATTTCTCTTTCTTTTTTTCTTTCACGCCAACTACCAAAGCAATTTGTAACAGTACGTATAACGGAAATAGAAGGAAAACAACACGAGTCAGGAAATTACATACAAGAGGCGGAACTAACTTCAAATTAAATCTTGATAGAGAGAAATTACATTTCGATAGTAGGAGAGCACGCTCGAAATAGCATTACGCGATTGAATGTCATACATTCCAATCTCTAATCAGGCATTTTCCACAGCTTTGGACTTGATCTTAAACACAGCACTGCACCGAGAACATGATAAGAGCATGCTATGTAACCGACTACAACATGACATACAGTGTACCATACCTCCTACAACCACAAATAAGAATTTAGGCATCATATAAACACATTAGAATAGTACTCCATCTAGTATTGCTCGACAAACTTGACAAAGCATCGAATGGATCTACTTTGCAGTCGAAACGTAGAAACCATAATGTGCACCATCAGATAAAAAAATAGCCTCCAATCTTCACACCGTCTTGTCCATGCTTGTTTTACAATTACAACCCTATACGCCTCAAAATCAGCTTGCAGTCCATCACTCTCTCTGCCCATCCTCCTATCTATAATAACTGTTTCCAAACTGAAAAATGACCATATGTTTTGTGAACTGGTTGCTTGATTTATGATATATTTTAAACCTCATCTTCAAGTTGACAAGAAATTCCAAACAACACTACTTCTCAATATATTTTTGAATTATTAAATCCATGTTTTTGAAACTCGATTGAAACATTTTTTTTAAGAAATTACTTTATTCATGCAAGTTTGATATGGCTGTCGTTAAGAATCCTTGTGGTTACACGATTACATACATGTTTAGTTCCCATTTCATGGTTAGAGCTAGCAAAAACCCTTTTGTTCCTCCTAATTGCTAAGCTTATTTTAAACTAAATCTTTATTAATAATTGGCAGACGGACAAGTGGATGGCTTTGGTGGCTCCACGCCGGTCTCCACGTGCTGCTATGGAGCAGTGACCAAGGTGGAGCGGTGTTGCATCTACCGCTTTAACGACGGAGAGTTTGGTGGCGTGGTACAATGGGGTATCGTCGCGTGACTTGATGGTCTCGTGAACGGCGGACTGTCGTGGTGGTATTGACGCCATATCTGGCCAGGGTTATGTGGATCTTTGACTTGAAGACCACTCTGACAAGTCTTCTAAAGCGAGTGCATGAGGTGTCCGCTGAGGGTCTGCTGGTTTCGATGTGTGCTCGATTTCTCCATAAGGGTGACTTAGTGCTTTCTGGGTACCTAGCTGGTGGGGTGTTGTTTGTGTTTTTAGGGCATAAGGCCCCTGATGGCATTTTATTCTCCCATTGTTGGGTTTGTAGGTGTTGTATGATGACTCTGAGTTGTTTGATGTATGTTCTGAATAAAATGCAAGTAAATGTCGCATGCATCTCTTGATGTAGAGGCTGGTGTCTAACCCCTTTTGGAAAAAAAACATTCCATAACTATCAAAGTTTTTGAAAGAGCATTCGATATTGATTCGTGGAAACATGCTATCCCCCCTTATTGATTTAGGCAGCATTGAAACCCATGAGATTTGTTCTCCATCCATTATTGCTTGATGATATTTGAGTTTTATGCCACCCATGATTGCAACATGACTAGTTGCTAAATAAGCATCTGTTTTGTTGGGCTGCCCCCACCTTCTTCCTCCTCTTCCAAGCTGTCGTGGTGGCGATGCTGCTGAGGATGGTGACCTGGGCTTCTTCCTCCTCGAGCTCCACGGGAAGATTGGTGGTGCTTCTACTGGTGCATATTCGCAGTGGTCTGATGGTGCCGGTGGTGCTGCTGGGCCGCTGTCCCTTCTAGTCGAATGGCGACCTTGGGCTCTTACCTCCACTGGAGGCCCTCTTCCGAAGCATGGTGCTTGAGCTCGACGTCTCGTCATCGACAAGTGGTTCGTCCCCGTTGATTGCAAGATGGCTGGTGGCCTTCCTTCTTCTCCGGATCGTGGAGCGTCACGTGTTGGAATTATGCCCTAGAGGCAATAATAAAAATGTTATTATTATAATTCTTGTTCATGATAATGTTTATATTCCATGCTAGAATTGTATTAAGCGGAAACTTTAATACTTGTGTGGTTTGTGAACAACACCGTGTCCCTAGTACGCCTCTATGGACTAGCTCATTGATTAATGATGGTTAAGGTTTCCTAATCATGGACATGAGTTGTCGATTAATAATGAGATCACATCATTGGGAGAATGATGTGATGGACGAACAAACTAAGCGAAGCAATTAGATCGTGTCATCGTGTTCATCTTTGCGAAGCTTTTCTTATGTCAAATATTGTATTCCTTAGACCATAAGATAATACAACTCCCAGTATTGGAAGAAAGCTTTGAGGTCATCAAGCGTCATCCTATGAGAGGGTGATCATAAAGGTGTCTCTCGGTGATCGGAAAGTATCTTGGGTTGTATGTATCGAGATGGGATTTGTCCCTCCCAAATCGGAGAGATATACTTCGGGCCCACTCGGTAATCGATATCAACACCGCTTGCAAGCATGTGGTTAAGGAGTTAATCATAAAGTGATATCGTATTATGGAACGAGTAAAGTACTTGCTGTGAACGAGATTGAACTAGGTATGACGGTACCGACGATCGAATCTCGGGCAAGTAAAATATCGCGCGACGAAGGGAATATATATATGGGATTGATTGAATCCTGGCATCGTGGTTCATCTGATATGATCATCGATGAATGTGTGGGAGTCAATATGGGTTTCCAGACCCCGCTGTTTATTATTGATAGTAGATCATTTCTGCATGTTCTCGAACCCGAAGGGTCACACACTTAACATGTCTCGACGCTAGGATAGATTGGATAATTGGTTTATGAGTTTTTGTTCGGAGTCTCGGATGGGATCCAGGATATCACTAGAGGTTCCGGAATGGTCCGGAGAATAAGATTCATATAAGGCAAAGGCAGTTTTGGAGTTGAATTGTTTCGGGTTAATCGGTATTGTCGGAAGCTTCTAGAACCTTCCGGAGGGGGACCAACGTGGCCCCACCTGCCGAGAGGGGGCATGGGCCTACGAGGGAGAGCTCTGGTCGCATTGGGCCAGGGGCACAAGGCCCCATAGGCCCAGCCGGCCAAACCCTAGGGAAACCTTCTAGAAGGAGGGGGAAAACTTGCCCCCCACTCCAACCCTTGGGGACGCCGCCCTAGGGCTTGGAGGAGGGGTCAAGGGGGCCGGCCATCCCTTTATATATAGAGGGCTGGGGCGCCCCCCCCCCCCACACACACCTCCTCCTCAAACCCTAGCCGCCCTGCTGCCCTTCTCTCTCTCCTCCAAGCATGCGTAAGCGAAGCCTGCTGAAACTCTTCACCACTTGCACCGTCGCGTTGTAGATCCAATCCGTCTCTCCACCATACTTGCTGGACCAAGGAAGGAGGAGGCGTCGGTGCCGCGTGTGCATCTCTGGAGGCATCGCCACTTGCGGTGTTAGATCGGATCGGATCGCGAGGAGGAGAAGCGAGTACGACTACATCACCCACGCTCGACGAGCGTTCATCTTGAATCTTCAAGGGTATGAAGATCTAATCCAATCTCTCTCGTTGTTTGCATCCGTAGAAAATTTTGATTTACTATGCCGCGAAACCCTTCAGTGGTATCAGAGCTAGATCTATGCGTAGATGTGTTTCACGAGTAGAACGCAACATGGTTGTTGCGGGCGTTGATGTTTTCTGTTGCAAGCCTCTTGTTTGTGTTCTTCTTATGGCGGGATAGTGAGATTGAAGCGGTCCAGGCCAACCTACGCCGACGCCGTTGCGAGACCGGCTCCGCACTTGACGTGTGGCTTGTTCCACATGCGGCTGGTGGATGTCGGTTCTCTCACTATAGTTGTCATGGGATTTACACGGAGTTTGGAAACCATAATATCACCGTTGTGGCTTTCCGTAGGTAAGAATCGTTCTTAGCATGCTACTCCCATAAGCCACGTAAAACATGCAACAACAAAGTAGAGGCGTCTAACTTGTTTTTGCAGGAGTGTTTCGTGATATGGTATGGCCCAAGATGTGATGTGTATAATGTATCACGATGATCATGTTTTGTAATGTTTCACGAATTGAATGTCGATGAGTACACAACGGCGAGCCATATGGTTGTCTTTATAATTATGTATGACCTGTGTCAACTTCTTATACGCCATATAATAGTTTCACTTTATCGCTAAGTAGTTAGCAATAGTTGTAGTTGCTATTCGTGGTGGAGGCAATCATGGTGGAGTGATGGATATCATGCCGACGCACAAGATGGAGATCATTCTTGTGAAGATTGGCTATACCATGTCACATAAAGTTATATGCATGTGTTTATCCTTTTATGTATCTTATTATGCTTAGATCGCGGTAGCATTATAAGATGATTCCTCATAAAGATCAAGATAAAGCTGTGTTCTCCCCAAGTATGCACCGTATGAAAGTTCGTCGTGTCCAAGCATCACGTGATGATCGGGTGCTATAGACTCTCGCTCACATACAACGGGTGCAAGCCAGTTTGCACTGCTGAAATACTTGGGTCTAACTTGCCAGCCTAGCATGTACAGACATGGCCTCGGAACACATGAACCGAAAGGTTAAGCATGAGTCATATGAATGATATGATCGATACTTTGTTGTCCACCATTTAAGCCACATCTCTTCTCGTGATGATCGGATTAGGTGTGGTGAATTTGGATCATGTTCACTAAACAACTTGAGGGATGTTGAATTTAGTGGGAGTTCATCTAGTAATTTGATTAAAATTTGAACTAGTTATCATGAACATAGTCTAATTTGTACTTTCAAATATTGTAGATCAAATGGCTAAGTCCAACTTCAACTTCAACGTTTTTGCTGAGAAGGAAAAGCTTAGAAACAATGGGTCTAACTTCACCAATTGGTTCCGCAATCTGAGAATCATTCTCTCTGGCGGTCAAAAGGACTATGTCCTTGAGAATGCGTTAGGTGACGCCCCTGCTGCTACTGCGCCGGCTGATGAGAAAGCTGTCTATCAGTCGCGCAAAGATGATTATGGTGTGATTAAGAGCACCATGTTGTTTGCTATGGAATCGGACCTTCAAAATCGTTTTGAAGACTATCCCGGGCCCTTTGAGATTCTCGAGGAGCTGAAAACCATGTTTCAGACTCAAGCCCGTTCTGAGAGATATGAGATCTCTGAGAAATTCTTTAACTGCAAGATGGAGGAAGGGAGTTCCGTTAGTGAGCACGCCATTAAGATGTCAGGCTACACTCAACGCCTTGAGCAACTGGACTGCAAGATTCCAGAGGAGCTCAAGATTGACAGGGTTCTGCAATCACTCCCTCCCAGCTACAAAAGTTTTGTAGTGACTCATAATCAGATTGGTTCCACTGATACGATCATCAAGCTCTTCGCAAAGCTGAAGGGTGCGAAAGTGGACATCAAAAAGGATAATCATGTGTTGATGGTCAACAAGCCCCCCACCTTCAAGAAAGGTAAGGGTGCAAAGAAGCCCTTCAAGAAAGGCGAAGCGTGTTGCCCTGCGAGAAGAAGCTCGGTCGGTCCTAAGCCGACAATGAGTGCTTCTATTGCAAGGACAAGGGTCACTGAAGCCAACTGTCCAAGTACTTAGCGGACAAGAAGGCTGGCACCATCAAAGGCATATTTGATATAATGTTATTGATGTTTTCCTTACTAGCCCTCGTTGTAGTGCGGTATTTGATATTGGTTCAATTGCTAATATTTGTAACTCAAACAGAGCTACGGAATAGACGCGACTTGCGAGGGATGAGGTGACGATCGCGCGTTGGCAACGGATCAAGAGTTGATGTGATGGCCGTCGCACGCTCTCCTTAGTTTTACCTTGGATTAGTTTTAAACCTCAATAAATGTTATTATGTGCATGCGTTGAGCATGAACATTATTTCTGGATCTTTTTTATTGCAAGACAATTATTTATTTAAATCGGAGAATAATGGTTGTTCTATTTATATGAGTAACATCTTTTATGGTCATGCACCTATTGTGAATGGTTTATTTCTTCTAAATCTAAAGGGATGAAACACACATCCATAACATCGAGGCTAAGAGATGCAAAGTAGATAATGATAATACTACTTATTTGTGGCACTGTCATCTAGGTCATATTGGTGTAAACGCATGAAGAAACTCCATTTTGATGGACTTTGGAGTCTCTTGATTTTGAATCATTTGACACATGCGAACCATGCCTCATGGGCAAGATGATCAAAACCCGTTCTCGGTATGATGGAGCGAGCAACGGACTTGTTGGAAATCATACATACCGATGTATGCGGACCGATGAGTGTTTCGACCTTGGTGGATATCGCTATTTTCTCACTTTTACCGATGACTTAAGTAGATATGGGTATATCTATTTAATGAAACATAAATTTGAAACATTTGAAAAGTTTAAGAAATTTCAGAATGAAGTGGAGAATCATCGTAATGAAAGATTAAGTTTCTACGATCCGATCGTGGAGGTGAATATTTGAGTTATGATTTTCTCACGCATCTTAAAGCAAGATTTCAAGGAAGGCCCAAACTGCTGGCGATAGGCTGCTACGCTGCATGCATGCCAGCTCTGTTCCAACTGGCCTGAATCTGCCTCTCGATCCTGCTCTTACGGCGGATACTGCTTGCTGATTGATTGAACTAGAAGAACCGCCACTTTCCCGCACAAGGGTACGCAAGCATTAGAACACCCTGTTAGGCTGTTATCCTGGTACGAGTTGGCAATAATAAAGCAATAAATGTCGTATGCATCTCTTTGATGCAGAGGCCAGGGTCGCACCCTCTATTTCGAAGAAAAAAACCTGGTACGGTGGTCGAGTTGGAAAGAGCAATATTCTCGCATTTTTAAGGAGAGTGACGGTAGTTCATGATATTCATGTGTAACGCTGTTCCGTAGTCAAAACCATGGATATTCATGGCGCATGGGAATGGTGCATACATAGAATTGGCACTTATTTTTTTGGCAAACGCCAGAAAATAAGGATGTCCTGTAGCAAATTTTCCCAATAAATGAAAACAGAACAACTGAGGGCTTGTTTGATTCATAGGAATTATATAGGAATTGTGTAGGATTTGAATCCTATGGGATTTTTCCTATGTTAGTGTTTGATTCATAGGAACACATCCCATAGGAATTAATCCTATAGAAATCTTGTAGTGCAATTTCTTTAGGAAAACAACATTAGATCACACCTCATGGAAAAATTCCTTTGCCACATCAAACAAAATCCCTCTTCCTATAGGATTCACATTGGCATGACATCCCAATCTTATGTTTTCCTATTCCTATACTTTTCCTATCCTATAAATCAAACAAGCCCTGAATGAGTGATGGTAGTTAGATGCAATTCTTTATATTGAATTGCTGCAGAGCCTATTTTATCATGAAAAAGTGAGATAGCTGCTGCTTCTAGCATGCAGAACCTTCTTTTAGATTTGATCGAACCACACACAAGACTTCCAAAATCAGTTCTTTTGCATGTAGCGGAAGGCATGCCTGACCTGCAGATCGTCCATCATAATAATTGGCCTGCTACTGCTAGCAGGAAAAATAAATCGCAGAGTCATGTGCTTCACTAATTCCAAATGGGCATCTTGCCTCCATATTATCCAGAAGACCAGCTGCAGTTAAATCAGCTAAAATCTGTAACGTGAGCGTACTATACTTGGTTCTGTGCGTGTATGAATACATCAAGACCATCAAACAAGCACGTTGCATCTGTGCGTGTATAAATACAAAGTAATGATCGGATGTTTGCTATCTCTGGTGCCTAATATTGGAGTGGCTCGCTTAGCTTGACCTATAGCACTAGCAGTTGTTTGTGTCAATCTCAGCCAATGTATATGCTGCTTTCTTTGGGAATAGGTGGTATCGTGAATGAGTACAGCACACCCCTCAAGCTTCTGCTTCATCTATAGTATTTTTTGCCAAATCTGCCCAGTTTGACCAACTTCAACCGCGTCTGCCCTCCGGGCGAAACTAATTCGGAATCTGACCCTCACGCCGGGCGCCACAAGCGGCGCCGACCTAACAGGTCGGCGATGGCGCTAACTTGCACTGGGCGGGCGCTGCTGACGTGGCCGCTATGTCGGCGCCGTTTCAACTGGCGCCGACCCTAGGGTTATACCCAATCGAGCAGTTTCCCTTTCTCCCCGATCCACTCTTACCACCACAGCCGCCTCCAGCCGCCTCCGCCCTCCCTCGCGACGCCGGCCGGCCGCACCACCTCCCGCCGCTCCTCCTCCGCTCTCTCCACCTCCGCCCATCTCCGGCAGCAGAGGGAGCTCCTGCACCTGCCCGCACGCCGGCCGCCGCAAGACGCGCCTACGCCGCCCGCACGCATACGACGCACGCCGCCTGGCCGCTCCGTGGTGGGCTGCCTCCGGCGTGGAGGATCCCTCCGCCATCTCCTCGCCCCGCACCTCTCCCTCCGCCGCAGGTATCTCTCCCCTTCCTCTCCTCTCTCAAATCCCTCCCCCTATTCTAAAATGTTATGACAATGTTGTATGTAATTATATATGATTGTGTTAGTTAATTGTAATTGTTCAACTTAAATGAATCATACAATGTAATTATACAATGTTGTATGTAAACTAATGTTGTATGTACAAACTAATGTTGTATGTAAACTTAGTTAATTGTAATCATACAATGTAATTATACAATGTAATTATGTTGTATGTGAAGCACATGTTCTAGTTAATTGTAATTATTCAAGTGTTACTAATGTAGATATTTCAATTAGATGATATTGCTACAAGTTTGACCAACATATGATGTAACATTATTGCTAATGTAGATAGTAATGTCGATATTTCACTTAGTAATTATACATATGATGTAATTATTCCACCCATAGGAGTTTTTTGTAGGAGTTGTTTGTAGGATACGGATACATGTGTAGATATTTCACTTAGATGATATTTTGTAGGAGTTGTTGGTAGTTGTCTATAGGAGTTTTTTGTAGGAGTTGTTAGGAGTTGCTAGATTGATTGGTATTGGCTATTTTTTGTGTGTGTTGTAAGCATGTGCAACATATATGAATGATATTGGCTAGTTTGTGTAGGGTGATTGTAGCAAAATGAGTAGGTTAGAGCAATGGAGCAAGGTATTTTAGGGTGATTGTAGATGGCATGGTATTATTGGTTGAACATTGTCGCATTTTGTTGGGTATTGCATTCTCTAATGGATGCTTTGGTATTTGTTTTGGCTATTAATATAGATGGCTTATGCAAAAGTCCTTCATGTGCATCACGGTGGGCATGTTGTGCAATCGGACTGTGGTGTTGCGTTTGTGGATATGGCAAAGACTGTGATATTTTTTCCGACTAGTCCTAGTCTTAGTGATGTTGTTGTCAAGGTTAGAGCTGCCCTTGGATGGAGTGACAAAGGCGATGAAGTTGTTTTCGAAGGAAGATATGATGCGGGTGGCTCTAGATCTTATACTGAGATGATCCCGATCAACGGTGACAACGAGTGGGATCTATACAAAGAGCTAGTGGAGAACTCGCAAATAAAATCTTTGGTCGTGTTTGCCGTCAAGGTCACCGGCATGCCCATCTTCTCATCGACTTGAACAAGGCCCTCGATTATCGAAAGAAGCAACGATGACCGTCCGAGGATGTGTATGATGCGGGTCCAAGCCAACCGCCTATGTGGGACACAGAAAATCAACAAGATGAAGATTACTTGGAGGAGATTGTGGAGGAATCCATTTATGTTGAAAGAGAACGAGTAGAGATCATCGAGGAGAAAATGAATGTTGAAACCTTAGAGCCGATCGAGGAAGAGTTTATAGCTGTCTCGCCAATCAACATTCCATCGTCGCCTTGTGTACCTTTGGTGGCATCCTCAATGCTTGAGGGAGATCCATATTCCTATGAAGATGACAATGAAGAGGACGAGGGTATGAACATGCTTACGCCACGGACTCGACGATGATCGCTCGGTTCCCAAGTTTTCGGAGAAGGATACCGATGCATTTGTCAAGGTGTGGAGAGATCCTAATGTTCATGAGTTCAAGGATGTTAGGCAGGCTCACCTAGCCGTGGCATATTCGAACCTCTGGGAGTATGGGCGGGCCCTAGACCCTCACCGAAGACGAGGCATGAGTCGACCTAGGGCACGGCCTTTTATATACCGGATAAAATTCAAGGCTATGTTGGACATGCAAGTATGGTTCCGTGAGTCGCCGTAAGTCATCATCGACCCTACATAGTGTTCAAGTCCGACCAAAATGAAAGATATGTTTTGATATGCGAGAATGAAGATTGTCCATGGAAGGTATGGGCAAGGAAGAAGAAACACAAGGTTGGTGGAAGATAAGTAAGTATGAAGGCCCGCACATGTGGCAATGCCGTCTGGAGGCAACAAGCACCGCAAGACATCTACTTTTATTGCACACCGGTGTGCCAATGCTATCAAAGCTACCCCTACCCTTCAAGCGGCCTCTTTGGTCCAATTTGTGAAACTCATATTTGACTATCATATCAAGTATGGAAAGGCTTGGAGGGCTAAGCAAATGGCTATGAAGATGGTTTATGGTGATTGGGAGGAAGCATATGGGAGGCTCCCTAGGTTGTTGGCGGCGATGGCACATCGAAACCCTGGTATGACGCACATTGTGTAGCCCCATCCAATCGAGACTCGCATGGTCGAAGGTGTCAAGTACCAAGTGTTCCGTCGAGCATTTTGGTGCTTCCGCCCTTGTGTTGAAGCATTCAAGCATTGTCGTCCATTTCTTTGTGTGGATGGAACGTTCCTTACACAGGAAGTTTAGGGCACCCTTCTTGTTGCTATCTCTTGCGCGGACAAACCGATTGGTCCCGCTTGCCTTTGCTCTTGTGGAAAAGGAGGACAACTTCAGCTGGAACTGGTTCATGCACTTGGTGAGGACTACGATTGTTGGCCCCGGAAGAGAAGTTTGTGTCATTTCTGAACGCAATCCGGCCATATTGAATGCCATGAGGGCAGAAATACCTGAGCATCCCCTTGTTAAGCACCGTTGGTGCATAAGGCATTCATGGGTAATTTCTACCGTGCTTGTCGTAATAGAGAAATGACTGAGTATCTCCGTAGGCTTACCTTCGTGTTCGAGCCGGCTATATTTGAAGAGATGTTCAATGAGTTGTATGGCTTGACAAATGAGAAGGGGAGGGGTTTTCTTAGGGAGAATTTGCCGGAGAAACACCTATGGGCTCAAGCTTTCGATCAGGACGGGGTTCGGTATGGTCACATGACAAGTAACATGGCCGAGATATTCAATAAGGTGCTAAAGGGTATCCGCACGCTACCGGTAACTGCCATCGCATCCTTTACTTTTGACAAGTACAACGAGTATTGGGTCACGAGGAGCGACGAAGTGAAGGTGCTAATTAATGCCGACAAAAGATGGCCAAAGACTGTTGAAGAAGAACTTGGATACCAAGCCACGAAATCTCATGACCAAACATGGACTTGTTTTGATAAGGAGGTGAAGTATGATGTTTGAGGTAGGAGGTACCAACTGTGGTGAGCAAGATGGTGGACGAAATATGTTGTTGTGCTTGCCAAGATTTGCACGTGTGATGCCTTTAGATCCATCTACCATGCTCTCATATAATAATCGGCGTGTATGCTCGGGCCGTGGACCCATACAACTCCGTCTCACGGTTCTACAATCTTGAAGAGCTATATCGCACATGGGCTGGTAGATTCGAGCCTTACCTAGACATGGCCCAATGGCCTAAGTATACCGGGCCGGTGTACTTACCAGATAGCAAGCTAATGATCGACACAAAAGGGCGAAGAGCGACTAAGCGGTTCAAGATGGACATGGACCAAGCCGATGGAGGGACAACCTTCAAGCGACCCCGTCCGAATGATGATTTTGTGGAGGACTCCGTGAAGAACCGTTGTTCGGTATGCGGCGAAGAAGGTCACAAGAACACAAAAAAACTAAGTTGTGAGGATCGGAAGAAGAAACTAGCCGCGGAAAAAGCAGCGGCGGAAGCCGCTGCCGCCGTGGCCGCTAGTAACCCTTCATCAAGCGGGCGTGGTAGAGGCCCTAAGAGGCCTCGAGGGACTAGACATATGAAAGGTTATCGCCGTCGTCCAAAGGTGATAGGGAAATTAGCCGAGGCGTTACAACGGGCTAGAAAGGTTATATTTTGTCCTATGTTATAAATTATTCCTGTTAGGTGTCTTTATTTTGTCCTATGCTATCAAATATCTTTCAATTATAACTGCATGTTTCTGAAACTCACAAAAAAACCTTGTCTTTGCAGGATGGCGGCTCGGGCACGGTACCATCTTCTTGAGGCGGAGTACGAGGAGAGCCACCGAGGTCGCATACTCTCGGAAACCCAGGTATGCACGTATTGTCTAACATGATCATCACTAAATTAATTATTGTTCTCTATTACTGTTTATTACTTGCTTAATTATTGCTAATGTAACATCCCAAAAATATCAAACTTAGATCTTCAATACTAATCCTAAAGTTTAGGGTTAACAAAAACTTTTCTAAATCAATTCATGAATGCATGTATATGTGTATGCATGGATTTCGAATTTCTTTAAAAACCAACTTGTTTGTGTGATCCATTGCTTGTAAAATGTTTATTAGGTGAAAATAACCTCATCTAAAACATTCCCCACACTTTTCCTAAAGAAAAATAAGTCAAAACAAATATATTAAGTGAATGGTCATTTTGACCAATTTAACTCCCATGCCTACTTTGGCTGTCTCAAACTTTCAAAACCTAACAGAAACTTTTCTGGATCTTTGCACCCCTTGAATGTACTCATAACAAAGTATCAAGGCCCACTTTGTGATTATCCAGAAACTTTCAAATGCATGGTTTAAATGACAACTCAAAATTGAATCTTCTTCATATGGGAAGATCCCACTTTTTCAAAACCCACTCAAACAAGCTCAATTTTCAAAACCCAAGCATCTGTAGACTCACCAGAACCAATCTAGCAAACCCACCAAAAATCATTTCAAAATTCAAAACTTGATTTCATGCGGCCATTTCATCAAACAGTTGCGAACACAAATCAAACAAAACCACAAACACTATAGTGTGCGGTGTTTTGAGCCTAACTTGTTCCTAGTTAGCTCTCACACAATCCAAGAGATCATCTAGAAAGGTTAGACCAGCACTAGCACCCGTGAGCTTGCCATTGCCATTAATGGTGAACAATGAGCAACCCCATGTCACCCCAATGTGGACAGCAAGCTAGAGCAGCGGCAAGCCTAGCCAAGCATGTCCGGGAGGCAGCCCACCGTCCACCACCACCGCCTGTCCCAGCGCGGCGTTGCCAAGCCTGGACCACGCGCACAAGACACGCCAGACCATGCCGAGCGTGCGTCGAGCGCCACCGACCATCACCCCTGCCGCGCACACACGATCACCACCGACCAGGAGACCGCCAGACATCCCGCTTAACGCCCCGCACCATACCACCGCCACCGTCGAAGACGCGCCGCTGCAGAGCACCGCCTGCCCATCAAACCACACCGCCCCATGCCTCGCGACCATGTCGTTGAGCATCGCCAGAGACACAAGACCGCCCCTACCCTTGCCATTAGCTGCACTGCGTCGCCCCGACGAGCTCACCTGCGCCGACGGTCCCTCGCCGACTATAAATAGAGGCCACCCCCGATTTATTCACACCATCTCACTCCCTCTCCTCACTGATCGTGCCACACCATTCTCGAGCAAGGCGAGCACCACCGCCGGAATTTCACTGGAGCTCGCCACGAGAGAAAGGAGCCAGCGATTGGAGCCGCCCAGAGAAGCCACCGCAGGAGGTTCGCCGTCGACTTCGCCGTCACCGCCGCCGACCGCCTGTACCCGGTGAGCCCCCAGCACCCCTCACTGGCCGCGCTAGGTTTCGTTCTCGCCGGAGCTGTCTCGCGTCGATGATGACCCTCAGCCGTTGGATTAGAACTAGATCGAACGAACCACGTTGCCCCATACCGCTTCGCCCGGCCCCGTGTCACTGACGAGTGGGGACACCCACTTAAGCAGCCCGCGGGAGCACTGCGCTTAGCAGGCCGGCCCGTTAGAATTTCCCGCGCAGCCCAGCAATTCAAATTAAATCTTTTCTTTTTAATTTCAAACACACTTCTGTACCCAACTTCAAAAATCATCCCAGATCGATTCAGTACACCAATTTAGATGAAACCAATTTTGTTGGAAAGGTATGTGAATGCTTAATCCAAGCCCGTTGGATTCAAGTCATTTGGATCTGTAGATCACCCATAGAAAAAATAACAAGGCAGAAGCTTTTCTGCATTCAAACATTTTTCAAATTTAAACCATAAAAGCTTTTGAGTTGATTCCAACTCTCAAAAATCACACTCAACCATACCTTTCAGAATATATAAAAATATATATAGGTTTACTTGCAGAAAGATGGTTCAAGCAATAAAAGAATGCTTTATAAGCATTTCTAGCCACTTTAATTAATTAAAATAAAAGGGTAAAACCTTATTATATTGTGACACCACTTTAAATCACCTTCCCATGGACTACAATATGTGGTGATGACATGTGTCAACATGATCCCATGTTTAGTTTGGAAAATATTAAATCTTAAGTAGTTTTTCAATGAGTAGAAATTACTTTTCTAAAATTAAAAGACTTAAACCAATCCTTAACCTTGTAATGTTAGAGATGATGCTAGATCATCTATAGGACCCTTATGTGTGATGATTGCAAGTAGTTAAGTATTGTTTGGTGATTGTGTACCTCGTATTTATTCATAGATGCTAGTACCGACCAAAGATACGAGGAGGAAGGAGGATACTACGAAGAGGAAGCCGAGGAAAACTTCAACCACTGCTCTGCACAAGGCAAGCTTCACTAACCAAGTTGACCAATGCAAGCTAACACTTGCCAGATACCCTATTGTTGCCACAAACCCATGCTTGTGATATGATTACTATATGCCTTAAGCGTATGTGACCATACCCACTTGCTAAACCAATCCTAGTTTTATGGCAAGCTTCTTACTTTATTTGTTTATCAAAGCTTACTTGGAGTCTACCTAAGAATTTGGTAGATACTAGACAGTTGTGCTGAAGGTTGCATAAAGAGCATAAAATTTGGCCTAAGCGAGAAACCTTGAGATCAGCCTAGGATATAAGGTTCGACTTAGTTGAAACTCCACTAGTTACCACCCCCCATTAGTACGACCCCCAGCTGTAGATGCTAGTGCTAAGCATAAAACTTGATCAACTTTAGATGGGAATACTTGGTGGAAAATGGTTATGAAAACCTTGGAATGATGGATCATTATATTGAAATTTTTTGGACATGTGTTTCCAAACACTTGATGATTCTGGTGATAAAAATGTTGAGGCATGAGCCTTAGCCCTTTATAAAACTGATGGTTGTCTGGATGCGATACCATTCCAATTTTATCGTACAACCACAATACCCGAATATTGGGTAGGGCTTGACTGGAAGCTTATATACCTTAGTATTAGTTCCCTCATGGCCAAGGTCTGAGCTGAGGCTACCTTGTGAAGATTGTCCACTGCAAGACCCAAGATGATGGTCATGGTTGGGAGGCCAAACTCACAGGAGAGGTGCTTATACTAGGAGTGTAATTGAAAGGTTAGGATTGATTATCCGCATCGAGTATGGTGAATTCAGGATTTGTTCTGACGGATGTATCGAATGTTGTGGTGAAAGTGTACAATCTCGCAGAGTGTCAAACTATTCGAATAGCCGTCATGATTATGGACAGTTGAGTATACTTTGTTCTCGCCGACTTTTCAAAATTACTTGTGAAACGACTTGAGACTTTGACTTGACCGCAACAGAGTTGTGACTGGAAATACAAGATCCCACTTAGGAGTTATAAAATTGTGACTAGCTTTGGAACTTAGTAGTTATAAACCTGGCTTTTGCAAAACAACCCTAGAGCCTAGTGTCCTATTATCCAAAAACCCCTTTACTTGTTAGTATTAGTTTGCGAGTACTTAAAGAGTACTCATGGCTTTGTCCCTGGCTATTCCCATGGCCAGACTATGAAGAGGAGTACCTGGAGGATGGACCCCAGGAAGGTTACGACAACTAGTATCATCTCCCATCGTCAGCATTGCCTGTGACCCCGAAGATGGAGCCTCGCCTACGCTACCGTTATTATTACGTATTTCGCTGCTTGATGTTGTATTCAGGACTGGATCATGAGATCCCTATTTGTGTAAGAATTTATGTATCGTTGTAATGGATGAAGTACTATGGTATCCAATTCTGTTATGTCTCGCAACAATGGTAATCCTGGGATTGCGATGTATGGCATAACAGGCATCTAGGATTGAAAATGGTGTTGACAAGTTGGTATCGAGCCATCGACCATAGGAGACCCTAGTTAGATTGGACTGAACCAAAAACTTAGTTTCAAAACTCAAGAACAAAACTATTTACAAAACTTATTCTCATTCTTACCTCTTTAATTCTTTAATAAACTTCATGTTCCTCAAAAACTCTTGCAAAATATATATAAAATTTTGACACACTTGATCACTTTGCTAATCTACTCATCCTCTATTTTTATAGATGGACGTGAAGTGCAAGTTTTACCAACTCGGGAATGGAGGAGACCTTATCTTTGAGAGGGATGCGGATCAGCTTCGGAACTCGAGCGCCCGCATCCCGAGTTCTTGAGCTCACTCAATGATCAAGGGGAGAAGATCTGCGGTGGCTAATTGTTGCAAGTCTCGAGGAAAGATTGAACCTCCCATCGGAGGGAATTCAGTTTACCTTGAGGGAAAACAATCGCTTGATGGACTTGCGAGCAATGCAGAAGCTCTTTCCGTCTGTGGGCAGAGCATCAATCGAGATCAAGGGTACCGCTTTGAGTTTTGCCCAAGACGTGATGCAAATGGTCAACCACCGGAAGCCCCATACCACCCCGAGTGAAGACTCAATTGGACCACCTTAGCTTCATGATGTATGATCGTCGCAGAGGCGGACAACCGCTGACTATTGCAACCACAAGTCTGTCATCATCAAGACGAAGGATCAGACCATCGCCATGCTAGCAAATGATCACAAGTCTCGCAGCCGTCAGCTCGACAAAAAGGAGCGCATTATTGCCCGTCTTCGCCATCGTATCTCATCTCTGGAAGAGACCATCCATGAGAGAGACATGCAGTTAGAGGAAAGGGAGAATGCCGGAGAAGATCTTCGTGGAGACCCTTACTCCTATCTCAGCGATGACGATGATTTTCTGGAGGATCAGGCCATGGACTTCTTCACCGATGAGGATGATTTCGCCTTCATCGATGATGCGGAAGATGATGAAGCCGCAGACTCCGAGCAGTAGTAGCACTGAGCACTAGCGTAGTGAGTAGTAGTCGGTCCCACTGTATCGTAGTTCCTAGAATGGTTCTTAAAACCATCTGTTTTTCTTTGTTGTGGTGTGTGTTGTACTGTGTGCTATGAGTGAATGAATGAAAAAGCAAGTTGCTAGAAAACTTGAGTCAAACTCTAAAAACTTTTCAAAGACACAAAACCTTAGAAATTTCCCTATTTTCTCATGATCTATATCAATCTTCAGATGCCACGTGGAGGAAGTGGTTCAGCCCCGGACCCGATGTTGCAGATCCTGCAAATGTTGACTTGACCGGAAGAAAAGATCGAACGTCAAGCCAACCTAGCCACTCTGCAACAGATAGCCCAGCTAGCCCACAACAACCAAGGCCATGGAAATCAGGACAACCACGGATCTAAGCTCAAGAATTTCCAGAATACCAACCCACCCGTTTTCACCAAGTCGGAAGAACCCCTAGACTCCGATGATTGGCTGCAAACTATGGAGAATAACTTAGAAGTAGCCGGAGTAGAAGCCAACGAGAAAGTCTTGTTCGCCACTCATTATCTAGCCGGAGATGCCAGGGCATGGTGGAACAGTGTTCGTGCAATGACCGGAGGCCAAATGATGACCAGGGAGAAATTCAAGGTCAAGTTTAGCAGAACCCATGTGCCGCCAGGTTTGATCAAGAGAATGAGAGACGAGTTCAGAGAATTGAAACAAGGAAGGATGACTGTAGTGGAATACCGTGACAAATTTTTGTCATTAGCTAGGTATGCGCCGGATGAGATAGACACCGAAGCCAAGAAGAAAGAAATATTCCTGAATGGTCTGCATGACGAGTTGAAGACAGTGTTAGTCAATATTCCCTTTGCTGATATTGAAGCCCTTGTCGACTCCGCTATCCAGATGGAAGGAAAGATCAACCAGGACAATGAGAACCGCAAGCGTCGCATGATGCATCAACCAGGAACCCATCAGACCCCAAAGTATCGCCCCAACCCATCTCTAGGATTTGCCCCAAGAACCAACAGACCCCCTATGACCCGTCCGACCTATCCCAATCGTGGAAACCCTAGACCCGGAGGAAATCACAACAACCCCGGCAATTCTAGCAATTTCACCCGTGCCCAACCCAAGTTCCACACCAACAATGCTACCGCCAACCCCAATACTGCCCCGAGGACTGGAAGCAATGTTGCGCCTGTCGCAGCCAAGGACAAGTCACAAGTGACCTGTTATGACTGTGGAAATAAGGGCCACTATTCCAACGAGTGCCCCAACAAGAAGAACGCTACAGCCCTAATACCAATGTCCCAGCAAGTTGGCCGTGTCCAACCAGGAGAAGATTTGCTGGAAATTCACTCAACCGCAATGGCCTTTTTTCTCATGCATCTTGAAGAAGCTCGTGAAGCGCAGACGTCGTCTTTGGGTATGTTTTCTGTTAATTCAAGATTCGCAAGAGTGTTGTTTGATTCTGGTGCATCGCATTCATTTGTCACCGAAGAATTTGCATGCACTAGTAAAATTCAACCAACCAAACTGAAGCATGTGATGATTGTACAAATTCCCGGATCGACCACCAAGGCTAGGCAAATTTGCAAAGCCGTCCCTATCCGAATCCATGGCATAAATTTTTATGCCAACCTAATAGTACTCGGAACTAAAGGTTTGGAAGTAGTACTAGGAATGGATTGGATGTCCAAACATAAAGGAATGATTGACTGTGCCAAGAAAGCCATTACCATGACCAGTACCGCCGGAATATCAGTCGAGCATATATCTGAAACCTTACCTTGCCAATTCAAGTGTAATAAGAGTTTAGCCCAACCTACCATTGACCAAGTTCGGATAGTCTGTGAATACCTCGATGTATTTCCAGATGTTTTGCCCGGTATGCCCCCAGATAGGGATATCGAGTTTATCATCAAACTAATCCCCGGAACAGGACCTATAGCCCAGAGACCCTATAGTATGAACCCGTCAGAACTAGAAGAACTGAAGAAGCAGTTGGATTCCATGTTAGAAATCGGATTGATTCAACCAAGTGCGTCCCATGGAGGTCACTGTCTTGTTTGTGGACAAGAAGGATGGAGGTAACCGTTTGTACGGATTATCGAAAGTTGAATGATGTCACCATCAAGAACTAGTACCCCTTACCCAAGATAGAGGATTTGTTTGATCAGTTGACCGGTGCCCAGGGGTTTTGTAAGATTGCTCTTTGAACTGGCTTTCATCAACTCCTAATTCGTGCAGAGGATATTCCAAAGACTGCCTTTACCACCAGATATGGATTGTATGAGTATACAGTCATGTCTTTTGGATTAACCAATTCCCCCGCTTATTTCATGAACCTCATGAATAAGATTTTTATGGACTTCCTGGATAAGTTTGTCGTTGTTTTCATCGATGACATTCTGATTTATTCCAAATCAGAAGAAGAACATGAGCTACACCTAAGGACCATTCTTGGAATCCTTTGAGAGCATCATTGTATGCAAAATTTAGCAAATGTGAATTCTGGTTACAGGAAGTAGGATTTCTCGGTCACATTGTATCAGCCGGAGGAATTGCCGTTGACCCTGCCAAAGTGAAAGATGTAGAAGATTGGCAAGCCCCAACCACTCAAACCCAAGTTCATGCCTTTCTCGGATTGGCGGGATATTACCGCAAATTCGTAGAAGGATTCTCTAGTATCGCCCGACCCATGACCCAATTGCTGAAGAAGGACAAGAAGTTTGAATGGATAGACAAGTGTGAAGCGAGTTTTCAAGAACTCAAAAGGAGATTGATTTCAGCCCCAATCTTGATCGTGCCAGATATCACGAAGCCCTTCGATGTGGATTGTGACGCATCCAAGATTGGTCTCGGATGTGTGCTAATGCAAGAAGGCAAAGTTATATCTTATCTATCTCGACAATTGAAGCAACATGAACAAAATTATCCAACCCATGACCTCGAACTCGCAGCCGTAGTTCTAGCCCTGAAGACATGGAGACATTACCTTATGGGAAACCGTTGTGAGATTTATTCGGATCACAAGAGCCTAAAGTATATATTCACTCAGAAGGAGCTGAATATGAGGCAGAGAAGATGGATTGAGCTAATCAAGGATTACGACCTGGACATTCACTATCACCCTGGAAAAGCCAACGTAGTAGCCGATGCCCTTAGCAGATTGCCGTGCCGCTTGAACTCCATGATTTTGAAGGAGCAACCAAGTTTGCACAAAGAGATGGAAGATTTTCGAATAGAATTAGTAAGTGAAGGATTTTTGGCTAGCATAGAACTTCAGCCCAGTTTGATCAGTCAAGTTAATGAGGCGCAGAAAGGAAATGCTAGTATCGACGGAATTAAACATCGTATCAGTACAGGCAAAGTACCCGGATTCACCGAGGACGAAGAAGGACTTTTGTGGTACAAAGGACGCCTTTGTGTACCAGCAGATTCTGAGTTAAAAGAAGTTATCTTGAAGGAGGCTCATGATACTCTTTATTCTATCCATCCCGGGGGAACTAAGATGTATCAAGATTTGAAAGAGCAATTTTGGTGGCATAAGATGAAGAGAGAAATCGGAAGCTATATCGCCAAGTGTGATATATGTCAGCGAGTCAAGGCAGGACATCAAAGACCCGCTGGATTGTTGCAACCTTTGCAAATTCCGGAATGGAAATGGGATTCTGTAGGAATGGACTTTATCACTCGACTACCTACTTCTAGTAGGGGAAATAACTCTATTTGGGTCATAGTGGACAGATTTTCCAAAGTAGCCCATTTCTTGCCCGTCAAAACTACCTATCAGAGTTCGAAGCTAGCAGAGTTGTACATCGCTAGAATCGTTAGTTTGCATGGAGTCCCCAAGAACATAGTATCGGATCGAGGAACTCAGTTTACCTCGAGATTCTGGAAGAAGGTCCAGGAAGGTTTAGGAACCCGCCTAGATTTCAGTACCGCGTATCACCCTCAGACCGATGGACAAACGGAGCGAGTAAACCAAATACTCGAAGATATGCTTAGAGCATGTGTGTTAGAATATGGATCCAAGTGGGAAGACTGCCTGCCGTTTGCAGAATTTTCCTACAACAATAGTTACCAAGCTAGTTTGCAAATGGCCCCATTTGAATTCATGTACGGAAGAAAGTGCCGCACCCCTTTGAACTGGTCGGAAGTAGGAGAGAGTCAAATTTTCGGACCCGACATCCTACGAGAAGCAGAAGAGAAAGTTCACAAGATTCGAGAGCACCTCAAGACAGCCCAATCCCGACAAAAGAGTTACGCCGACAAGAGACGTCGAGACCTCACCTTCAACATTGGAGATTTTGTTTATCTGAAAGTGTCGCCATTGAAGGGAATGCAGCGTTTCCAACTCAAAGGAAAGTTAGCCCCCAGATATATCGGACCTTTCAAAATTTTGAACCGTCGAGGAGAAGTATCGTATCAACTCGAGCTACCAGAAGAGATGTCAGCTGTGCACAATGTGTTCCATATCTCGTTACTTAGCAAATGTCTCGAAGTCCCCGAAAGATCAAGTGTTCAAGAATATCGATCATAGGACCATAGAGATCAATGATGACCTGACCTATCGAAGTACCCATCCGTATATTGGAGGAAGCCTTTGAACTACGAACCGAAGCATCAAGTTTCTCAAGATTCTGGAGCAACCACACGTAAGAGGAAGCTACCTGGGAACGCGAAGATCACATCAGGACGGAGTTTCCAGATCTCTTCAAATCCTAGGTAATCTTTTCGTCCTTTTTCAAATCTCGGGACGAGATTTTGTTTAAGGGGGGAAGGTTTGTAACATCCCAAAAATATCAAACTTAGATCTTCAACACTAATCCTAAAGTTTAGGGTTAACAAAAACTTTTCTAAATCAATTCATGAATGCATGTATATGTGTATGCATGGATTTTGAATTTCTTTAAAAACCAACTTGTTTGTGTGATCCATTGCTTGTAAAATGTTTATTAGGTGAAAATAACCTCATCTAAAACATTCCCCACACTTTTCCTAAAGAAAAATAAGTCAAAACAAATATATTAAGTGAATGGTCATTTTGACCAATTTAACTCCCATGCCTACTTTGGCTGTCTCAAACTTTCAAAACCTAACAGAAACTTTTCTGGATCTTTGCACCCCTTGAATGTACTCATAACAAAGTATCAAGGCCCACTTTGTGATCATCCAGAAACTTTCAAATGCATGGTTTAAATGACAACTCAAAATTGAATCTTCTTCATATGGGAAGATCCCACTTTTTCAAAACCCACTCAAACAAGCTCAATTTTCAAAACCCAAGCATCTGTAGACTCACCAGAACCAATCTAGCAAACCCACCAAAAATCATTTCAAAATTCAAAACTTGATTTCATGCGGCCATTTCATCAAACAGGTTGCAGACACAAATCAAACAAAACCACAAACACTATAGTGTGCAGTGTTTTGAGCCTAACTTGTTCCCTAGTTAGCTCTCACACAATCCAGTAGATCATCTAGAAAGGTTAGACCAGCACTAGCACCCCTGTGAGCTTGCCATTGCCATTAATGGTGAACAGCCGAGCAACCCCATGTCACCCCAATGTGGACAAGCTAGGAGCAGCAGCAAGCCTAGCAAGCATGTCCGGGAGGCCACCGCCACCGCCACCGCCTGTCCCGCCCGCGTTGCCAAGCAACTCGACCACGCGCACAAGACACGATTGAGACCATGCCGAGCGCGTTAGAGCGCCACCCTCGACCATCACAAGGCGTCAGGCCCGCACCCGCGCGCACACACATCACACCACCGACTCCAGAGACCGCCAGACATCCCTGAACGCCCCGCGCCATATAGCCACCCACGGCACCGAAGCGACGCCGCCTCTGCCGCGCAGAGCACCGCCCGTTCCAGACCAAACCACACCGCCCCATGCCTCACAACCATGTCGTTGAGCATTGCCAGGAGACACAGCACCATCCCCTACCCTTGCCCATGCCATTAGCTGCCTGTAATGTCGCCCCCGACGAGCTCACCTTGCGCCCCGACGGTCCCCTCGCTCGACTATAAATAGAGGCCACCCACCGATTTCTTCACACCATCTCACTCCCTCCTCACCGATCGTGCCACACCATTCTCGAGCAAGGCGAGCACCACCGCCGGAATTTCACTGAGCTCGCCTGCCTGGGAGAAGAAAGGAGCCAGCGATTGAGCCTCCCAGGAGAAGCCACCGGTACAGGGAGGTTCGCCGTCGTTGACTTCGTTCGCCTCGCCTACCGCCCGTACCCGGTGAGCCCCCAGCACCCCTCACTGGCCGCGCTAGGTGTCGTTCTCGCCGCAGCTGTCTCGCATCGATGATGACCCTCAGCCGTTGGATTAGAACTAGATCGAACGAACCACGTTGCCCATACCGCCGCCCAGCCCGTGTCAGCGAGTGGGTACACCCACTTAAGCAGCCCGCAGGAGCACTGCGCTTAGCAGGCCGGCCCGTTAGAATTTCCCGCGCAGCCCAGCAATTCAAATTAAATCTTTTCTTTTTAATTTCAAACACACTTCTGTACCCAACTTCAAAAATCATCCCAGATCGATTCATTACACCAATTTAGATGAAACCAATTTTGTTGGAAAGGTCTGTGAATGCTTAATCCAAGCCCGTTGGATTCAAGTCATTTGGATCTGTAGATCACCCATAGCAAAAATAACAAGGCAGAAGGTTTTCTGCATTCAAACATTTTTCAAATTTAAACCATAAAAGCTTTTGAGTTGATTCCAACTCTCAAAAATCACACTCAACCATACCTTTCAGAATATATAAAAATATATATAGGTTTACTTGCAGAAATATGGTTCAAGCAATAAAAGAATGCTTTATAAGCATTTCTAGCCACTTTAATTAATTAAAATAAAAGGGTAAAACCTTATTAAATTGTGACACCACTTTAAATCACCTTCCCATGGACTACAATATGTGGTGATGACATGTGTCAACATGATCCCATGTTTAGTTTGGAAAATATTAAATCTTAAGTAGTTTTTCAATGAGTAGAAATTACTTTTCTAAAATAAAAAGACTTAAACCAATCCTTAACCTTGTAATGTTAGAGATGATGCTAGATCATCTATAGGACCCTTATGTGTGATTATTGCAAGTAGTTAAGTATTGTTTGGTGATTGTGTACCTCGTATTTATTCATAGACGCTAGTACCGACCAAGGATACGAGGAGGAAGGAGGATACTACGAAGAGGAAGCCGAGGAAAACTTCAACCACTGCTCTGCACAAGGCAAGCTTCACTAACCAAGTTGACCAATGCAAGCTAACACTTGCCAGATACCCTATTGTTGCCACAAACCCATGCTTGTGATATGATTACTATATGCCTTAAGCATATGTGACTATACCCACTTGCTAAACCAATCCTAGTTTTATGGCAAGCTTCTTACTTTATTTCTTTATCAAAGCTTACTTGGAGCCTACCTAAGAGTTTGGTAGATACTAGACAGTTGTGCTGAAGGTTGCATAAAGAGCATAAAATTTGGCCTAAGCGAGAAACCTTGAGATCAGCCTAGGATATAAGGTTGGACTTAGTTGAAACTCCACTAGTTACCACCCTATTAGTACTACCCCACAGTAGATGCTAGTGCTAAGCATAAAACTTGATCAACTTTAGATGGGAATACTTGGTGGAAAAATGGTTATGAAAACCTTGGAATGATGGATCATTCTATTGAAATGTTTTGGACATGTGTTTCCAAACACCGATGATTACGGTGATAAAAATGTTGAGGCATGAGCCTTAGCCCTTTATAAAACTGATGGTTGCGGATGCGATACCATTCCAATTTTATCGTACAACCACAATACCCGAATATTGGGTAGGGCTTGATGGAAACTTATATACCTTAGTATTAGTTCCCTCACGGGCAAGGTCTGCAGTGAGGCTACCTTGTGAAGATTGTCCACATGCAGTACCCAAGATGACGTGGTCATGGTTGGGAGGCCAAACTCACGGGAGAGGTGCTTATACTAGGTAGTGTAATTGAAAGGTTAGGATTGATTATCCGCATCGAGTATGGTGAATTCAGGATTTGTTCTGACGGATGTATCGAATGTTGTGGTGAAAGTGTACAATCTCTGCAGTGTCAAACTATTCGAATAGCCGCGTCATGTTATGGACGATTGAGCCATACTGTTCCCCCGTCAGACTTCTCAAAATTACTTGTGAAACGACTTGAGACTTTGACTTGACCGCAACAGAGTTGTGACTGGAAATACAAGATCCCACTTAGGAGTTATAAAATTGTGACTAGCTTTGGAACTTAGTAGTTATAAACCTGGCTTTTGCAAAACAACCCTAGAGCCTAGTGTCCTATTATCCAAAAACCCCTTTACTTGTTAGTATTAGTTTGCGAGTACTTAAAGAGTACTCATGGCTTTGTCCCTGGCTATTCCCATGGCCAGACTATAAAGAGGAGTACCTGGAGGATGGACCCCAGGAAGGTTACGACAACTAGGATCATCTCCCATCGTCAGCATTGCCTGTGACCTCGAAGATGGAGCCTCGGCCACGCTATTATTACGGTTCCGCTTGATGTTGTATTAAGGACTGGATCATGAGATCCCTATTTGTGTAAGAATTTATGTATCGTTGTAATGGATGAAGTACTATGGTATCCAATTCTGTTATGTCTCGCAAAAATGGTAATCCTGGGATTGCGATGTATGGCATAACAAGCATCTAGGATTGAAAAATCCGGGTGTTGACAGCTAATCGCTATATTGGCAGGCTCTACTACCCCTTCGCATACGTGGACACAAGGTCAATACAGAGCAGATTGTTTTTGATGAGAGGTACACACCGTACTTACGGAGGGCGAATCTGATTGGCTTTGTGACCATGATTGAGCGTGGGCTGCCGACCTACAACAGTGTCGCCCTTACAGCGCTAGTCGATAGATGGCACGTGGAGACACACACGTTTCACCTTGCATGTGGCGAGATGACTATAACTTTGCAAGACATGGCGATGTTGACCACCTTGCCTATCTCAGGATGGGCTGTGACTGGAAATATACAGGCAGACAGATTCAGGGACATGGTTGAAGAGCTTCTAGGAGTAAGGCCACCAGAGAAAATTGCTGGGAGCAAGACAGGTGGGATGAGATTGACTTGGATAGAACACCACTTTGGGCATCTTCCCCTCGATGCCAACGAGGAGACCGTATCACGATATGCTCGAGCGTATGTGATGTATGTGTTTGGAAGGTGCTTTTTTCAGACTCTGGGGGTAGCGACGTCTCATGGATGTATTTGCCTCTACTACGTGACTGGGACGATGCTGGGACATACAGCTGGGGTTTGACTGGGTTGGCTTACTTGTATCGCCAACTTGATGAGGCTTGTAGGAGGAGCAAGGGTACATCAAACATGGGTGGTTGTGTTCTGGTCTTACGGGTTGGTTTACTTTGACCAACATAATTATTTGCATTACCATTTAGCTTTGCATAACCATCTAGCTTTACATAACCTATTTGCTTATTTTCAGGTTTGGAGCTGGCTTAGATTTCCCATAGGCTGACCCACCACCTACGCACCCAGGGATTGGGAACACACGGAAGAAGACCGTGCACCCACCGTTGTGTACTTTTATGAGGATGTATCTACCAAGTGGGGGCCCTCCGATAATCAGACGATCATACACGAGGATTTTGACTCCTTGCGTCAGGTGAGTGTCATATCGATTTTGCCTCCTTGTGTACTTTTATGAGGATGTATCTACCAAGTGGGGGCCCTCCGATATGTTGTCATTGTTGCCTGACATTTTCTTTTTTCACTCATAGGTTACATGGCAGCGACACCGTGAGTGAGCTAGGCGAGGACATTAACTTAAACCCGATGTGCACTCAAGACATGGATATGTGGACGAAGAGGTGCCCGCTCATTTGCTTCTCTGTCGGTCAGTACCACCTTCCACACCGAGTCGGGATGCAGTTTGGTAAGCTTGAACGCCCGGAGCACTTCTCCACCTCGTCTAATCTGCACAAGTAAGATTCCTTCAGCGCCAACCCATTTATCCTGTCGCATATATGTTTCTCCTTGATTCTTCACTGTCTCCTCTATGTGCTTTTTGATAGGCTTGATAGAAGGAAAAACAAGTCAATTACTGATTGGGAACATCATCACCGGGAGTATATCCAGGAATGGAATGACAAGGCATCTCATAAGGATATCCTCCAGCAGAGTTGGACTTATAACAACAGCCGAGACTACGAGACATGGCTGCAGAAAGCTACTCGGGTTCATCTCAAGCCCAGCTGGACCAACATCGATTGCTTAGAAGAGGGGTCCGACGAGCCAAATGAGTTTGATGAAGAGGTCCGGATGGACAAGCGTGTCGACCATGGCCCCGTGCGAAACCGTGTGGTAAGAACATAGTAATATCAAGCACTGAATTATTTGCTAGTTCTCGTTGATGATGTTCATATGTGTCATGCTTTGTAGGCCGGTGAGCTTGTACGAGGTATCAAAGAAGCTGAAGTGGCGCCGAGGGTTACTCCAGGAAGTCCAGTTGCCGAGTCTACCCTACGGAAGTGTCTCGAGGTAACGACTAGCAAAGTTCACAAGTTTGGCAAATGTACATATGTTTCCCGCTCATGTCTACAAATCTAGCCAACACTTACATTTTTCTATTATGCAGAAATTGGTCAAACGTTCCCGCTCGTTGGTGTCTAGACTTGGATGCCGGGATCCTACCGCTGACATGACGAGTCTCCAGCCGAGCCCTCCAACTTCTAGTGGCAGCGGATCCATGTACAATTCAGGTGACGGGAACTCCATCGACTCTGACACTCCGTTGTCCATGTTCCGTGGAGCTTCGTCCTCCCAAACTGTCCATGATGGTCCGGAGCCAAGCCAATCACAAGGTATGCCTCGTAGGGGTTCTCGTGCACGCCGCGCACCGGATATTACAACCCCCGGCACTGATGCTCTCAAACCACGCCGTAAGAAGGGTGTCGTCAAGAAAAGGAAGGCGCAGAACTGAGATTTGTTTGTGTTGATTGTGCAGACATGTTATGAAACTTGACTATGTATGATTTGAACTATGTATGACTTGAACTATGTATGTGCGGATGAACTATATTTGTCTCACCACCTGATGTGCTATATATAATGTTGTGAATCTTGATGTGCTATATGTAATGTTATGAAACTGTCATTTGTGATTGTCATATGTTTGTCATCTGTGAATTTGCTATATGTAAATCTGTGAATACAATTTCAAGTGTGCAGAGACGTCGGAGCCATTTCACCTTGGCCAAACAGAGCAAGGTCGGTGCCATTTCAAGTGGCGCCGAACTTCGGCGCCTTTATTCATGCTCGGCACCACACCAGACACAGAAGGTTTTCTGGGGGAACAAATCCAGCCCCAGCTTTCGGCGCCATTTCACCTGGCGCCGAACACTGAGCACATGTAATTTGGATAGCACACTGCTACTAGTAGAACTACACACTATTGGTGGTGACTACACACTGCTGCTAGTAGCACTAAAACACTGAGCACATGTGATTTGGATAGCACGCTGCTGCTAGTAGTACTACACACTGTTGATGGTGACTACACACTGCTGCTATTAGTACTACACATTAGTGATAATGCAGTGTATAGTTGATGGTGACTACACACTGTTTACAGTGGCACTAAACGAAAAGCAAACATACCCAATACAATACTTTAGAAATGTCTAGCTATATATATCACTCGTACACAATGTTTTCCGTCTCACCTACAACAACACAACAATGGCAGACCTTCGACGATTTTGGTGCGACTGCAACTTTGAATCTAGGCTATGCTATGACTGGAGGTTCCGAAATGCTGGCGAAGGTATTGGGATTGTCTCAAACGGCAGGTATCCACTTAAAACCATCATATTTACAAATATATATCATATGTGTGTTATATTTAATAATTGTAGAATATTTTATCAGGGTAATGGCCAATGTGGATTCTTCCAGTGGTGCGACGACCCGTTTCCTGTTGAAGCACGGGTCCTCATCATGGACCAACGTGTCCAGATAGAAAATTTGAAGGCACGTATTCGGGCAATCGAGTGGGGAGCCGTAGTATTGTTTAAATTTAGCCCGTGTGTAATATTTACTTAGCCGTACCGTTATGTTCCGCAGAATTATGTTTCTCACTTTGTTTGCCGAAACACTTGTAACTTATTTATGAATTCTATGATCAATAAATTAGCGGGCTAATCTTTCTCTCTATATATATCCCTATATTACTTTTAACTCTCGGCTGGTGTGTCTGTCTTTGTCATTCCTCCATAAATAGCACCCGGGTGGTTGCCTGTCTGTCTTCGTATTCACTCCAATCAACCTCTCTCTATCTCTCTCAGCCAACTCCTCTCACTCTCTCTCTCTCTCTCAGCCAACACCACTCATGGCCGATGCAGGATCCTCTTCAAGGAAAGGGAAGGAGATAGCCTTTGAACTCGTAGGTCCTCGTAGTGGTACATTCCTCCCACCAGACATGCCACCGATGAATGAACTAAACGGCCATGTTCTGTGGATCATACAGTGTGATTGCATGGTGGGATGCTGCTACACAGCTGATGAAGCCAAGATGAAGAGCGGTGGGCTTGGCGGAAAATGGGGATTTGTGTGTGGGCACGCCCGGGGTCCTGCACCCTATTTAGTAAGAACTCTCTCCTTGCTCAATTTTTTTACTAGGGTAGAACTCTCTTCTCGCTCAATGTTTAAGTTAAAAATCTATATTATTCAATAGGCGGGATCGCGATGCGACAAGGATTTCTGGTTTGAAGACCAAAGACAGTATGAAGTTTACTGGTATGAAGAAAAGTGTGTGTAGAAAAAAGAGGCCAAGGAACTAGAGGAGAAAAGAAAGAGAGAGCACAGACATCACAACCAGAAAGCGTTCGAGGAATGGTGTGCTAAAAAGATGGCCAACAAACGAAACAATTAGGATGAGTACGAAAATTGCTAGACACTCGTATTTCCTTTTAATTTAGTTTCCATTTCAAAATGGTGCTCTTGTATCTTTGATTTAGAGGGGTCAATGGTTTCCATTCCCCGAGCACCAGCAGTAGCAACAAATAAATTGTACCGTCTAGCAATTTATCATCATTTCGTGCTATGCAATGTACTTATCATCTAAGTAGAAAACAATTTGAGTTCCAAATATTTCATCTCAAGTACTCATTACAAACATAATGAAAACGGTGCCAAATTAGTTCCACAACTTACAACCAAGCCTGATACATGATGATATCAGAATGTGCCAAATTAGTTCCACAGCTTCCACTTTGTGTTTTCCTTATTCAACCAAGCCTTGCTATCTTCCCACTCTTTCCTTCTCTTCTCTTCCCTTTGTTCTTCTTTAATCCTTGCCTCTTCTTCTTTCTTCCTTTTAGCTTCTAACTGGTACTTCCTTGATCCCTCATACTGCTTTTCAATCTCTTGCAACTCCAAGTTTATTTCATCCTCATGCTTCTTTTCTCCTCATCAAAAACCTTCCAAGACTCATCTAAAGTGTCGGCCGTAAAGGGGACACCACCGTGTCATATCTTGACAGTGCTCACCAAACAAGTGGAGGAGCCTTGGGTGTGGTCTCGTGTAATTTCCAATACTTAGGTGGAGATGGAGGAGGACGCATAATGCGTTTCCACCTCTCAGCTGATTTTGGGCCCAAAAGAATGCTAATATCCGATGAAAGAAGATAGTCATCATAACACTCGGGGCCATCGATCCACTGGAAGAAATAGCATGTGCAATGTTCCTGTCAAATAAAATTTACCATATCAACAAACAACGATCAATCAAGTATGATAGATACCATGTCAGAAGACACCAAAACTCACGCGTGTATCGGGGCAACGGTAGAATGCGCGGCCAGCAGTAGTGTGGTAGTTAGATTGTTGTATATGACAAGTTTTACCACAACAACAATTTGGTACCGGATATCTTGGTACCACCGGAGCATCTTTCCATGACATATTGGGATACTTGCCTTTGGTACTTTCCGCAAACTTCATCTGACGTGCAATCTCCGTCCACATGTCTGGAGAATCTACAAACATTAGAATAATTAACATAGCAAACACTATAGCAAACACTATCACTTATAATGTCCTAAGCTATATTATCATACAACCGGCTAATTTTCCATTGAAGTGCTTCCCAACTTAGTAAACACTATAGCAAACACTAAGACAAGCTCATATCCAATGCATACATACCCTAGAAAAATCTATGGAAATGAATCCTACAAATATATTTCCACATGTGCATATTTTTGTTTTGTCATATGTAAACTAAATTAGCAAACACTAAGACAAAGCTCCTATCAAATGCATGCATACACTAGCTACAATCTATTCAAACAAATATTACTTACAAAGATATCTAAATAACATATCTATGATCTTCTAGGATTTCAACAAAAAAGAGATAAATGAGATCAAATTAGACATTCTAATAGGTGGAATCAAAGGGGATTTGAGAGAGATTACCTCTAAGAAGACTTGCCATGGTCCCAATCCAAGAAATCTTGGAGTTTCAACTAGATTTGAAGATAGGGGCGAAAAACAGGAGAGAGAGCTTGTGGCGGCTGGGAGGAGGAAATGGGAGGGCTGGGGAAGGGAAACTGCTCGATTGGGTATAACCCTAGGGTCAGCGCCAGTTGAAACGGCGCCGACATAGCGGCCACGTCAGCCAGGCGCCCGCCCCAGTGGCAAGTTCGGCGCCATCGCCGACCTGTGTTAGGTCGGCGCCGTTTGAAGTGGCGCCGACGTGAGGGGTCAGATTCCAAATTAGTTTCGCCCGGAGGGCAGACGCGGTTAAAGTTGGTCAAACTGGGCAGATTTGGCAAAAAATACTCATCTATATACGTCAAGACGTTTTTAGAAGAAGAACCGTGATTGAATGTGAAAGTAATTGGCTGCTAGTATCCAAGACACATCGTGTATGGGCGGGCGGTCTCAACTTAGGTTTCTACATGTGCTGACATCAATTTACACGCAATAAGTCCATGACTAGTTACGACACGACATGATTTCTTTTTTTCTTTCACACCACAAAAAAGGCAGGAGATTTAGGCACCACCAAAACACATTAGATTAGTACTCCATCTAGTATCGCTTGGCGAAGTTGACAAAGTAAATGGTTCTACTTTGCAGGAGAAACAAAGAAACCATAATATCTACAATCTTCACACTGTCTCGTCCGCGCTAGTTTTACATTTACAGCCCTGTATGTCAAAATCACCCAGCAGTCCATCACTCTCTCTGCCCATCCATCTATCTATGCATAATTTTTTCCAAGCTGAAAAATGACCATATGTTTTGAACTAGTTTTTCGATTTAAGATATCTTCTAAACATCGTCTTCAAGTTTTTTTTTTGGAAATGGACATCGTCTTCAAGTTGACGAAAAGAAATTCCAGAAAACACTAATTTTCAATATTTTTTTGAATTATTAAATCCCATGTTTTTTAAACTCTCGATTGAAACATTTTTTAAGAAATTACTTTATTCATGCAGTATGGCTGTCGTTAAGTTCCTCCTAATTGCTAGGCTTATTTTAAACTAAATCTTTATTAATAATTGGCTGAACGGACAAGTGGATGGCTTTGGTGGCTCGACACCGGTCTCCACGTGTCACTGGAACAGCGACCAAGGGAGCCGTGTTGCATCTACCGCGTTAACGAGGGAAAATCTCGGTGTCGTGGTACAATGGGGTATCGAAGACGGGTGACTTGATGGACTCGTGCACGGCGGGGCACTGTCGTTGCGGCATTGACGCCATATCTGGCAAGGGTTATGCGGATTTTTGCCTTGAAGACCACTCGGTGGTTGAATGGTGATGACAAATCTTCTAAAGCGAGTGCATGAGGTGTCCGCTGAGGGTCTACTGGTTTCGTTGTGTGCTCCTATTTCGCCATAAGGGTGACTCAGTGATGCTCCGGGTACCTAGCTAGTGGGGTGTTGTTTGTGTTTTTAGGGCATAAGGCCCCCGATGGCATTTTATTCTCCCATTGTTGGGTTTGTAGGTGTTGTATTATGGCACCGGGTTGTTTGATGTATGTTCTGAATAAAATGTAAGTAAATGCCGTATGCATCTCTTTGATGCAGAGGCAGGGGTCTCAACCCCCTTTTTGAAAAAAACATTCCATAGCTATCAAGGTTTTTGTAAGAGAATTCGATATTGATCCTCACAAACATGCTATGCCCCCTCGGGCCTTGTTTGGTACTATAGTATTTGTGGGGATTAGAGGGGATAGTCCCTACCAAACATCAAATCTCCATTTACCTCCAATAGTATGTTTGGTTCTAGAGTATTGGACTGATCCAATTCCCACTAATCCTCACTTTTCCCTATGTTCTAGTTTTTATTTCACATATCCAATACACTACCCCTACCCACTTACTTCATTGGTGGGGATTGGGTTTTTGTAGAGATTAGAGGAGTTTGGGCGTAGGTGGGGTTTCACCCAATCCCTTTAGAGATTATCCTTTTTAATCTCCACTAAAACTCTAGTACCAAACAAGGCCTTAGAGATTTACGCATTGAAACACATGAGATTTGTTCTCCGTCCATTGTTGCTTGACGATATTTGAGTTTGATGCCACTCATGATTGCAGCATGACTCGTTGCTAAATAAGGATCTGTTTTTTTTTGGGGTTGCAGTCACTAGTAGGGATATGCCTACTGCAGGCAGTGTTAACAAAAGTGGATTGTGGGTGTTTATTTTGACAGCATCTAATATTGAGTCAATGGTAAATGTTACTAGGGGCCTATAGTGTCCACGCGCCCATTATTTACCATAGTTGGCGTGTTCACACGTTGAATGGGACCGTTAAATACTACTGGTGGCGCGGGAGTAGCATGCCGCCGAATGTTAAAAGATCCAACGGAGGAAAAACTGGATCTTGACGCCGGCAAGTCCTAAACATTCAAATTTTAGGCGGATTTCATTAAATTGACAACTTTTATTAAAATATTAGAAGAACTTACAACTGATTTTGGAAAGATTAAGCCTAATTGAATCTTATCTAGAGATATAGGGAGAGTAGTTGACTCCCTCGCCAGTGAGCCATCGGGTCCGTGGCTGCGGCGTGGCGGCAAGAGGTGTCCGCCATTATTGACACCATATGGACACGCCGCCATTCTCCTCATGCGCTGCATGCGCCTCCTCCTCGTGCTTCCTCATCTCCAACGCCCGGGGTCCTCATCATCGTTGAGCTCAACGATGGTCGTCCTACCCTTGTTGTGGTACGTGCATCCTGTGGGCTCCTGGATGGCACCGCTGCAGCCGCTCTTCGAGCCACACATTGCTGCTTCGTCTTCCCGAACTCAATAGGTGATCGCCACCGTTTTTCCTCTCCCAACAACCAAGTATATCCCCGTGTAGGCCATGAGCTTGCAGCTGGCCTTCGCCCTTTTCCTTATGTACATGTGCTGCCATGAACTGCCTATGGTCGATGCTGCTTTGCAGGCCACGGTCCTCAATAAGGTAGCGACACCATGGACATCGAAGTCGTCGAATGTGGTGGCTGATACCTTCTCGAGGTCGGCGGCAATCTCTTCCTCATCGCCCATCTCCTCACCCTCCCCATCCGCTGCCGTCTCCCTCGATCCTCCCTTTCGCTGGCATCCGATGGTGGATAACTCATCCTAATTCTGCTGGTGAAGTGATGGGCGATTGGTGTTTATGAAGAGGAAGAGGAGCCAGCGGTGTTTATGAAGTGGAAGAGGAGCTAGAGGTGTTTATGAAGAGGAAGAGCGCCAGTGGTAGAATAAATCAAAGAGTCACGCGTGTTATCCTATTTCGCCGCTAGCGAGTCAAGTGCGGAGCTCTTTGCAGACACATGTCGTCTCATAGGATTTAGTCTGGCCGACGAGACGTGTGTGAGGCTAGTCAGTAGGGGCGTTCTGGTCGTTGTCGTGTCACTATAGGGGGCAACTGGAGGCGTGGAGAGATGATATGCCACCAGAAAATTATTAGCGGGCATTCACATACACGACATCACCGCAAATAATTTTGGGTCGGCCGGTCTATTGGGCCCCATGCGGTGGTGGCGTTGCATCCGGCTGTAACACGCCGCCAGTACATGAATATTTGGGCAGAATGGACAAAAATAACCCAAATTTGAAAGGATTTCACAAAATGGCCCATCTGGAAAACAATTTCACTGGACTAACTCTTTTTGTAGCGTCTAACAGATAGACGCAACACTCTACAGTGTAGCGCCTTTCAGCTAGGCGCTATGCCCCCTGCCAGCGTGGCACCGCCTGGCCCCTCCCTGGCCCCACCCCGTCGTGTGACGCCCAGGCGCTATGCCTGGGGCAACTAACGCCCAGGCGCTATGCCCAAAGTGTAGCGCCTAGCAGATAGGCGCTACACCCTGGGACTTAAGCTGTCGGGCGCAGCCCCCCTCTCCACCCCTCCCCATTCAGTCCCAGCTCGACCCAAACAGGAAGAACAGCAAGGAGGCGCCCCCTTCTCCCCCCCCCTCAAATCTCTCACATTGGAAGCTTTATTTGGTGGATTTGTGCCTCTCCCCAGCTGCTAGAGGTACCCTCCCTCATTCCCCTCCGTTTTGACCTCTTGAAATCTTTCATTTTGGTTGGACTTGGCTTGAAACCCTAGAAATTTGATTTGGAGAGAAATGTTTGGAAATTTGTTCGATTTATTGGCCAATGTTGGTTATAAAGATGTGTATGAAGCATTTAGTTAGGTTTAGGGTTGTTGAAATGACATTGTTTGGTATATTGGAATGTTATGGCTAGGGTTAGGGTTAGGGTTTGCTTATGTGAGAGAGGGTGTTCTTGTTAGCTTTATGGTTTGGTAATGTGTCTAGTATAGTTTTGTTTATCTTGTCATGGTTAGTTAATGAACATATTCTCCTATGTGTTAGGGATGGCAAGAATTGTTCATGTTCATCATGTGGACAAGGATGCCTTTTTGAAAGGCAACATAGAACCGGACCCGGATGAGCTAGATATTGTGTTTGAGCGTAGTCCCACCTATGCCGAGGTCTTGGAGCAAGTGAGGATTGAATTGAAATGGATGGACCCATGTGATGTTGTTGAGTTGGAAGGAAGACATAATGTGGGTTTTGGAGTGCATATCCGTTGGAAGACCATGCGTATCTTCTCCGAGCCTCGTTGGCTTGCATACAAGGAGGTGGTGGCCGAATCACTAGACAAGGCTCTTGAGCTATTTGCCACCAAGAAGGTTGATAGTTCATTGACTTTGGACTTGAACCGCCGTGCTTCCCCATTGGATAGTAGAAGTCCTCCACCCGTGGAGCAAGAGCTATGGATTGAACCTCCTTTGAGCCAAACATTGAGCCCGATTTCAAGACACCAAGACGAAGTGTTGGAAGAGGACAATGATGGTTGTGAGGGTGAAGATGATGATGATGTTGAACTCCATGAAAACAATATTGGTGATTTGGAGAAATATATCACTCAACATGACATGGACCGTGAACTCCCGTATTCTCGAGGCTATGCTTCGGACTCAGATGATGATGGTCCCGAAGAAGAAGTTGACGAGGAGGGGTTCACGGCTAGAGAGGCCGAAATCCACCATACCGTATTGGGGCGGGACCATCGGGTGCCTTTGTTTCGTGATCTTAGTCTCACGGATGAAGCCACGGTTGATGGTGGCAAAGGCATAGTGCTTGGACCAAGGACAAGTTCTTACCGGGATGGCAATGAAGTGAATAATGGCTTTTGCAAAGGATCAAGGTTTAAGACCTTGTTGGAATTTAAGAAATGGATAAAGGACTTCTCGGTGAAGCATCATCGTCCTTACACGGTCGTGCACTCGGATATCAAGAAGCGTTACACGGTGAAGTGCGAGGCGGAAGGATGTCCTTGGATTGTGCGTGCTAGACCATTCAAGGGAGGTTCCGATTGGCACATATCTAGTTGCGTATCAACTCACATGTGCCGAGGACCGATGGTGGATAGCAAGGATGCAAAGCATGAGCACCGACAACTCACCTCCGAGTTCCTCGCTTATAGGCTTTCCAATGACATCGCGTCGTTTCCAATAATGAGCATCAAGCAGGTCATGGAGTTTGTGAAAGCCCTCTTTAACTATGAGGGAATGCGGAAGGCATGGAAGGCTAAGCAAGCGCATTCAAGATGTTGTACGGTGATTGGGAGAAATCTTATAACCGAATCCCAAGGTTGTTGGGAGCGATGGCCGATGCTAACCCGGGCATGGTTCATGTGGTTGAACCTTTGGGGAACAAGACAAGGATTGTAAACGGAAGAACCGTTCGAGTTTTTGGCCGTGCATTTTGGGCTTTCGAGCAATGTGTTCAGGCATTTGAATATTGTAGGCCGGTCATCTCCGTTGATGGCACCTTTTTGACCGGTCAATTCAAGGGCACTATCTTGATTGCAATATCCAATGATGCCAACAACCGGTTGATTCCTTTGGCCTTTGCTTTGGTAGAGGTGTAAAACAATGATAATTGGGAGTGGTTCTTCCATCTTTTAAGAACCAAGATATTAACCCCTCATAGGGAAATATGTGTCATCTCGGACCGTCATCAAGGAATTCTTAAAGCGGTGGACCAACATATTCCCGGGCATGTTCCGTTGCACCATCGTTGGTGCATGAGACACTTTTATTCAAACTTCTATAGGGCATGCAAGAGCAAGGATTTGGACGATGATCTACAAGATTGTTGCCTCGCTTTCACGGAACGTCGTTTCTCAAACTTGTACAACAAATTTCTCTTCAACAAAGAGCTCGATGCGGGTGGTCGAGAGTTTCTCGATAGGATCATTGGAGAAAGAACAAAGTGGGCACGAGCATTCGATGACGGTGGCTGGAGGTACGGCCAAATGACAAGCAACATGGCAGAGGCCTTCAACAAGTTGCTCAAAGGTGTCCGTGCATTGCCCGTCATGGCAATAGTCCGTTATACATTCGACATGATGAATGGGTATTTTCTTAAATACTCAGGAGAAGCGGACCAGATTATGGGGACTACAAGAACAAGCACAAATACAAGTACCCACCTAAGGTTGATGATTGGATGCAATTTCAGACAAAGAAAGTGTAGCATCCCAGTTGTCTAACCACTGTAATGCTACTAAGTTTAATAATAAAATGGGCCACTTCCAACATATAATTGTTGCATCATCATCATATCATGCTCATGTCATCATGTCCCCTTGCATTGGAGCATCATATAAAACCTTTTTCTTGTTTGGTTCTTATCTCATGTGCATTATTAATTGTAGTTGCTTCTTGATATTGTATTTGGTTCTTACTAAATTGTTAAATGCCCAAGTTGAGTTGGGGGCATCTCTTTTGACTCCACCACCTTATCTTTCACCACCTTATAATTCCACCATCCAATAATATGGGCTTGGCTTTTATTGAGTTTCTCTAGCCCATGTTGTTGGTTGGATCCACTCATAATCTATTTGCTTGGCCTTTGCCACCTTTTGTGCATGCAAGGATTAAAGCCACATGAACTCATGTTGTTTTCACAATATAACCATTTGGCATTAATTGTCTTGCATGGGCCATGCAAGTACCCTTTTTCCTGGATTTGGTTTTTGTTGGAATTCTAAATGAATCACTCCTTCCTTGCTTGCTCTTGTTTGGTAGTGTTAAACCCTCCCTCTCTTTTGCCTTTAGCTAGACATCCCCATGCCCCATACCCCACATGTGCTAAGGAGCATGCCCATCCAAACCACCCTTGCTTGGATTTTTGCTTGATCTTGTAAGAACATGCATGGTCCAAGATCCACATCCCCATGGCCATCTTCCTTCTCCCTTTTCTTGCTTAGTCTTGTGTTGAGCTTGGACTTGGTGCATGCTTGCCCAAGTTTAGTACCCCCATCTTCTCACCTTGCAAGCAAAAGACCCTAATTCAATCTATCCTAAAAACCAAAAACCTAAACCCTATTTTATAACTATCCTAAAACTAAACACTATTTTACATATACCCAAAATAAATCCTATTCTACCCCTCCCTCTAAACAAAACCCCAAACTAAACCTACCCCTCCCCTTTCCTCTTCTCCCTAGCATGGGCACCATGCCCTCTTCCTCTCTCTCTCCACTCAAACAACACCTAATCTCCCTCTTCCTAAACTAAAACTAGCTACCACCTACCATGCGCCTCACAGCCCTTGCTGCCCCACACGACCAGGACACCCCCATGCTGCCCCCACACGGCATGGCACCCACCCCTCCTAGCCCTAGCTCGAGCCGACCATCCCCTCTTCCTTCCCTTTTTCTTTCTCTCAGCTAGCACCTGCCCAGCGGCCTCGGCCCACTGCCAGCGACCCTGTCCATCGCCCTACCCCCACCTGCCAGTTCCCCTTCTCCCTTTCCAGCTCCCCCGGCTCGGCCACGCCACCCTGGCCCATGCGATCACGTGAGAGGAGGTGACCAACGCCACACCCCGCAGCTGTCCCCTCCCCTCACGCAACCACCGTGCCCCCTCCTTCTTATCTACCCCTTCCCCCTCTCTGGCCTCGCCCAGGACCCCCCAGATCTACCCCGCAACGCCTGCCTCTCCCCCCTCTCTTCCCTCGCCACCACGCCGACATCGCCGGCTCACCCCGCCCAGATCCTCTAGCCGGAGGCGTGTTGCAGCAAGGCCGAGGAAGCTCGGAAGCTCAACGCCTCGATCCGCCAGCGGAGGAGGCGCCCAGAACGCCAGACCCGACGCCTGGCGCAAACCCTAGCTACGCCGCCAGCCACCGGAGATCGCGACCACCCAGCTCGAACCGTCCACGCCACGCATGACGCCCTGAACCCCAGACAAGGTCCCGTCGTTGATCGCTCGGTTGCACGAGTCTCACCGTCGAACACCCTCGGTGCGCGTGGTTGTCGCCAACGCCGCTCGCTCGCCGCTTTGTCACCTTACCTAGCCGCTTAGCCACTTCCTAGCACCTAGCCTAGCCAGTAGCGCGGCCTCAGACGCGCCGCATAACGCCCCTGTGTTCGAATCCTGCGCACATGTCAAGACGCCGGCTGTGGCACACGCGTGGTTCAGAGGAGAGGAAGATCCACAGTGCGTCAAGCCCTTTTTGCGAAAAACCCCCTGCAGTTTCTTTTTAGCAGCCCGCAACCCTCGAGGCCCCTCTGTCAGTGACGATGTCCGCTTTGCAAAAAGGGACTCGTGCTTAACTGAAAGAAACCCGCAGTCCCCCCCCCTGGCCGCGTGTGCGTTTTGCAGCTGGCCCCCTGTCCTTTACGCTCACTCAACCCGCGGTCCTTCGTGGCCCCGCTGTCAGCGTCTGTTGCAACTTTGCAAAAAGGATCCTGTTGTTACGTAATCGACCAGCGGTCCACTGCTCAGACGCCCTGTCAGGCCAGAGATGACCCCTGGCCCACCTGTCTGCGGCTCAGACTAGCTGAGGCTAGGTAATAAAACGTTTCAGACTGTTTAAATAATTCAAACTTATTTCAAATAAATTCAAATTCAAATTAATTTCAGATTTTAAATAACTTTTGTATGCTTTATCCAAATTAGGCAAATGATATATGTTTTTGATTCAGAAAAATGAGAGGAATTCAAATATGCCATCTGTTTAGTGTTTTGCACCAGTAAATTTCCAAGTTTGTTTAAATTACTTCAATTGCCACTAGAATTTCTTAATTAAATAACTTTTGTTTGGAAAATCCAAATTAAGCAAATGAGTAGTCTAAATTGATCAGCTCGACGAGACCTTTCTGTTTATGCTATCCTTGACTTCAATTGCAGCATGCATCATATAAATATATTGCAAACAACAAATGTTATGACAACAAAATGTGGTTCTAAAACCCAATTAAATGTTACTTTCTTGTTCTTCACACCTCACCATGCCATGCTACCTTTCTTGCCATGTAAATTGTGCATCATTCATCATGGCATGATTGTTTGCTTGACGCATCTTATTCATATGCTTGTGCTCTATATTTATGTTGGCCTTGTTTGTTTGGTTTTTCTCGGATGAACCGGCGGGGGTTGTATCAAGAGAACCGTGAGCACTACCCAGAACCGTCCTTTGCTTCAACAGAGACACTGTGCAAGCACTACCACATGCTTGCATACATACGATACCTATTGCCTCTATCTTATTCTTGCATCATTGAGTCGCGATTGCATTAAAATGAATCCCAAGTATGCATAGCCTTTACTTTTACACCCACCAAGCTTGTTCCTCCATCCCATGAGCCCCTACTATAGGAGTTGTTTGAGCCATGCAGTCGAGAACAACATGTGTAGGGTTTGTGAGAGTCGATGGATAACGAGGTACTTAAACAACTTAACCCGAGTAGTTCGGGATAACTAAAGAAAGTGGCACGGTGGGCAATATCTGCTATTTGGTTTTCCTGCTCACTTGTGTCCCGTAAGACCCCGAGTACTTGATTCCTGTTCCTTGATTTATCGCGCTATCCACATCCGGAGGTATATGGGACCCCCGGACGAGTAGCTTGATTCCGTCTTATTTCTTGGGGCCACAAACTAGTTTGAGGTTTTATTACTATCCTGCACTTATGCCATGCTTTCTTGCTTTATTTACGATTGTGCGAGGAGCACCTTGTCTGTTTAGGAGTGGGACACGTTTAGCGGTGTCGACAAGCCCACACTTCGGGTTCCCGATCGTTCACAGTCCACCCAACCTTGAGGCCGTCTCAAGCTTGCTTACTCCGTTGCGGATTCTACTTAAGGGTGGCCCCAAATATTTCTGAATCTTGTGATTGTTCAGTCGTGAAAGCCTCGTTGGGTTTTGATTTGGTTTTCCGAGGTTGATCGGCGTGTGTTGCTATTGGTGCACCCGGCGGGTAAAACTTTCTGAAGCCGTGTCATGTTATGGACGACTTGGAGCAGTTTCTTGATCATAGACAAGCATAACTAAAGTACCGCCTTAATTTGACTAAGTAACTTGACTAGTAAATAGTGCAATACTCACGGAATGGTTAATAAAATTGCCAACGGAAGGGGTTGTTCGTCCGCTTCCTTGTCGAAGGAGGAGGAGGATGGATCGGATGAAATTACCATTATAACTGTTGAATTTAAATTCACGGACATCTCTATCATTGGTTAGGCGGATGGTTAGCGATATCGTAGAATTGCTAGGGTTTATCTTTTGCTGCAATTCGTCACCCAGTTGTGTCCCTTTAGAGGCATTAAGTCTTCTTGAGTACCCTTAGGGTCTCACGATAAATTCTTGATTCGGATGAATGTACCTTCTCGTGACGGATCTTTGGGTGGAAGAAGCCGATGAAGTGGGCAACGACCGTATGGTGTAGAGATTCCGGGCACGGGGATCCGTGAGACCTGTAGTTGGGATGTGCTTATTTTCTCTGGCATCTTATGCCTATTTGCTTCTTATCCGCATTTCGGATCTTGTTTGCCGCCCGCATGATACTCGATGTGTCTTGTATGAGGAGTTATCCTAAATTATAGATGTATCTAGGTCATTTGAATCTTGCCGTATGGCGTTGGTATATTCCTTTCTTTCTAGATGGTGTGGCTCGATGTACTCTTGTATGGTGGCTTGCGTACATACCCACTTGTGTACGTAGTTGATCCTTCGCCGCCGACCACGCCGCCCGTCTGAGTCCCGTTGAGAGGTTAGCGGTTGGGACGTCTGAAAGGACTACCAGTGAGTGGCTTTTGGGGCCCCGCCGTACTATTTCAACCGCTATCTCTCATCCAGGCTTGTATCTAGGAGCGTAGTTCACCGAGGTAGTTACAATTGGTATCAGAGCCATCCCGACCTTGTGGTTTCAGTAAACGGTCGTTGTCATCTAGCAAATATTTTGAGTAGTTATGTATATTAGGGAAAAACAAAAGCGAGTAGGACTGCTTCCATTTTCTTCTTACCTCCCACCCACCCTTTTCTGGTAAGGAAGTGTAACGTTTTCAATTCTCTTCTCAAAGTTCAAACTAGGATTCACGTGTTCGGGGTTTCCGTAGTACCATAGGATGTGTGTGTGTGTGTGTGTGTGTGTGTGTGTAGTCCCTTGTCTATCTGTTGCATCCAAGTTGTTATCTTATCTGCCTTTGGTTATCAACTGTTGGTACATTCCATACCGACAGGCTTTTGTAACCGACGCAATCCATCTTCCTTTTGTATCCGACGCTATCTTGTTTGGGGTGTTCGTTTCCGTAGTACCAATCTTTAGGTTTCGTCGTGAGAAGAAGGGGTTAGGATATGTGTCCCACTTGTTCATGTGCGGAGTAATGATTTGAGTGCGGGATGGAGTCGCGACCATACCACTACTTGTATCATTTGCTTTTGTATATTGGATCGGTAGAGTCACTAATCTTGCTTCGTTAAGTAATTTTGCACATCTATTGGTATTTTAATGCCGAAATTTGTGGAAAATTTTTCTTTGATATGTTTGTGTACCACACTCCTTTTCAAATAGGTGCGATATGCTTAATATCTTTGAGGTGCTATGAACTTTGTTGATATTTTCATATCATCTCAGTAAATTGTATCCTTTAATCTTGGTTAATTCCATCTTGGTACTATTTTGGATTATTATCATTCTCCATTATAGTACTGACTTGAGTTTTACATCAATGACAGGATGGCTCCCCCACGCCGGATCGAGGAGGACATTCCTCCGAATCGGGCTCACTGCCAAGCATTGCAAATGCTGCAGCCATGCAAGAGAACCACCAATGCTTTGAGGAGAGCGTCAAGGAACGAGTTCACTCCACTCCTCCACCTCCCAAGCGTGGTGACATCAAGAGCTTCCTCAAGTTCAGTCCTCGGCTTTGACGTGTCTGACCGACCTCTTGATCGGATGATTGGCTCCGTGAGATCTCAAGGCTGTTGGAGACTGCTGATGTGCCAGAACAGGAATGGGTAAAGTGTGCTACTCACCTGCTCAAGGGAGACGCAGCTCTATGGTGGGAAAACTATTTGAAGGCTAGCTGCACTGGGCCCCAGCCTACTTGGGAGAGGTTTACTGGAGCTTTCAAGGAACAGTTCCTCTCAGAGATTGTGATGGAACGGATGAAGGATGCTTTCCTCAACTTGAAGCAGGGCAATGATAACGTCAACACCTACATCAGGAATTTCATGAACTTGTCTCGCTATGGTGGTGATGAGGTATCTGATGACAAGAAAAGCGTAAGAGATTCTGCAAGGGCTCAATGCGCCGATCAAGTATGCACTCACGCATGCGAGACCGCAACCTTCCGAACTGCAGATATGGCACTACAAGAGGAGGCTAGTAGGCGATGTTCGAGGAGTCCAAGAAACATAGCAGGATGCATCAAGTTCGGCAATGGCAACTCCTTCTAAGCGGCGTGTCCGGGTTCCTAACACCCCACCGTCGCCCCGGCTCCACCAAGACCTGCGAGCTTCACGCCAAGGCCATCAAACTTCACCATCAAGGCTCCTGTGGGCTACAACAACCCTTACCTCGAGCGCTGGCGGAGTCCCCGCTTCTCGCTTCCACGCCCTCGGTGCTTGCTACATGTGGAGATCATGGTCATCCCGCATGGAACTGCCCAATGAAGAACAAAGCTCTCCTCAACCCCGCCAAGATCGCAACAAGCTCTCCTCGATTCGGCACCACCGCCGGGCTCTCAACATCAACACTAAGCCCGGTCTGCGGTTGTTCGAGCTAATCGCTAACGCCTCTCAAGCCGAGCTCGCACCGGAGTTGTCATGGGTATGCTCTCAGTTAACTCAGTCCCTGCACGAGTTCTCTTTGATTCTGGTGCATCGCATTCCTTTGTGTCATACAAGTTTGCAGAAGAGAATGAGTTAGTTATGGTCCCTCTCTCTAAGCGGTTGGTGGTGCAATCACCTGGTTCAAACATGAGGGCTGAGCATATCAGTCATGGAAACCAAGTGGAGATTGGTGGTTCTTCATTCTTGGCTTCTTTGATTGTTCTGGGCAACTCTGACATTGATGTCATCTTGGGCATGGATTGGTTGACGGCAAATGCAGCTGTGATCGATTGTGCTGAACGCTCAGTGTCTTTGAAGATCCCTGAAGGCCACATAGTCTTTTCTCCAAGTCTGACTCGATGTCCAGCTCTATTCCTTGGCTGCTCAATGATGATGCTATGGAAGCTATTCGTAAGGTACCTGGTCCGTGAGTTTCGGATGTTTTTCACGAAGAGTTGCTGTATGCCTCCGGATCGCGAGGTTGAATTCGTGATCGAGCTTGAACCCGAACGGCTCCTATCTCCAAGAGGCCATATAAAATGGGTCCTTCCGAATGGGTGAACTCAAACGACAACTTGATGAACAAGAGAAGTTGGGTTTCATTCAGCATAGCACTTCTTCTTGGGGTAGTCCAACAATCTTCGTGAAGAAGCGTGATGAACCGATAGGCTCTGTGTTGACTACCGGCTCTAAATGCCAAAACCATCAAGAACAAATATCCTCTCCTCGGATAAATGATCATTTGACCAGCTAGCGTGAGCCGTGGTGTTCTCTAAGCTGGATTTGAGGAGTGGTTATCACCAAATCAAAATTCGCAAAGAGGATGTGCCCAAAACAGCTTTCACCACTCGCTATGGCCTGTATGAGTACACGGTCATGTCTTTCGCCTCACCAACGCACTGCTACCTTCTCGAGGCCGATGAACTCCGCTTTCATGGAGTACCGGACAAGTTTGTGGTGGTATATCCGGATGATATTCTCGTCTATTCCAAGTCCAAGGAGGAGCATGAAGAGCACTGAGGTGTGTCTGAACAAGCTTCGTGAGAACCGCTTGTATGCCAAGTTCTCAAAGTGTGAGTTCAAGGCCTCAAGTAACCTATCCGGGCATGTTATCTCGCCAAGGGCATTGCAGTCCAACCCGAAACCGTGAAGACAATAGTTGAATGGCTTCCTCCCGCTAATGTCAAGGAAGTGCGGAGTTTTCTCGGCTTGGCTAGCTATTGTCGCTGCTTGTGCGTAACTTCTCAAGATAGCAAAGCCTCTTACCGATCTCCTCAAGAAAGGCAAGAAGTATCTGGACACCGCTGCCAAGAGAGTTTTGAGACACTCAAAGCGAAGCTCACTTCCACACCGCCTTGGTTCCTCCGGATACATCCAAGCCTTTCCAGATCTTCTGCGATGCCTCTTTGCAAGGATTGGGTGCGGTCCTTATGCAAGAGAGACAGGTGGTTGCTTATGCCTCTCGTCAGTTGAAGACACATGAGGTCAACTATCCCACACATGACCTGGAGCTAGCAGCAGTGGTCTTTGCCTTGAAGCTTTGGAGGCACTACTTGCTGGGTAACCGCTAGAGATCTTCTCGACCACAAGAGTTTGAAGTATATCTTCACTCAACCGGATCTCAATCTTCGCAAAGGAGATGGATTGAAGCCATCAATGACTTCGATGTGACCATCAACTACACCTGCAAAGCAAATGTCATGGCGTATGCGCTTAGTCAGAAGCTTATGTCAACAACCTCATGGTAGAAGAGCAAGTGACCTCTCTTGTGCGAGGAATTCCACGGTGAACCTCGAGATTGTGGAACAAGGGCACCTTCGAACCTTCCGCTACTCTCTTGGAAGAACAGATTCGGTCTCACTGCAGTGATCCGACACCAAGAAGCTCATCGCTAAGCTTGGCACCAAGTATGAATCCTTCCATGTTGATGATCGGCACGCTTTCTTTGATCACCGGATGTTTGTTCCAAACTACCCGGGTCTGAGAGATCAATTGCTCAAGGAGGCACATGATTCGGTCCTTTCTATCCATCCTGGCAGCACAAAGATGTATATGGACTTGAAAACACAATACTGGTGGCCTGGGTTGAAAAGGTATTGTGCCAAGTACGTCTCGGAATGTGATGTCTGCCGCAGAGTCAAGGCTTCATCGAAACCATTTGGTCTTCTACAGCCATTGCAACCTCCAGAGTGGAAGTGGGAGAAAGTTGAGATGGATTTCATCACGGGTTTTCCTAGGTCGCAGAAGGGCAACAATGCAATTTTTGTTGTCATCGACAGGCTTTCCAAAGTGGCACACTTCTTCCCAGTCAAAGAAACAATTTCTGGACTTCGCTATCGAGCTCTACATCAACAGGATTGTCTCTTTGTATGGGGTTCCACTGAAATCAGTTCGATCGTGGAAGCATCTTCACCTCAAAGTTCGGGAGAGTTTCCAAAAGCTTTGGGAACGGTTGAACTTCAAAGACTGCTACCACCCTCAACAAGGACAAGTAGAGAGGATCAACCAGATTCTCGAGGACATGCTTAGAGCTTGCGCCATCTCGCTTTGGCATGAAGTGGGAAGAATGTCTTCCATATGCTGAATTCTCCTACAACAAATTTTCCAAGAGTCTCAAGATGGCACCATTCGAGGCTCTCTATGGTCGGAAGTGCGAACTCCCATTGGTTGGTCAGTGCGGAGAAAGAATCTTTGGTCCTCGACATAGTGACTCAGGAGGAGAAGGTGCATATCATTCGAGAACTCAAGATTGCTCAAAGTCGTCAAGAGCAACTATGACAGGAAGCACAGATATGGTATATGCCCCTGGGGATCTGCCTACCTTCGTGTCACTCCCATGAGAGGAACACACCGCTTGTATCAAAGGAAAGTTGGCCTAGATACATCGGTCCTTTCAAGATACGTGGTAGAAGAGGAGAAGTTGCTTATGCACTCGAGCTTAGGAAAACTCAAAGTCCATGATGTTTTCCACATCTCTCAGCTCAAGAAGTGCTTCAAAGACCCGCAAGACCGTGGATCATGAGCTAATAGACCCAAGAAGATCTCTTATCGTGAACACCCCATCAAAATTCTTGAGACCGCAGAGCGGAGGACTCGCAACAAGTCCATCAAATTCGCAAGGTGCAGTGGTCACACCATTCATTGATGAAGCAACTTGGGAGCGTGAAGATGAACTCCGTACCAACCATCCTTCTCTCTTTGTCTTCTTCTTCTTCTTCCTAGAATCTCGGCGAGATTCCTGTTTAGTGGGAGAGTTGTAGCATCCCGCTTGTCTAACCACGTAATGCTACTAAGTTTAATAATAAATGGGCCACTTCCAACATATAATTGTTGCATCATCATCATATCATGCTCATGTCATCATGTCCCCTTGCATTGGAGCATCATATAAAACCTTTTCTTGTTTGGTTCTTATCTCATGTGCATTATTAATTGTAGTTGCTTCTTGATATTGTATTTGGTTCTTACTAAATTGTTAAATGCCCAAGTTGAGTTGGGGCATCTCTTTGACTCCACCACCTTATCTTTCACCACCTTATAATTCCACCATCCAATAATATGGGCTTGGCTTTTATTGAGTTTCTCTAGCCCATGTTGTTGGTTGGATCCACTCATAATCTATTTGCTTGGCCTTTGCCACCTTTTGTGCATGCAAGGATTAAAGCCACATGAACTCATGTTGTTTTCACAATATAACCATTTGGCATTAATTGTCTTGCATGGGCCATGCAAGTACCCTTTTCCTGGATTTGGTTTTTGTTGGAATTCTAAATGAATCACTCCTTCCTTGCTTGCTCTTGTTTGGTAGTGTTAAACCCTCCTCTCTTTTGCCTTTAGCTAGACATCCCATGCCCCATACCCCACATGTGCTAAGGAGCATGCCCATCCAAACCACCCTTGCTTGGATTTTTGCTTGATCTTGTACGAACATGCATGGTCCAAGATCCACATCCCCATGGCCATCTTCCTTCTCCCTTTTCTTGCTTAGTCTTGTGTTGAGCTTGGACTTGGTGCATGCTTGCCCAAGTTTAGTACCCCCATCTTCTCACCTTGCAAGCAAAAGACCCTAATTCAATCTATCCTAAAAACCAAAAACCTAAACCCTATTTTATAACTATCCTAAAACTAAACACTATTTTACATATACCCAAAATAAATCCTATTCTACCCCTCCCTCTAAACAAAACCCCAAACTAAACCTACCCCTCCCCTTTCCTCTTCTCCCTAGCATGGGCACCATGCCCCTCTTCCTCTCTTTCTCTCCACTCAAACAACACCTAATCTCCCCTCTTCCCTAAACTAAAACTAGCTACCACCTACCATGCGCCTACCCAGCCCCCCTTGCTGCCCCACACGACCAGGACACCCCCATGCTGCCCCACACGGCATGGCACCCACCCCTCCTAGCCCTAGCTCGAGCCGACCATCCCCTCTTCCTTCCCTTTTTCTTTCTCTCAGCTAGCACGCCACTGCCTCGGCCCACAATGCCCCTGTCCATCGCCCTACCCCACCTGCCAGTTCCCCTTCTCCCTTTCCAGCTCCCCCGGCTCGGCCACGCCACCCCGGCCCCTGCGGTCACGTGAGAGGAGGTGACCAACGCCACACCCCAGCCTGTCCCCTCCCCTCACGCAACCACCGTGCCCCCTCCTTCTTATCTACCCCTTTCCCCTCTCTGGCCTCGCCCAGGACCCCCCAGATCTACCCCGCAACGCCTGCCTTTCCCCCCTTTCTTCCCCCTCGCCACCACGCCGACATCGCCGTCTACCCCCTGCCCCAGATCCTCCAGCCGGAGGCGTGCTGCAGCTAGGCGCCGAGGAAGCTCGGGAAGCTCTGCAACGCCCCTGGACCGCGCCAGCGAGGAGGAGGCGCCCAGAACGCCAGACCAAGACGCGGCGAAACCCTAGCTACGCGCCGCCACTTTCACCGGAGATCGCGACCACCCCGAACTGCCCACGCCGCCACGCCAGACGCTCAACCCCCGCATAAGGTCCCGCTGTTGATCGCTTCGGTTGCACGAGTCTCACCCGAACACCCTCGGTGCGCGGTGGTTGTCGCTAACGCCGCCGCTCCAGGCTGTCACCTTACCTAGCCGCTTAGCCACTTCCTAGCACCTAGCCTAGCTCAACAGCAAGGTCCAGACGCGCCAAGCAAACGCCTCTGTGTTCGAACCTTCATACGCTGCGCCAAGACGCTGTGGCACACGCGTGGTTCGAGGAGAGGAAGATCCACGGCGCCAAGCCCTTTTGCGAAAAACCCCTGCAGCTTTTTTAGCAGCCGCAACCTCGAGGCCCTCTCGGGCTGACGATGTCCGCTTGCAAAAAGGGACTCGTGCTTAATCGAAGAAACCAGTCCCCCTGGCCGCGTGCGTTTGCAGCTGGCTGGCCCCTTACGCCACTCAACCCGCGGTCCTTCGTGGCCATTGTCGGCTCTGGTAACTTTGCAAAAGGATCCTGTTACGTGTAATCGACCATGGTCCATTACAGCTCAGACGCTGCTCAGGCCGTAGATGACCCTAGCCCACCTGCTCATGACTAGCTGAGGCTAGGTAATAAAACGTTTCAGACTGTTTAAATAACTCAAACTTATTTCAAATAAATTCAAATTCAAATTAATTTCAGATTTTAAATAACTTTTGTATGCTTTATCCAAATTAGGCAAATGATATATGTTTTTGATTCAGAAAATGAGAGGAATTCAAATATGCCATCTGTTTAGTGTTTTGCACCAGTAATTTCAAGTTTGTTTAAATTACTTCAATTGCCACTAGAATTTCTTAATTAAATAACTTTTGTTTGGAAAATCCAAATTAAGCAAATGAGTAGTCTAAATTGATCACCGACGAGACCTTTCTGTTTATGCTATCCTTGACTTCAATTGCAGCATGCATCATATAAATATATTGCAAACAACAAATGTTATGACAACAAAATGTGGTTCTAAAACCCAATTAAATGTTACTTTCTTGTTCTTCACACCTCACCATGCCATGCTACCTTTCTTGCCATGTAAATTGTGCATCATTCATCATGGCATGATTGTTTGCTTGACGATCTTATTCATATGCTTGTGCTCTATATTTATGTTGGCCTTGTTTGTTTGGTTTTTCTGATAGACACCGAGTGTGGGTTGTATCAAGAGAACCAGAGCACTACCGAACTGCCCTTTGCTTCAACAGAGACACCTGTGCAAGCACTACCACATGCTTGCATACACAAGACCTATTGCCTCTATCTTATTCTTGCATCATTGAGTCGCGATTGCATTAAAATGAATCCCAAGTATGCATAGCCTTTACTTTTACACCCCACCAAGCTTGTTCCTCCATCCCATGAGCCCCTACTATAGGAGTTGTTTGAGCCATGCGAGTCGAGAACAAAGATGTGTAGGGTTTGTGAGAGTCGATGGATAACGAGGTACTTAAACAACTTAACTCGAGTAGTTCGGGATAACTAAAGAAAGTGGCACCGTGGGCAATATCTGCTATTTGGTTTTTCCCGCTCACTTGTGTCCCGTAAGACCCCGAGTACTTGATTCCTGTTCCTTGATTTATCGCTATCCACATCCGGAGGTATATGGGACCCCCTGGACCAGAGCTTGATTCCGTCTTATTTCTTGGGGCCACAAACTAGTTTGAGGTTTTATTACTATCCTGTACTTATGCCATGCTTTACTGCTTTATTACGATTGTGCGAGGAGCACACTGTACTGTTTAGGAGTGGGACACGTTTCCGCGGTGTCGACAAGCCCAGCCACACTTTCGGGTTCCCGCCGCTCACAATTGGCCCACCCAACCTTGAGGCCGCCTCGAGCTTGCTTACTTGCTATGATTCTACTTAAGGGTGGCCTCGAAATATTTCTGAATCTTGTGATTGTTCACCGTGAAAGCCTCGTTGGGTTTTGATTTGGTTTTTCCGAGGTTGATCGGCGTGTGTTGCTATTGGTGCACCCGCCGGTAAAACTTTCAAAGCCGTGTCCGCGGTTATGGAGCACTTGGAGCAGTTTCTTGATCATAGACAAGCATAACTAAAGTACCGCTTTAATTTGACTAAGTAACTTGACTAGTAAATAGTGCAATACTCACGGAATGGTTAATAAAATTGCCAACCAAGGGGGTTGTTCGTCCGCTTCCTTGGTAAGCAGGAGGAGGATGGATCGGATGAAATTACCATTATAATCGTGAATTTAATTCACGACATCCGCTCATCATTGGTTAGGCGGATGGTTAGCGATATCTCAGAGAATTGCTAGGGTTTATCTTTTGCTGCAATTCGTCACCCTGTGTTGTGTCCCTTTAGAGGCATTAAGTCTTGCTGAGTACCCTTAGGGTCTCACACGATAAATTCTTGATTCAGATGAATGTACCTTCTCGTGACGGATCCGGGTGGAAGAAGCCGATGAAGTGGGCAACGACCGTATGGTGTAGAGATTCCGCACGGGATCCGTGAGACCTGTAGTTGGGATGTGCTTATTTTCTCCGCATCTTATGCCTATTTGCTTCTTATCCGCATTTCGGATCTTGTTTGCCGCCCGCATGATACCGATGTGTGTTGTATGAGGAGTTATCCTAAATTATAGATGTATCTAGGTCATTTGAATCTTGCCGTATGGCGTTGGTATATTTCCTTTCTTTCTAGATGGTGTGGCTCTGATGTACTCTTGTATGGTGGCTTGCGTACATACCCACTTGTGTACGTAGTTGATCCCTTCGCCTGCCGACTACGCCGCCCGTACAGGTCCCGTTGAGAGGTTAGCGGTTGGGACGTCTGAAAGGACTACCAGTGAGTGGCTTTTGGGGCCCCGCCGTACTATTTCAACCGCTATCTCTCATCCAGGCTTGTATCTAGGAGCGTAGTTCACCGAGGTAGTTACAGAAAGCGGATGCCCAAGTTGTCACGGAGTATGAGAATGACGAGCTAATTTACCAAGTTACGGAGCCCAATCTCCGCCAATGACGAGCTAATTTACCAAGTATGACAATGATTGGATTCAACAAGTTACGGAGTATGACAATGACGAGCTAATCTCCGATACCACGTCCCACTTGTAAGACCAAGTCGGCTGAGGGTTTCTATTATCGCTGCCAAGGATGGTGGCCCACCTCTTTGGGACGCACAACTGTAAGCTTCCAAGATCATATCGAGAGAAGAACCATAGAACCACCTATTCCGCATTTTCACTTCTACGGCTGCATCGTCCAACTGCAAGTGAACAAAAACGAGGTCAGTATAGCATATCTGTGGACAATGACATATACAAATGAATGTAGAGTGCACATGTGATTACCTTCCGGTACAAGTAGGCAAGAGCCGCCGAACCCCAGCTGATATTGCTATCCCAGTTTGCTAGTGCCTTGAGCCACATCCACTAAGCGGTCCTACCTCCGCTGTCAGCAAACAGAGTCCTAGAAAGGACATACCACACGTACACATGAGCATGTGTCTTGATCACCTCAACCTCGGCGGGGTTCGGGCATTGCCTAAAGTTCTCCATGATCCACGCATATGTCGCGCCTGCTGGGACTCTATCTTTGCTCTTATCTTCAAGTTCTTCAGGAGCCATGCCAATAAGTAGCTCCATCGCATTGCGCCACCCATCGGAATCTATGCTAATACAGAGAGGCTCCCCCGTGATAGGAAGTCAAAAGATCATGGAAACATCCCAAGAGTAGGAGTGATCTCGCCGGTCCGGAGGTGGAAAGTGTCGTCTCGCCTCCAGTCGACAAGTGCGGTGATAGCAGCCGCGTTGAGGTTCAGCGTTGACCGGCTCAAGCGTGATGAAAGGGAGGAGGCCTAGCCGCTTGATGTACTTTTGCACCGCTTCGACGGGCATGTCATTCAAGACGCCATGAGACGAATCTTGAAGGGACGAAGCCTCCAGATACATACAAGATCGAACATTATGCTTTTTCCAACACAATTGAATCAATAGAAAAACAAAAGCAAAGAAGTTCAACCATGGTTTTATTACCATATGCTTCTCCGCCATCAAGTATGCCCGGTGTTGATGATCATAGTAATCCTCAAGTAGCCACACCATCCTACATATATATTCCAAACATCAATAAAATGTGTGTGGTATGTGACCATTGTTTGAATTTATACAATAAACTACAAAGAATATGATAGCATATTATTCAAACATCCATACAAATCCATATACAACCATCATATACAATGCAAATCAACAACACACTTTCATTCCTCATCAAATACAACTAATTTATAACTACCAAGTAACTAAAAACATGCACAAATAGTCCATATTATGAATCCAACTACATCTAGGGTTTGAGGCTAATGTGCAAGATTTATTGGATGAAAGAGAGGGGAAAGGAGGGGATTACCTTGAGGGAGGGATGGGGGAGCTAATCCACGGTGAAATCCCTCAGATCTGTTGGATTTGAGGTGGGGATTTGAGAGGGAGGGAAGGAGGAACCGCCGTCCTCCTCTATCTGTTCTTCTCTCTGCCTGGGACTAAATGGGGAGGGGTGGGGAGGGGCTGCCTGACAGAAAGTCCCAGGTGTAGCGCCTATCGCTAGGCGCTACACTTTAAGTGTAGCGCCTATCGATAGGCGCTACACCTCGGCATAGCGCCTGGGCATAGCGCCTGGGCGTTACGGCGGGTGGGGCTGGAGGGGCCAGGCGGTGCCATCGGGGCATAGCGCCTAGCTGAAAGGCGCCACATCAGAGAGTGTAGCGCCTATCTTAGCGCTACAAAAAAGGGTTAGTCTAGTGAAATTGTTTTCCAGATGGGTCATTTTGTGAAATCCTTTCAAATTTGGGTTATTTTTTTCCATTCTTGAATATTTGTGGTGTTGGGTATTCGCCAAGAACACCAAATTCAGTAGTGGCGCTGTCCCATGATGGTGTGCGCCATTACATTGTCTCCTATAAGATTTTTCCTAGTAGAGAGTCGGTGAGATAAGTGGATGGGGAGCTCTTACAAAGTAATTGGTGGAATCAATGGTGATGAATATAAGTGCATCATCTGTCATTTGCAAGAGTGATTTTGCGAGCGTGGTTATTCGTGTATATTGAAATGCGAGAAACACTCCTAAATTTTGCATACATGGCTAGAGTGATCTAGGCGTGTAGGGGCGGTGACGTTGGCAGACTTTGCTTTTGTCGGACTCGGTTTCCAGGGTAAAAACCCTAGGTATGAACTTAGGTGGTTGTACATTGCAATGGTCATGTTGTTTCTAGCTCTTTCTATCAGTTTAGAATAGTGAACTAGTGCATCAATTCAATATGGTATCATAACCAAGAGGTCTCAAGTTCAAGACTTGCTCATCTAGTATTAAAAAAAGATCCTATGGATGACATAAACTCGCGGTAAGGAAATATTTATCCTAGATGTGAGGGAGAGTGTTGAGAATATAATATATTGTGTAGCCCATTTCATCATTTACACTTTTGATTCAGTTGGCTAGTGCATAAATTTAATATGTAGAAGTCATTGTTTGGAGATTGGATCTTCTTCAAGGTGAAAATCCAGGGTCTGACGATGTTGGTTGGACCAGACGATGATAGTGTTTGTGCATTGTTATCTTGTTGGAGGCATCATTTTTGGAGAATCTGTTTCAGAGTCTAGGGGTTGTCACTAGTGGTATCCTCTTGCTGGTCCAAGCCTTTGACTATTTCTAATTGGTCTATATTTTTGTTTTGAAATGGGAGCATTGCCCTGGCCTCTGTATCAGGTGATGCACACAACCTTTCATTTATTGCAAAGTTTTGTTGAAACAGAGTATTATAATCACGAATCAACTAAGGTTGAGACAAGTATCAACCAACAAAAAATAAAAATCAGCACGTGTCTATCCATTTTGAATTATACTAGTATGCCGCCATCCAGTAGCCTGGAAATAAAAGTCCTGTGTAACCGCGAGCAGCCGGTTGCATCCAGAAGCCATGATCTCCCGCTGATCCTCCGGGAGTAAATGAGACCAAAGTTGAATCTAATGCACAGCGAGACGTATAACCTGCAAAATTTTTATACCATTTTGTTTGTTAAAGATAATATTATTTCGACATGTCTAAATGGACAAACATAAGGCTGAAACCCCAACACGGATGTTAGCCTTATTTTTTTATCCATCCCATTTAGCCAATTGCCAAACATATTAGTAATACTAGACATATGAGGTATATTATAAGTAAAAAATAGCATCCGCCATATGATTTTTGCAAATGGACATGAGAGAAAAAGATGTCCAATAGTCTCCATAGAGTCATAGAAACAACATTTTTGGCACCCATGCCAATTGCGCTTTGCCAAGTTATGTTTAGTTAAAAGGACTTTCTCATTAAGAAACCACATACAATTTTTGATTTTCAACGGAATCTTTAGCTTCCATAAGTAAGTTTGCAAGTATCTAGTATGGCCATTCATAATATCTAGATACATAGATTTGACAGTGAAAATTCCCACGGATGTAAGACGCCATACAAAAGAATCATTGGTTTGGGACAAATTAACCATCATAATCCTCTGACATAAGTGCAACCACTCGTTCCACTTACTACCAGTTAAATCTCTTCTGAATGTCAAATTCAGAGGGGTTTGTTTTAAAACATCTGCCACTAAACATTTTTCTTTGGGCAATGTTATATAACGCAGGATATTGGTTCGCAAGAGACAAATCTCCTAACCAAATATTCTTCCAAAGCCGGACCGAGTTCCCATTCCCAAATTCTAAATAGCCACGACTAAAGAAGTCATCCTTCACCTGCATTAAGCCTTTCCAAAATGGTGAGTCTGTAGGTTTTGTCTCTACCTGAACTAGAGTTTTATTATGAAGGTATTTATTGTGTATAAGTTCTTGCCACATCCCTTCCTCCGCAAGTAATTTGAACAACCATTTGCTTAGCAAACATTTTTTAGCTCAAGTACCACAATTCCTAGCCCTCCTTGGTTCTTTGGACGACAAATTATATTCCATCTCGTAAGCCTATGCTTCTTTTTGGTATCGTCAAATTGCCAAAAAAAACTGGAGCGAAAGAAATACAATCGCTTTCCTCGCTCCTTTTGATATCTCAAGAAAGGAAAGCATAAACATTGGTAGGCTCCTTAGCACTGAATTTATGAGTACAAGACGATCACCATATGAAAGTAATTTCCCTTGTCAACAACCTAGTTTAAACATAAGACAGGTCTCTATAGGGTTTCGTTCAGAGTTTTTAGTTTTTTATGATGAATAGTCACTCCTAGGTACCGGAAAGGAAAAGGAACCAGTCTCACAACCAAAAATCTGCTTGTACTATTGTTCCATATCTTTCACTTTTCCAAAACAGAAAACTTCACTCTTGTGAAAATTGATTTTTAAACCAGAAAATTGCTCAAACATGCAAAGAATGAGCTTCATGTTGACCGCCTTATCCAGATCATGTTTCATAAACATAATTGAATCATCGGCATATTGTAATATAGAGACTCTCCTCCCTCCACCAAGTGAGGTATGGGGCCCCCAACATGACCTTCTTCCTTTGCTCATGCGATAATATCCGCGAAAATATTAATGAGCATTGGAGATAATGGACCACCTTGTCGTAGATCCTTTCTAGTCTGAAAAAAGTGGCCAATATCATCATTGACCCTGATTCCCACGAATCCGCCTTGTATAAACTCTTTAATCCATTTGCACCATAACGGATCAAAACCTTTCATTCGTAGCGCCTGTTGTAAGAACAGCCTTTTTACTTTGTCATAGGATTTTTTAAAATAAATTTTGAAAAGAACCCCATCAAGATTTGTGCGATGCATTTCATGGATGTTTCATGAAGGACAACAACTCCTTCTAAAATATGACGTCCAGGCAACGCAGTTTGGGACGGTCTAACCACCTTTTGTGCAATATTAGTAATTCGATTTGTTGCAACTTTCGTGAAGATCTTAGAAGCTTACATGGAGCAAGAAAATAGTTCTATATCGTTGTATTTGGACAGCATTCTCCTTCTTAGGTAGCAGCATGATAACTCCAAAATTTAGTTTATACAACGATAATTCTCCAATTTGTAACTGTCTAAATAGCGACATCTAGTCACTCTTTATCACGCCCCAGAATTTTTTATAAAACTCAGCCGGAAACCCATCCAGTACGAGAGCTTCATTATGTTCCATCTGGGAAATAGCCTCCAAGACTTCTTCCTCGGTAAAATTGGTTGTTAGAAGAGCATTCTCCTCTACAGACAACTGAGGAATGTCATCGGTCCGATTCTCCATAATAGAGAAATCATTATGATCTGGTTCCCCAAAAATTTTCTTGTAATATTCAGTAATGTACACCTTAAGTTTATCTTCACCAACAATTGTTCCTTCATCTTGTTCCAATTGAAAGAATTTCTTTTTCCTATGCTTACCATTCGCAATTTGGTGAAAATATTTTGTATTGTTCCCCCTTCCTGAACATGTTTTACTTTCAGTCTCTGAGCCCATTTTGTTTCCTCATCCCCTCTTAGTGCAACAATGTTTTCATTAGCATCTTTCAAAACTTTTTTCCCTTCCAAAGTTAGAGGAATTGATTCCTCTTTGATGCCCAGCTCATCAATAATGGCCAGAAGTTTTTCCTTTTCTTTCTTATATCTTCCACTCAAATTTTTAGCCCACCCTCGTAAAAACGTCTTAGATTTCTCATTTTATTTTGCCATTTTTGAATTGGTGTATCACCTTTGTTTACCGAGTTCCATTCTTTTGCTATTATCTCATAAAAGTCATCATGTCTCAACCACGATAATTCAAATGAGAATTTAGCTTTGTTTACTAAGTGGGCTTCACCCAGCACGAGTCAGAGCCCTAACCGATACTAAGGGAAATTTTTGTTCCCACTCAACGCTGGCCAGCACACGGTACAACTTCCCATATGTTGGAGTGTCCCTCCTATTAGCCCAAGTAAACTATCTACCTGATAGAGCAATCTCTCTGAGGTCTAAACTTTCAATAATTGCATTGAACACAAAAGGCCAATGTGGATTAAAATTATCATTACTTTTTTCCTTGCGTCTGTGCATAATATTAAAATCACCTCCTACAAAAAAAAGGAAGTGGTTCTGGTTCGCACGTTCTAACCAGTTCAGATAAAAACTCAGGTTTTTTAGCATTTTCAGCAGCCCCATAGACCGGTATAAATACCCACTCAAATTCATCTTTCTTATTTCGCATTTGTAGCTTCACACAAAAATCTCCTATATCTACTTTGTTAACTTTCAACGTGTCAGAATTGATCCCTACAAGGATCCCACCTCACCGACCATGCGTGTAAACAAAACCAGGCAAAGTCATTATTAGGTGCTAAATGATTTAAAAACGGGACCATAAAATTAGACCTTCATGTCTCCAACAAGGCGATGAAGTCCAACTTGTACTCTCTAATTGACTCCTGGACAAATAATTGTTTTCCAGGATCACGGAACCCCTCACTATTCCACGTCATACCACGTAGACCATTCATTTTAATTGATAGTTTTAATTCTTACTCTAGTGCTCCTCCGCACGTTTGTTTTATCAAAAGATTTACGTCGTCATGATCTACCCGCCTTTAGTTGTCGGTTCAACCAATTCATCCGATGATAACCTATCTTCATCTATACGATCCTCGCAAAGATTTGATACAGTGGACACCAAAAATGGTGTGAACCGGTAGCACTAATATTACTGTCCCCCATCGCCTCATTTTATTATTTTTCTTTCTTTTGTTTTGGTTTTTGTCCGTTTGCATCTTCAATTTTTAGACTTGCTTTGGACATTATGTTGTTGCAAAGTCCCGTGTGTACTTGATGTTATCTTGGTATCAATATATTCCTCTTATCGGAAAAATAGTTGTTGTACAAGTTGTGTATAGAACTATTTCATATATTTCTAAATAAAGGCACACGACTGTCTTTTTTACTCTTAGGATTAATCTACAAGTACCGGAAGACTGATCTGATCAATGGATCATCTACCATTACTGGCCTGCTAGCAAGAAGCAGGTTAAATATATCACATGCATCATGCAGGCAACCTCATTTGCTTGAGCTAGAGATGATCTTACCTTCTCAAATCGGCTTATTTATGGCCACTGTCCAGAGTAGACTAGCCTCTGGTAAATCCATTCAAAATCAAATCAGTATAATGAGTTAATGATTCCATATCTACTCATCTGTGTGTTGTGTGAGAGTACCGTATATGGTTGGCCACATCAAGATCGCTTAACTGGTACTTGCATCGTTCCCTATATATGTAATAAATAAATAGAGAGAGAGAGAGGGGGGAGGATCTTGCCCTCTAGCATTAGTAGTTTTTGCAGGTCGCTATTATACATGGATCCGTGCGCTGCCAACCTCTGTCCCACGCCCGAGTAAAACAGGCAAAAGGCTAGGAAACACGATGCTGTCCCTAACCATGTTCACACGGTCGCGACGCGAGCAAACACGTTGGTCTTTCACAGCTGTGTGAAGATCGCACACAACCGTACGGCAGGCGTCTCCCTGTGTGTATATATATATACACATATATATATATATATATATATATATATATATATATGGAAGTATGGTGCATCGTTCCTATACATATATATATACATGGTGCCCATGCACCATACTTCCACACCTTTAGATTGCATTTAGATACGTGTTGCACCAACAGGTTTCTAAGCTAATAGGTACACCCATTAGCACCTTTAATTAGGAAAGAATAAATTTTTGCTAATTAATGCATAGTATATGGTAACTGCCAACCGGTTCAACCATGCATGTTTTTTTTTTAACCAAGCATGCATGTTGTCACGCTAAAAATTTAATGCCTTAATTGTTACCTTGTGGAATACTTGCAAATAAGGTAAGAGGTGTACGTAACGTTAGAAATTTAACTTTTTTTGCTACATGATATACCTTCAAAATTCTTGGATATGTATATACCTAGGGTATGTATCGTGCAGGTATCACATACTCACAAAAAAGGTATGATACACATACCTAGGATATGTATCGTGCAGGTATCACATACTCACAAAAAAGATATGGTACATTAAATTCTATAGATTATACTCAAAATTCTTGAATATGTATATACCCAGGGTATGTATCGTGCAGGTATCACATACTCATAAAAAAAGTATGATACACATACCTAGGATATGTATCGTGCAGGTATCACATACTCACAAAAAAGATATGGTACATTAAATTCTATAGATTATACTCACAAGTTGAATTTTTCATCCTAATGTAATTTAACATACCCATGAATATCTTAGGTATATGCATCTTTTTTTTAGAGATAAGTCCATAGATTTTCTAGGTATGTGATATTTTTTGCGGGTATCATACCTTGAAATTCTTGGTAATGTATATACCTATAGATTTCTACAAAACAAAGACATGTTTAGTATCACCAAGTATAAGGTATGTACATACCCAAAATGTACCGACGTAATTTCTAGGTCTGTGTATACCCAAGATATACCAACAAAATTTCTAGGTATGTATATATCCAAGATATATTGACGAAATTTCTAAGTATGTAGATAGACAAGATATTCCGTGAAATTTATAGGCATGTACATACCTATATGTACATACCTAACCAAGATATACCGATGAAATATCTAAGTACCGAGGTATTCAAGATATACTGACGAAATTTCAAGGTACGTACATACCCAAAATGACAAAATTTCTAGGTCTATGCATAACCAAGATATACCGACGAAATTTCTAGGTATGTACATGTCTAAGATGTACCGACATAATTTGTAGGTATGTACATATAGAAGATATACAGACAAATTTTTTAGATATGTACATGTCAAAGATGTACCGAAGATATTTCTAGGTATATACAAGCTAAAGATATAGTATTGATAAAAATACTAGGTATGTACATACCCGATATATTTCTAGGCATGCAGGTATCCAATATAGTACATATATACTACTTATAAAAAATAAATATAACAAACCCAGATTTAATCCAAAGTATGTCTTAGTAATAATTTAAAATAATGGATACACTAACTAATTTTTTATTTTAAAGAACGTGACACACCACGACGCAAACATACCTCAAGTGCAAGTATATGTTACAAGGCAACAATTATGGAGCCTACATGCATGCATGGCATTTAAACTGCATAGTCAAACAGTCAAACAGTTAGTAGTAGTTTCATATATTCATTAATTAGAATCCCTTGATAGATGCTAACGACCAAAACCTTGGTAGAGACGTAGAGCATGGGCACCATGGTGCCCTCTTATTTTTATATATATATATATATATATATATATATATATATATATATATATATATATATATATATATATATATATATATATATATGTGAGTTATGGGTACAGTTTGACTCATATACTCTATAATCTGTCCTGATACAACTATGAGTCTAATAACTAGTTTATCATCCTCCCTCAATCTCAACTGGTCCATGAAGATTGAGATTGCGCTTACACCTTACAAACAAAGTAAACAATGGCAGCGGAAGAGGCTTGGTAAATATATCCTAATTGATCTTTGGAGGAGATAAACCGTATTTGAAGCAACTTCGAGCAACCTGCTCACGGACAAAGTGAAAATCAACCTCAATATGTTTAGTGCGAGCATGAAACATGGTTGACAGAAAGGTACGTTGCTCCAATATTATCACACCAGAGAATGGGTGGACGACTCTGAGATATCCCAAGTTCATCAAGAAGAGCTTGTACCCAGATAAGTTCAGCAGTGGCGTTAGCAATAGCCTTGTACTCGGACTCTGTACTTGAGCGAGAAACTGTAGCCTGTTTCCTAGCACTCCAGGAAACTAGATTACCACCATAGAAGATGGCAAAACCCCCCGTGGATCGCCGGTCATCAGAATTGCCATCCCAGTCCGCATCTGAGAAGGCAGACAAAAGATCTGGAGCTGTAGTAGAGGGCCGAAGTAGAAGACAATGGGATAAAGTGCCTTTTACATAACGTAAGATACGCTTGACCGCCGACCAATGAGTGCACCGAGGAGCATGAAGGTACTGACACACCTTATTCACCGCAAAAGACAAATCTGGTCGTGTCATGGTAAGATACTGGAGGCCCCCAACAACACTGCGATAGCGAGTAGAATCCTCAGCTGACAAAAGAGCACCATCTGTGACTGAGAGCTTATCAGTAGAAGCCATAGGTGTCGACATGGGAGTACTCTTAAGAAGACCAGCACGTTGTAATAGCTCAGACGCATATTTGCGTTGACTCATAAGTAAATCACCACGACCCTGGGTATGTACCTCAATACCAAGAAAGTAGTGTAAAGGGCCAAGATCCTTAAGATCAAAGGATGTACCAAGCTGATGAACAAGGCGACCCGCAGCAGCCGAAGTAGAGCTCACAACAATGATGTCATCCACATATACGAGTAGGTAAATACTAATATCTGGACGTCTCAGAATAAATAATGATGTATCAGCAGTAGATGGAGTAAAACCAAGATCACGAAGAACAGAACTTAATCGAGCATGCCAAGCACGGGGAGCCTGTTTTAATCCATAAAGAGCCTTGTCAAGTCGACACAAGTAATCGGAGTGAGTAGAATCCTCAAAACCTGGAGGTTGTCTCATAAAAACCTCCTCCTCAAGAACACCATGCAAAAATGCATTCTGTATGTCTAACTGACGAATATGTCAACCTTGAGTAAGAGCCATAGACAATAATAGACGAATAGTGGTTGGCTTGACAACAGGGCTGAAAGTATCCTCGTAGTCAAAACCATACCTTTGTTTAAATCCCTTGGCAACAAGACGCGCTTTGTATCTCTCAATAGAGCCATCGGCCTTTCTTTTTATTTTAAAAACCCATTTACAATCAATAATATTTATTCCAGTGCGAGGAGGAACCAGACGCCAGGTCTTGTTGTGTTGGAGAGCCTGAAATTCAGTCTCCATAGCAGTGCGCCAATGCGGGAACAAAAGAGCTGCATGATGATCACGTGGTTCAGTATGTAAAAGAGCAGTATTAGTACCAGCACGAGTTGCGTTCCAGGCAACAGTGCCATCGGTCCTTTCCTTAGCCTTACGGATACCACGCTGTAGGCGAGTAGTAACACCAGGGCATGGAGTCGGAGTAGTAGCTAGCTCAGGAGTAGACACATGTGTCAAAACATTGGTAGTATTTGAAGACGCTGTCCCAGGTGTATGAACTGCAGGTGTTACCGGCCCAACAGGTTGATCGATCGGGTGCTCAGGAAATAAAGCACCAGGAGATGGAGTACTAGATAGTACGTTTCTTGTCCCAGGTGCATGGCATCCATCGATGCTATTCATAGAATCATTGTCCACATGATCAACGTCCGGTTGCTCATTATCACGTGTATTCTGAGAAAAAACTTGGCTCGTCATCTAGTAACTCGAGACGAGCGCCGCGTCCAAGTCCTGCACCATGATTAGCTAAAAGCAACGGAGTATATGCAGCATCAATAAATTGGTCAGGTTGTAGTGAATTAGATGATGATGGAGGTGTGGAATTGGATGGAGTGTGAGAGAAAGGAAAAACAATCTCATCAAACACGACATCACGGGAGATATAAATTCGATTGTTTGGTATATCTAAACATTTATATCCTTTATGAAGAGAGCTATATCCCAGAAAGACACATTGTTTGGAACGAAACTGGAGTTTACGATTATTATAAGGGCGAAGATGAGGCCAACATGCACAACCAAACACCTTAAAGAAAGTATAGTCCGGTGTTTCACCTAAGAGACGCTCAAGCGGAGTTTGCATATCAATGACACGACTAGGAAGTCGATTAATGAGAAAACAAGCAGTAGAAAAAGCATCACTCCAAAAGCGAAAAGGGACGGAGGCGTGTGCTAAAAGAGTGAGCCCAGTTTCAACAATATGACGGTGTTTACGTTCAGCGGTGCCGTTTTGTTGATGAGTATGGGGACAAGAGACACGATGAGAAATACCAATATCGTAAAAAGAATTTATTCAACCGATGATACTCGCCACCCCAATCACTTTGAACATGTATAATTTTCTTATTTAGTAGACGTTCAACATGTTGTTGGAATTGAAGAAAAACTTGGAACACGTCAGATTTATGTTTAAGAAGATAAAGCCAGGTAAAACGACTATAAGCATCAACAAAACTGACATAAAACTGATGTCCACTAACTGAAGCTTGTGCATGTCCCCATACATCTGAATATATAATCTCAAGAGGAGTAGTAGTAACATGAGTAGACAAAGAAAAAGGTAACTGATGACTCTTGCCTTGTTGACAAGCATCACACGCTACAGTTTTATTGACTGACACTGATGGAAGCTCATGGCGACGTAAAACATGCTGAACTATGGGAATGGCTGGATGACCTAGACGAGAATGCCACTGATCACGTGACACCTTGACACCGCTGAAAACTTGCTTCACAGATGACACGTCAAGATTATAGAGTCCTCCACGACATCCCCCTCTAAGAAGTTCCTCCCTCGTATTTCGGTCCTTAACAAGAAAATACCAAGGGTGAAATTCAAAGAAGACATTATTGTCAAGAGTAAACTTTTTGACCGAGAGAAGATTGCGAGTAACGGAGGGAACATGCAGGATATTTTTGAGATGTAAAGGTTGGGATGGTGTAGGAATTATGGATTGACCAATATGTGTAATGCGACAATTGCATTGGCAGTTTGGACTTGGTCCTTGCCATGATATTGCTCCCTCATAGTAAGTTTGTCGAGGTCGTTGGTGAAGTGGTCTGGTCGCAGATCCGCTGCATCACCGGGATCAACCGGATAAGATGGAGTAGAGCCATGTGTAGCTGAAAACGCAGCAAGTTGACGTTCCATGTTCCGTCCATCATTGCCAATGCCAAGATAAGTGCGACTGTATCGCTTAAAGCAACAAGAAGCAACATGACCTAGCTTTCCACAGATTTGACAGGTAGGTCGACTTCCACCACCACCGGAAGGAGCACCTGAAGGAGGACCACGACGATCATAATTATTGCCGTTGCCACCTCCGGAAGTAAAGGGACTATCACCCGGTTTGTTGGTGTAGACGGCTTCGACATGCGCTGATCCGGGCGGTACGCTGAAACGGCATCCCCGTCCACGGACTTGGTCAGAATGCGCCATATGCATATCGGAAGAAGGTCCGCCTTCCGGCCTCGACGCTGCTCGGTACTAAGCATCTACAGTATAAGTCACGGATAGGCATAGGGTCGGAGACACCACGGCAATCGACGATCCGTGCTAGGGCATCGACCATCGTCCAAGCCCTGCCAACAAGTATGCAGTAAATTCCTCGGGGCGAAGAGGTTGTCCGATCGCCGTAAGCGTATCAGACAATTGCTTGACCTTGTTGTAAAACATTGTAACACTCATGTCCAGCTTCTTCGCCTTCTGTAATTCTCCACGTATTTGCATCATCCGTGCCGTGGATTGTGACGAGAAGCTAGAAGACAGAGTTTCCCATGCCTCGCGAGAGGTAGAAGCTAGCATCACCAGCCCGATCACATCCTCAGAGAGAGAGCACACGATCGCGGACAGGATCTCTTGATCTTGTTGATGCTGTGCCACGAGTGGGTTCAAGATGGTAGGGTAGCACCATCCTTAGCAAGATCGGGTTAGGGATCATCTCCGCAGGGGAGCGATCCATCCACGAATCCCATGAGCCGATTATCGGAGGATCGGGTGGAATTGAGCACGCCAAGATGTAATTTCCGTGTTTAGCTTCGACTAACTTTGTTGGAGAGGCTGATTACGGCGACGGTATAACAAGCCATCGTGGAGGACGGATCCCAATGAACAGAGTTCCTAGCGCCGGAGTTGAGCGAAGGAGTTGTCCGAGATCAAGCCAGAGAAAGAACTCGAGATCAAGACGGCGAAGTAGTCATCACGGGTCCCGAATCTTCAGCGATACCATGACAAAATCAGTAGTACTAGGGTAGATCGCACACCCGTGCACGTCTGTGATATATATATATATATATATATATATATATATATATATATATATATATATATATATATATATATATATATATATATATATATATATGAGTTATGGGTACAGGTACAGTTTGACTCATATACGAATCCTTGCCATATACAACTATGAGTCTAATAACTAGTTTATCACTGTGCATGTGCATGTAGGGGTGGACTGTTTATTGCTCAAAAAAATAAGTAAACTTCTCAAAGTTTAAGCTACATATGTCGTACCTGTTCAGGTAATCCCATGCTTTTGACTTTTGCATGCCCATTATGCATAGTATGAGAAAATTTACATACATAATTACCAAATAAATAACATTTGGCTGCCAGCCAAACTATTGCCTAATTGCCAGGTTAGTTTTACCCAAGTGCTAAATTAAGAACATTTGGCTACCAGCCAAACTATTGTCTAATTGCCAGGTTAGTTTTACTTACCTGACAATTAATTACATTTGGCTGCCACCATTACATTTGGTCGTCAGCCAAAAATAGTGTCTGATTGCCAGATTAGTTTTACCTAGGTCACAAATTTACAGTATATAATTACCAGGTTATTACATTTGGTCGTCAGCCAAAAATAGTGTCTGATTGCCAAGTTATTTTTACCTAATCGTCAAATTTGTAGTCAGACAAAAAATAGTGTCTAATTGATAGGTTAGTTTTACCTAATTGCCACATTTATATTGCATGATTGCCAAGTTAAACTCACACAGCTGCCAGATTCAACAGACTTGGATTTCTCATTGCCGAATCCATTTTGTCTCATCCAAACAGCGACCGCCAGACTCCTCATCGCATGCATGTGATCCTGCGCTCGTCGGCGGTCTTGTGACACTAGAGACGGACCGGTCGCTTCGGGAGCACAACTCCATACGCTCGGTGGCGGCGCGAGCACGTCTCCATGTACGTGCGCTGGCGGCGGTCTTCTCCTCGGCGGCTCCTCTACGCGTCGACGCTTCCCTTGCGCTCGTCGGCAGTGAAGGCCTCGACGCCTCCTCTTCTTCGCACGCCTCCCCGCACTCATCGCGCAGTGACCTTGAGCCCTCCTCGCTTCGTTGCGCTTGTCGGCGGCGACCTTGCCTCCTCCTTGCGCGGACGCCTGCCTGCGCTCATCGGCGGTGGCCTTCCCGCTGCGTGTCCCGTGGCTGCGGTCTCATCCTCCCGTCTCTCTGGTGCGGCGTGGCTCGGCGCTGCTTGCCATGGTGGTCTGAGAGCGAGAAAAGAGAGGCTGTTCTGTGGTTGGTAGCGACTCAGCGGGGAGATAAGGTAAGTACCGGGAGGGGATAAGGTGAGAACGTATGAGTGGTTGTTACAGGCCACGCGCGATGGATTTGTACGAATCTTGGTGCGTCGCACGAGCGAGCCAGCCATACGGCGCTTCTTCTTATCTTTTTCCATTATACATATATAACATAGTTTTTTTTTTTTTTGAATGGATCGTATCGTGAATGAGCGCAGTACAGCAGCTCCTCCATTTTCTGCATCTCAAACAAAACCATGCCTATAGCCCATATATACATACACACGCTTGGAAAGGGTCGAGCTGGAAATGATCATACATGTCGGCCAAAATTTAGTTTTGCACCGGCATATAGAATTTGGTCCCCAAGAGCAGTACTAAAAATTTCTCTAGAATGTCAATGAAGAATTGTGTTTATTCATTTAGTCTAGATACAATGATTTGACCGTGGAAGAACATGAAGTTGTTGATGAATATCCATCAATCGGCAAACTAAATTCAGCCACCTTGTCCATTTATTCCCTCTTAAGGCTCTCCTAAAAACTGTATTTAGTGGAATCTGATTCAAAACACTAGCCACTGAAATTTGTTTTCATTGAACAATGTGTTATACAAAGATTAATATTATCACGAGAGTGGTGAGATACCCAACCATGTGTCTACTCAAAACCGAGTATCCTTCTCGTTTCCTAACTTAAACAAACCTCTCTCAAAAAATCATCTTTGACCTTCATTAGAACCTTCCAGAAAGGAGAGTCCATAGATTTTACCTTAACCTTAGATAAGGATTTTGAGTGAAGGTATTTGTCTTGTATTAGCTCTTGTCATACACCTTTCTCTGACAAAGGTTTAAAGAGCCACCTGCCTCACAACCAACCAAGTGTATATGTTCATCTTGCACCTGATTGGCTTTCCAAAACAGAAAACTTCACTCTTGTAAAGTTAATTTTGAGACCTGAGTGTTGTTCAAATATGCATAAAATGAGTTTCATATAGATAGATTTTTGAATGTCGTGTTCTATGCAGATGATTGTATCGCCCGCATATCGAAGAATGGACACTCCACCCTCAACTAGACAAGCAATGTGATCATCAAGTTTACCATCTCCTTTTGCTAACATATCATCTACAAGGCTAAATAAAATATGATAAAGATCTCCTTGCTTCAACCCTTTTTGAGTTTGAAAATAGTGACCAATGTCATCATACACTTTAATGCCAACACTCCCACGACTATCCATCGACAACTTTTAGGATCGAAACCCTTCATCTTCAACACTTCATCAAACAGGCACTTTGCATCGGTCTGTGTATAAATACAAAGTAACGACCGGATGTTGCTAGCTCATGTGCCTAATATTGGAGTGGCTAGCTTAGCTTGACCTCTAGCACTAGCAATGTCAATCTCAGCCAACATATATGCTGTTTTTTTTGGGGAACTAGCAAGGTGGCCCTCGCAAATGCGAGGGCAACCCCTGTGTTTGTTGATGCTTACTAAAAACATCATGTATGTGGAAAACATCTTAAATTTGTGAGGAATGAGTTTTACAAAAAAATATTCATTATATATGCTGTGTTTAACATCTGATTAAGACAACCATAATAAGAAAATGTGTTTACTAAGATTTATCTTTGACTAAGAACCTTTTAAAACATTACGAATTACATCAACCAAAATAGAAAACATTAGAGCGTATTAACCTTATTTCGTATAGTTAATACACATAGGTTAAAAAGAATGTGCATGTGTTGGTACCGATGTATCAAGTAATTAATCTTAATAGTTAGAACTTCTCTTGAGCAATATCAAAACTGTTATTTCGACTAATATTTATATATAAGGTATATAAATTCATATTTGGAATTTGTGTATCGTACCTATTTATTACTCTATATTTCCCAAAATATCAACCATATCTTTTTCTTATGTTAAAAATAGTATCATATTTACTTCTTTATTATGGCCAAAATATCCCATTACAGTGCATTGTGAAATATCTCCCCATTGGGTGACCTTGACGTGCTACTAATGGAGTTTGAACACATAAATTTAACGTTGCCATTATCTTGTTTTATCAAATTTTCTTTTGCAATTTACAATATTGTTTAGGCAAAATTACTTCAATCTCATGGATATTAAAAATTTGTGTTCTTAAATGCTTGACAACATATTGGTATGAATGTAACAGTCAAAAATCATCCTAAAATAATCCTGGAGTACCCATTTCTACTGTAGCACCTATTCATCAATGAATCAGACTGTAAGTTGCGCTAAGAAATTCAATCAATAATTGTTTGCTTCCATATAGATAGTATAACATGTTATAGATGATCTTATAGATTGTACATCTAGTTTCATGAGTACTTGAGTAGCATAGTAAGCATGTAGGTAAATGGTGCATTTGGCCAAATCTTGCAGAATAATGTAGAACTAATCTAGTTTGCAAAAATGTTCTACATTATGGAACGAAATTAGTAGTAATATTTAACTACATTACAACATGTGCATACCACACGCCTGAAATCAGTTGCTTGACTTTCTGTATTGCAAGGAGACGCACAATGGTTGTATGTGTTCATGTAAGCCTAGTCATGATCGATTCGCCAACCGTCGATGGATCATTGGAGGGTTTGCAGGGCGGCAGCATACACAACGGGCCGGTCATGCATGCAACTCAACCTTCTATGCCACCTACTCGACCATGGATTTTCCGATCCTAGACATCGAAACACATGTTATGTTACCCGGAGCTAACACCATGTCAATATCATCTCAACACACCCTAGGTTCCCGTGCAGATTAATCTTGGATTTTCTTTTGTGAAAAGGGATTAATCTTGAAATTGGTGGGTTTTGGTTCTTGTACTTGATTTCAATGAGCAACGGCACAACGGGACTCAACATAATGGCCAGTAATCTGATGTAGATCACAGATTGATGAACGGCTATTTGTATATTACTTTTAGTATGTATTAGATTAGATAACTTTCAAAGAGGTTAATTAAATTTATGGAAGCACCTAAATAACCAAGCCAGGAAACAATCATTTTCCTCCTGTGCAGTGTATTCGCCTTCCATGATCGCTTCCTTATCCCTCAATTCGAATCTGTGCCCGTACCCAAACATATGATTAACCTTTTATCCGTACGTGCTTTTCATTGAAGAATTAAAATACGTCTACATGCAAGGAGAAGCTAGCTTACGCACTAGTAGGAAAATGCCCTTTTGTACCGGTTCCAGACGGGCTTTGGTACCGGTTTGGCAACCGGTACTAATCATTCGGGACTAAATCATTCCCCCCTTTGGTACCGGTTCCTTACGAACCGGTATTAAAAGTGCCTCCACGTGGGCACGCATGAGCCAGCGGGGCTGGAGTCTTTGGTACCGGTTTGTAACACGAATCGGTACCAAAAGTGGGGACGTGGCAGAGATTAGGCAAAGAATTCATTGTTTAGGGTTTATGAGGGGTTTAGGGGTATCGGACCATTTCATCATACGAGGATCCCGTCGATGTGCCAGAAACGCGTTTGGGTTTAGGTAATACATGAAGATCAAGGTGATGCATATCAACTTGGTGCATATATATAAAATATGTAATTGCATAAGATCGCAAATTAAGTAGTACATGCATAGTGGTACTCTTCGGAGCATACTATATATTACATGTAGCATAGTGGTACTCTCAGAGGCAAACTATATATTACATGTAGTACATACATGAAGATCGATCTTCATGCATAGTGGTACTCTCCGAAATTAGCTATGACGTCCCGAAGGAAAAATCCCGCCAATTTCTCGCCAATTGCTTTGAAGCGGTGCTCGATTGAGACGATTGCTTATACGCCTTAAATGCGGGCCAGTGCGCTTCTATCTTCACTAGACTTTTAGTGAATATTTGATCTGCATCTTCATATTTGGCCCATAATTTTTTCTTCCAGGTCTGAAATTGTGTGGCCATCTTCATAAGAGTCCATTTCTTTACTTTCGTCTTGGCCTTCCAAGCAGTTTTTCGGTAGGTTGAAGTGTGTCAAGAGATGTCCCAAAGAAATTTTTTAGAGTATCGCTGACATAACTAGCTTCATCCTCGCGTTCTTGGCTTATGCCACTCTACAATGCTGATCGGTACATGGTCCCTAACAATAACTCCAGCTTGATTTATAAATTTACGGCAGTACTCTTTGGGTTCCACCGTTCACCACTATCCTTAAATGCGGTGAGGACTAACCTACCTCACCCGATAGGCGATCGCGCCGGCCTCGTGTCCCTTTATCACATTTGCTCGATGATCCGTAAGGCTAAAATAAAATTATTCGTTAATAAGTGCAATACAAATAAATCAATGCATCTACCGATGAACATAGCCTTAATATAAATACACCTTGCGGAGGTTGTTAAGGACACTTCGTTGTCTCTTCTTTCTTCAGACTCAAGTCCCTCACCGACATCGTTCAGAAATTGTGAGCCAAAATCATCGTCATCTCCATCGGGTTCTGGTCCACGGGCACTCTCATATATCATTTTTTGCACAATGTCTTCTTGCTCCTCATCTCGGATGAAGGGGTCGTGCTCCATAGCTCAATGTCACTACAAAATCTGGATAGACAGAAGACAGAGCACAGTTTAACATCTGCTTGCTGGTAACATCCTTGCCATTGGTTAATTAAGTGAGGTAAGCTCAACGATAGTACTTGCCATTGCCATTGCCATTGGTTAATAAGGTTCGAACCACTTTCAACATTCTGCAATTGTACGCTAGCAAAACTAATTAGAAAATGAGGATATATTGTAGCATATGAACTAGTATTCGCAAAGTTGGCCGGCTCGAAGGCTCAGGTTGTTACTTTTCTAACGCTAGTACTATCTACCGGCAGAAGTTAGTTTCATCATGTAACAACAGTTTCATGTCCAGAATTAGCATCACAATTTTCACGACTTGAAGAAATTTCAACGACCATAATCACATATGATGCAGATAAATAGCACTAGCATGCCAAACTCCTGACTTTTTTTCTTTAGGATTACAGCAACTTCAGATAGCAAAATCTCGACACACTGAATCAAGTGCTTAAACTCCGTAGCTACACTGTTTACGTGCTTAGATTTTGTAGGCTTTAACTCCAGCAAAACATCGCATATATAGACTGCTGCTATAATTAGAAGGACCAAAAGGACACTCTTGTTGTATGATTTCTATTAGGTGACCACACTGGTTGCTCACAATCGAGTCCATACACAGAAACAAAGCCACATAGAAAGATCCCTAGCATCCATTATTGATGTAAGAAAAATTGTGCCGGTAAAACAATGGAATCTTGAGAGATCAGAGCACTTAGCTCACCACCACTTAAAATAAGGGGATATTGAGAGATCAAAGTTCCGTAGCTTCACCGAGCAAGGTCGCAGCCACCGGTGCCACCGGGCCACCAAGATGAATAGATGATGGACGCCGACACTGCTCGCCGGAAGGAGGGGACTCACCTGGGGACAAGCGGCGATGGTGAGGAGCTGCCCGGGAGGAGCCACTGGGGAGCGGGCGGCTTGAGCGGGCGGGAGCGGCCGGATCGGAGCTGCGCCTGGGAGGAGCTGCGCCTGGGAGCGGCGGGAGCTGCGCCGGGGGAGCGGCGGCGGCTTGGCTGCGGGAGCGGCGGGGGAGCGGCGGCGCCGGACTGCGGGAGATGGAGGCCGGTTTGGATAAGACGCGTCGTCGTCGCTGTATATTCACACAGGGTGGACTTTTGGTACCGTTCCAACAAACAACCCGTGTTAATTATTTTTTTATACCGGTTTCAAATAATAACCGGTACCAAAAGTCTTAGTTTTTTTCTGTTTTCCTAGAATTTTGCTATTTCTGTATGGTTATGAGGTATTTTATAGTACCCCAAATTAATAAGGGCCGTTAATTGCAGTCAATCCAAAGGCTCGGATCAAATCATACTGGAGTTAAAATCTTGACCAGTACGATTGTTACTCGCAACAAGTGGAGGGCCAAATAGGCACACGAGTACCGTTCACCATAGTGGACTCTGCACAAGCATTGCTCCATTTTAGCATCTCCTAGACAACCTGCAAGTCTCGCGTTCCAGGTCGCGTCTCCGGCTACGGGGCGTCCGGCGTCAGACGGAGCAGGACGAGCACCTCCCAGTTTGGGGAGCCGCACGACACGGCTGCATCCACCTCCGTCATGGTCACGACACGAGGGTGCGCTGTCAAGGTGTCGCCAGTCAAAGCCGAAGCCGCCATGGCGGCGGTGAGATCTTGTTTCCATAAAATCAACGTCGCATGCGCGGGCTTTCTCTCGTCTCGAGGTTTCCATGGTAGGCGGCATTGTTTTCGGCCGTGGCAGATGGCGGTGGGTGGCCATCACGGAGCGGTGGCATGCCTCTCAAGGCGGAGGAGCTGCACGGCGGCCTGCGTGGCGGTGGTGTGTGGCCAGGGATCTTTATTTCTCGACAATCTTACCTCGGGCCAAATGACGGAGGAAACGGGCGAGAGGAAAAGGAAGGAAATAATGGGCGGAATAAACTTTATTACGATTGAACTGGAATTAAAGTACATAGCTCAACTGAAAATTAAGATACATGGCCAGATTAAGTCACAATCAACCAAACTTGTTTTTAAATGTTGGAGTGATTCACATACTGCCTAGCCCTATAAACGCCGCCATTGTAGTCGCTGGTATCGGGTCTTGGAAGCACGGACAATGTTCACGGAGAAAGGTTTAACACATTATTACACATCACCAACAACATCCCTATCTAGTCTTCTGAGTTTTCTTTGTGTGTTTCCTTTCTTCCGATTGGACGCAACCATGGACAATCTTCATTATTTAACACGATGCTTGGATCAGTTTTCACCTTGAAGGGTGGAATATTATCAAACTTATTATAATCTTGACATGTCCATCTTGTCCTCTACTCCCACGATGTTTCTTTTTCCGAAAGAACTATGTGGCGCTTTGGCTCATCGTATGACGTGTCCTCTTGCCTTTCTTTTCTTTTTTCGATTTGGTAGACATGTCCTTCACATAAAAACCTGAGCCACTTCACTGGCTAGGACGAATGGTTCGTGTCGTCCCTAGATTCTTGAGATCCATTGTAGTCATTCCACTGCTGTGGGTCTACATATACCCCGTCTTTCAGGTTGAACCATTTGCACCAGAACAAAGGGACCTTGAAAGTAGGTCCATAGTCAAGTTCTCATATCTCCTCTATGTATCCATAATATGTGACCTTCTTCCCATTGTCCTCTGTTGCGTCAAAGCGAACACCACTGTTTTGATTGGTGCTCTTTTTATCTTGGGCGATCGTGTAAAATGTATTTCCATTTATCTCGTACCCTTGAAAAGTCGATATAGTCGAAGATGGTTGCTTGGCCAACAAGTATAGCTGTTCTTCATCAGTGCCATTAATGCGATGTGTTTGCAACCAACCGCCAAAAGTCTTCATGTGTTCTCCATCAATCCAATCTTCACGTTGCTCCGGGTATTCCGAGCGTAAAATATTCTTGTGTTCCACTATATACGGAGCCACCAAGCTAGAATTGTGTAAAACTGTGTAGTGTGCTTGAGTGAAAGAATGTCCGTCCATACACATTGTTGCTTTCTTTCCTAGTGTGCCTTTTCCACGCAGTCTCCCCTCATAGCGCGATTCAGGAACACCGATCGGCTTAAGGTCAGGAATAAAGTCAACACAAAACTCAATGACCTCCTCTGTTTCATAGCCCTTGGAGATGCTTCCTTCTGGCCTAGCACGGTTATGAACGTATTTCTTTAAGACTCCCATGAATCTCTCAAAGGGGAACATGTTGTGTAGAAATACATGACCGATAACGCCAATCTCTTCGACCAGGTGAACGAGGAGATGCGTCATAATATTGAAGAAGGATGGTGGGAACACCAACTCGAAGCTAACTAGACATTGCACCACATCCTTCTGTAAATTTTGTAGAGTTAGTGGATTGATCACCTTCTGAGAAATTGCATTGAGGAACGCACATAGCTTCACAATGGGTACTCGAACATTTTCTGGCAGAAGGCCCCTCAATGCAACCGGAAGTAATTGTGTCATAATCACGTGGCAGTCATGAGACTTTAGGTTTTGAAACTTTTTCTCTGACATGTTTATTATTCCCTTTATATTCGACGAGAAGTCAGACGGGACCTTGATGCTACTCAGGACTTCAAAAAATATCTCCTTCTCTTCTTTGGTAAGAGCGTAGCTGGCAGTACCTTGATACATCTCTGGATTCAGGTTGTTTCCTTCGTGGATACATTGCTGGTACTGCCGTGCATCCGGTGTATCTTTTGTTTTCCCATACACGCCCAAGAAGTTTAGCAGGTTCACGCAAAGATTTTTCGTCACGTGCATCACGATTGCAGAGTGAACCTCTAGTATTTTCCAATAGGGTAGCTCCCAAAATATAGACATCTTCTTCCACATGGGTACGTGTCCGTCAACATCATTCGAACAGATTTTCCGCCAGACCCTTTCCAAAGATCACTTTTAAATCCTTGACCATATCATATATAACATCCCCAGAGGCGGGTAGGCTTTGTTCGTTATCGCCTCACCTCAAATGCTTTCTCTCTTTCTTACGTGATGTTGTTTTGGAAGAAATCGGCGATGCCCTGTACACATTCTTGTTTCCCAAATATATACCGTCACCTCACCTAAACAGGTGTGCATGCATTGTATCCCTTATTTGACTGTCCTGAAATGTTACTAAGAGCAGCCAATCATTGATGGTTACAAACAACAACGTCAGAGGTTAAATTCCTTTGTGCGTGCTCATCCCACGAGGTACACCTTCTTCACGCCACAATCAGAAAAGTTCTTCAACCAATGGCCTCGGATACACATCAATGTCATTGCCGTTGCCTCGGGCCTTGGATGAGCACTGCATCATAATGAACTTCCGCTTCATGCACAACCAAGGAGGAAGGTTATAGATACATAGAGTCACCGCCAGTGCTATGATCGGAGCTCGCTCCCGAAAGGATTAAAGCCATCTGTACTTATACCAAATCTTAAGTTCCTTGCGTTTTCGAAAATGACTTGAACTCTCTGTCGATTTTTCTCCATCGCGACCCGTCGCAGGTGTCTCAAAGATCACATCTTTTTACGGTCCTCTTTGTGCCATCGCAATAACTTGGCATGCTCTTTGTTTTGGAACAACGTTTCAACCGTGGTATTATAGGAGCATACCACATCACCTTGGCAGAACCCTCTTCCGGGGCACGACTCTCCTCAACATCACCAGGGTCATCTCGCCGATCTTATACCGCAATGCACCACATACCGCATGCATTCAAATTCGTACTCCTCACCGCGGTAGAGGATGATCATTGATGCATGCATGTATCTTCTGCACCTCTAATCCTAGAGGGCGACAACCTTCTTTGCTTCAGATGTACTAGAGGGCAATACGTTCTTCCTGAAGCATCTTCTTTATTATTTTCAGCAACTTTTCAAATCCCTTGTCAAGTACCATTCTCTGCCTTCCATTGCAGCAATTCCAGTAGTACCTAGCTTTTTAAGCCATCTTCGCAATTTGGGTACAATAGTTTGTTGTGATCCTCTCACATTTTCTCCAACTTCAACCTCTCCTTTTCACTTCCGCAGTTTATCTTCGCATCAAGAATGGCCCGACCCAAATCGTCATCGGGCTCATCAAAAATGGGCTCATCAAAAATGGGCTCTTCTTCAGATTCGTCTTCCCCCATTCTACTATCACCGTCTTCAATGAACATAGGATAGTTGTCATTATCCTCTTCTTCTTTGTTGTCTTCCATTATAACCCCTCTTTCTCCGTGCTTGGTCCAACAATTATAGCCGGGCATGAAACCGTTCTCAAGCAGGTGGACGTGAAGGGTTTTTGAAGTAGAGTAATCCTTCGTATTCTTACAGGAACTACATGGACAACAAATGAAACCATTTGACCGCCTGTTTGCCTCAGCCACGTTGAGAAAATAATGCATGCCAGTAATGAACTCGGGATGGCATCGGTCACCGTACATCCATTGTCGATTCAAGTATATAAAAAATCATTAATTATACAACATCATGAATATATGAGTGACCAAATTAATTAATATTCAAGTTTATCATCACATAAAACTAAGTGTTTTTATTAAAAAAAGAGACTCACCGAGGTTGTGCCGGCTAGGGGACGACGCTGGCGATCGACGGCGATGAGGACGGGGACGATACTAAAACCAAAAAATCATACTTCAATTTGATCTCAAATTGCATATAAAAAGAATGAAATCCCTAACTTAGGCATTTCATCGAACACCTTGCTAGCACTAGAAAAATGATACGAGTTAGACTAGCAATGAAATAAGCTAAATTAGGATGATATTGTTAACCTTGGATAGACGGGCCGATGTCAATCTTGACAAAATGGTGGAGAAAAATGGAGATTTATTGGAGTGTGAGAGGAGGGAAATATTTGGAAATATGAGAGGAGAAGCAAAAATGGAGCTGGCTCGGGTGGCTCGCGTTAAGAAATAGAGCTGGAGACCTTTTAGTACCGGTTCTTTATATGAACCTATACTAAAGGTGCAACGCTGGACCCACCTCTGCCTCAAATTTGGCGCGAAACCCTTTAATACTGGTTCGTAACACGAACCGGTACTATACAGCCTAAATGAACCGGTACTAAGGTTTGCCGGTGACCTGCGCAGTTAAACCGGTACTAATGCATCCTTTAGTACCGGTTCTTACGAAACCGGTACTAAAGCACTAGTGGAAACGAGGGCTTTTGTTGATCCCGAAAATGGGCTTTAACACCGGTTCTTCTACGAACCGGTGTTAAAGGGGGCAACCAGTGGCCTCTGCGGCATTAAAGGCCCCTTTAACACGGTTCGTGCCACGTAACCGGTGTTAAAGGTCCTCCACCGATGGTTGCACCCCTCTTTAACACCGGTTCGTGGCACGAACCGGTGTTAAAGGTGTGGGGCTATAAGACACCACCAGCCCACACACCCCACTCTTCCATTCTTTCACATTTTGGAGCCTAGCAAGAGGGTGTGAAGAGTGCTAGTTTGTGTTTTTTCATATGCACTAGAGGTGTTCGGTGAAATGCCCGAGAGCTCAAAATAAGCTTTCTTGTTGCTCTTTCCGTCTCGGTCGAGGTAGGCAACTATAGTTTCATGTGTCATTGATCTACTATATATATAAATGGTCATCTCCCTATTATTTTTTTGATATATACTACATATTAATGCAGATGAATCGGCAATAGATGTACGGTGACCGCTGCACTTCCGAGTACATTACGGGCCTCCAAAATTTCATCGTTGTGGCTAATGCAAACCGTGGTCACAATGGTTTTATGTGATGTCCGTGTGTTCACTGTCAGAACAAGAAAGACTACTCAAATACCAGAACCATTCACGCCCACCGCCGATCTGGTTTCAGGCCCAGCTATAAGTGTTGGACCAAGCACGGAGAAAAAGGGGTTGTGATGGAAGACAACGAAGAAGAAGAGGATGATGAAAACTATCATAATATGTATCCTGAATATGATGATAATGCAGAGGTAGATAATGAAGATCAAGAGGGATGGGCCCGTTGATGACGATCTTGGTCGGGCCATTCTCGATGCAAGGAAGAATGTGAAACTGAAAAGGAGAAGGAGAAGGAGCAGCGGATGTTAAAGGATCACAAAACATTGTTGTATCCAACTTGCGAAGATGGCCACAAAATCTAGGTGCCACACTTTTGCTTGCAATGGAAGGCAGAGAATGGTGTGTTGACAAGCATTTTCAAAGTTGTTGGTAAAAATGAAGAATCTTCTTCCAAGAAATAATGAGTTGCTGACGGTACATACCAAGCAAAGAAGGTTGTCGCCCTCTAGGATTAGGCGTGCGGAAGATACATGCTGCATTAATGATGCATCCTCTACATGGTGAAATACGAGAATTTGGATGCATGCGGTATGCACCTTTGCGCTGCGGTATAAGATCGAGACGAGACGATCTCGGCGATGTTGAGGCGAGGCCCCTAGGAAGAAGGTTCCGCCAAGGTTATGTGGTATGCTCCTATAATACCACGGTTAAAACGTCTCTTGAAATAAAGAGCATGCCAAGTTGTTGCGATGGCACATGGAAGACCGTAAGAAAGACGCGATGTTGAGACACCCCGATGGGTCACGGTGGAGAAAAGTCGGCGAGAGTACCGGACTTTGCGTGGCCTTAAGGAACTTAAGGTTTGGTCTAAGTACATACGGCATGAATCCTTTTGGTGAGCAGAGCTGCAGTCCACGGCACAGACTGTGACCCTATGTATCTATAACCTTCCTCCTTGGTTGTGTATGAAGAGGAAGTTCATTATGATGCCAGTGCTCATCCAAGGCCGAGGCAACCCGCAACGACATTGATGTGTACCTAAGGCCATTAGTTGAAGAACTTTTACAGTGGGCCAAACCAGGTGTGCGTATGTGGGATGAGCACAAAGGGAGCCATTTGACCTCTGAGCATTGCTTTTCGTAACCATCAATGATTGGCCTGCTCTTAGTAACATTTCAGGCGGACAAACAAGGGATACAATGCATGCACACACTGTTTAGATGATACTGAAAGTGTATATTTGGATAAATGTAAGAAGGTTGTGTACCTAGGGTATCGCCGATTTCTTAGAACACATCCAAGAAGAAAGAAAGGCAAGCATTTCAAACGTCTGCGTAACCCGGAGGAAGCTTGTCCTCCGTGCCGGTGAGGAGGTATTTGGTATGGTCAAGGACCTAGAAGTAATCTTTGGAAAAGGTCTGGCGTCTATCTGTTCGAATGACGATGGGACACGCCCATGTGGAAGAAGCAATCTATATTTTGGGACCTACCCTATTGGAAAGTCTTAGAGGTCCGCTTCAATCGACGTGATGCACGTGACGAAGAATGTTTGCGTGAACCTGCTAGGATTTCTAGGAGTGTATGGGAAGACAAAAGATACAGGAAGCTGCACAGGACCAGCAACGTCGAAGGCCCCAAGAGCCTATGCATCCCGAGAACGAGAAGGGTAAACGATGCCACTTAACTCCTGCCACTCGCTCTTACCAAAGCAGAAGGAAATCTTTTTGAATGTCCGAGCAGTATCAAGGTCCCGTCGGCTTCTCGAATATAAAGGGAATAATAAATATGGCGGAGAAAAATTCCAAAACCTGAAGTCTCATGATCGCCACGTGATTATGACACAATTGCTTCCGATTGCATTGAGGGGCTTCTACCGAAAATGTTCGAGTACCCATTGTGAAGCTATGTGCATTCCTCAATGCAATATCTCGAAGGTAATCGATCCGGAAAGCCTACCAGGGGTTACAAGCAGATGTGGCCCAATGCCTTGTCACTTTGAGTTGGTGTTCCCACCATCCTTCTTCAATATTATGACGCATCTCTGGTTCACCTAGTAGAAGAGATTGCCATTCTCGGTCGTATTTCTACACAATATGTTCCCTTTGAGAGGTACATGGGAGTCTTAAAGAAATATGTTCATAACCGTGCTAGGCGAAGGAAGCATCTCCAAGGGCTATATGAGAGGAGGTCATTGAGTTACGTGTTGATTTTATTCCTGACCTTAAGGCGATTGGTGTTCGAGAATCATGACATGAGGGAGACTGCGTGGAAAAAGGCACCCTAGGATGTAAAGCAATGATATGTAGGACGGGCATTCTCTCAATCAAGCACACTACACGGTTTTACAAAGATCTATCTTGGTTGCCCGTATATCAATGAACACAAGAATTTAATACGCCTCAAACACCGGGCAGTCGATGAATGGATTATAAGTGAACACATGGCGAGTTTTGGCGGTGGCTGCAAAGAATTCTCACGAATAACACCACTATTGGGGATCATTGTACTTGTTGGCAGGACACCGTCTTATTGTATGTACTTTCCAAGTGCGAGATAAATGGGAATACATTTTACACGATAGGCCAAGATAAAAATAGCACCAACCAAAGCAGTGGTGTCGCGATGCACAGAAGACAATGGGCAAAAGACCACGTATTATGGGTTCATAGAGGAGATATGGGAACTTGACTATGGACCTAATTTTAAGGTCCCCTTGTTTCGATGCAAATGGGTCAAGCTAACAGGAGGAGGGGTTGAGGTAGACAAAATGCGGAATGACAACGGTGGATCTCAACAATCTTATGAAGAACTTAGGCGAACCATTCGTCCTAGCCAATGATGTGGCTCGGGTTTTCTATGTGAAGGACATGTCCTCCGGACCAAAAAAGAAAAAAAAAATATGCAAGCAGGTACATCATATGATGAGCCAAAGCGTCACATAGTTCTTTCGGGGAAAAGAAACATCGTGGGAATCGAGGACAAGACAAACATGTCGAAGATTATAATAAGTTTGATGAAATTCCGCCCTTCACGGTGAAAACTGACCAAGCATTCCGTTAAGTAAAGAAGATGCTCCATGGTTACGTTGAAGCGATCATAAGGAAGGGCATATGCCAAGAAGTTCATGCTCATATTATGTAACTCTAGTTCATGTTTTAATATTAATACATGTCTTGAGTGTTAGTCATGTTTTGTGGATGGACCGGGAGTATGAGAAGTTGTCGATTCGTACTTACCATTAAGATCTGATCTCCAAGCGGCAGTCACATATTAGGAGTGCCTCTATGACCAGTTTCTTGGAGATGCGGAGGACTAGGCTCGTCGGCATCTCCCCGAACTGGCCGTAGTGGTGTCCCTGCTCTCAAAACCATCTTGCAGCTTTGTAACTTGTCTAACTAGATCAATACACCGGGGAGCTAACTAATTTCACATATTAGGAGTGCCTCTATGACGTTCTCGGAGATGCTTGGGAGGCCGGGCTCCGTCGGCATCTCCACAAACTGCCGTAGTGGTGTCCTCGCCTCAAACCGGGTGGAGGACTGGACTCACAAGGATGCCTATTTATAGTACAAGCAGCTCGACATAGTGTTGACACTTACAAAATAATATCGACACTCACCCTATTATTAGTCGGTTGGTGTCTCCAACCGGGACTAAAGGTTCATCTTTAGTCGGTTGGTGACACCATCCGGGACAAGGTACGCCATGCGACATAATGTCGACATGCACTCACCTCTATTATTAGTCTTGACTCGTGTTTTGTCCCGGTTGGTGTCTCCAACCGGGACTAAGTTCATCTTTAGTCGGTTGGTGTCTCCAACCGGACTAAAGGTTCATCCCGCCATTTTTTCCGCCATTTTCTTTCTTCGCCATTTTTCTTCCCTTGATTCTTCCCGCCATTTTCTTCCGCCATTTTTCTTCCTTGATTCTTCCCTCCAGTTCTTCCCTAGTTCACTATATATATATGTAGGGGTTGGCCTCCATTGTCATTGCACATCTCTAGACTCATATCGCAACCTCATCACTCTTTCCCATGGCTTCCACCGTAGCACTAACCCCTGGGGAGGCGGGCGCTTTGCGCCTCGAACTACCCCCCGCCACTCTTGTGTCCCCGTCGGGCTGGATCTTGGCGTCGGAGGTGTGCCGGTTCCTCCTGTCCCTCTAGGTGTGGCGCGGATGTCCATCACGAACCACTACTACTTGAGCTCACGCCGGGCGGAGGAATCCCGGATGGCATCGACTATTTCTCTACTTGGGAAGCCTTCTTCGTGGATCGGCATGAGGCGCTCGCCGAGCACGGAGGGGCCCACCTCCTCCTAACTTCAACGAGGCCGGCCGTCGGCTATGGTGGCGCGGTCGGACTCTCGAGCGTCATGGCCTATGACCTGCCGCCGACTCTAACCCCGTCTGCGCTACCTCAAGTCCAGCCCGCGCTACCCTCAAGTCCAGCCCCACGTACTCTCCGGAGGTTCAATTACGGTGACCCCGGACGCGGCGATGACGGCGGCAAGTAGTCTGACGACTGAGTGGCGAGTATTACAGGTGTAGGCAGGAGCATGACTAAATCACTCCAACATTCCGAAACAAGTTCGGCCGATTGTTACTTAATCTGGCCATGTATCTTAATTTTCAGTTCTTTTATGTATCTTAATTTTCAGTTCCAGTTCGGCCGATTGTTACTTAATCTGGCCATGTATCTTAATTTTCAGTTCTTTTATATATCTTAAAAAAGCCCCTTTAATGCATGAAATAAGTGTTTATTTATTTTAAAAAATTTCATGTAAAGTAAATATAAAAATCATTTACATGAATGGATAGATATTATTTTTCTGAAAATTATGATATATTATTCATATTTTTCTGAGTTGAAATGAAAAAGATATGAATTTTCTAAATTCATATCATATTTTTTGAATTAAAAAAGCCCCTTTAATGCATGAAATAAGTGTTTATTTATTTTAAAAAATTTCATGTAAAGTAAATATAAAATGATTTACATGAATGGATAGATATTATTTTTCTGAAAATTATGATATATTATTCATATTTTTCTGAGTTGAAATGAAAAAGATATGAATTTTCTAAATTTCATATCATATTTTTTGAATTAAAAAAGCCCCTTTAATGCATGAAATAAATGCCCCCCCTTTAACACCGGTTCCAGACAGGAACCGGTGTTAAAGAAACGATATTCGTTTCAACATACCCCTTTAACACCGGTTCCGTACGAACCGGTGTTAAAGTAATAAATGTAAATTTCTTGTGAAACCCCACTAACACGGTTCCACCACGAACCGGTGTTAAAGGGGTATATTCACCTTCCCTTCCTTCCTTTCTTCCCCAGCTGAGCAGATCGATCTCGTCTCGCCTTGACCCGCCGTCTACGCCGCTCCCGAGGCCCGCCGTCTCGCCCGCCCGCCGCTTCGAGGTCCGCCGCCTCGACCCTCTCTTCCCGCATCCCCTCCTCTATGTCTCCACACGACGGTGGCGAAGGTCGCCAAGTGAGGTACCGAGGAGGAGGCAGCGCGCTGATGTGTTGGGCGGTGGCCAGAGCAGTGGCGGTGGCGGTGGTGGGCAGGCGGTGGCGCCAGTGGTGAGCCGGGCGGTGGTGGAGCAGGCGGTGTGGCCAGAGGCGCTGGCGGTGGCGAGGTTGAGCGGGCGGTGGCGCTGGAGGCCGTGGACTCGCAGATTGGCGAGGGCGCAAGGTTGGCGTGGCGAGCGTGTGGTCGGGCTCGGGCTTGGCGTCGGGGAAGTCGGAGGCGCCGTCGGCCAGTGGCGGCAAAGCGTCGCGATGAAGGAGTGAGGGAGGGCAGCGGAGGTTGGGGCGCCGAGACGAGCCGAGGGCGAGGCAAGCGGCCTCGCCCATGAGCTCATCGAGTGGCGACGAGAGGTAGACAAGCAGGCGGGGCGGCGGGAGGGAGGCAGCGGGCTCGCCAGCACGGGCAACTATAGGGAGCTGGCGGGGTGGGTCGACTGGCGGAGGAGTGGATGCAGGGAGTTCGATGGGAGGTGCGGGTGGCCTCGAGGTGGGAACCGCGGCGAAGAGGGGAGATCTGGCGAGCTTGTTGAGCGGAGGACAAACCCGGGAACATTGTCGTTGTATCTTGTGATTGCTATATTAGTATAGCGGGCGCAAGCCTATTTCGAGGAGCCACGACCATCTCGCTCTCTTCCCGTGCGGCGTCTACGCCGCCGGGCTCGTGAACTCACGCCAACGCCGCCGCCGCCGCCCGACAAGCCCGCCGCTAGCACCGCCTGAGACGCCCGCATCCGTCCGACGAGCACCGCCGCCCGACGAGACCAACGTCACCCACGGTGGCGCCACGTGTCTGCACGTGTGTGATTCTTGACTCATCTGATTAAAACTTGTTTGCTCGATAAATTGTACTACATGCATAGATTAAAACTTGTATACAAATTGGACCTCTGACTCATTTGTGTATTTATTTGTGTATTTTGGTATGAATAATATGTATATTTGTGTATGAATCCAAGTCCACTTGAATGTTTACACTCTTACTCTAGATAATATTATTGTTTTAGAAACTATGGATCCACTTAGTAGAAATCTTGAAGAAGAAGAAATAATGGAGAACATTATTGATGAGGACACCTCACAATATCTGAACTTGGAGGGACATGACGACGACAGCTCAAGTACTAGTCATGGAGAAGATGAAGACTCCGGTGAACACAATTTAATGGTTACAAAGTCCGGCGAGGTATATGCATTGATTAAGCCTCAGCTGACTTCCACCAACAATCTTCTTCTACATGTATTAATTAACGCTTCTTTCTTCTTTTAGCCCTCTGGATCGACCAGCCAGCAACCATCTTCTTCTACGAAAAAGAGCAAGCGAGGCGCGAGCCAGCGGTTGAAAGATCGTGCAAAGTTCACGATCGAAGCAGTCCGTGTTGATGGCAGGCCGATGGAGCCCAAGAAGGCCGCAGACAAATTTATACGTCAGGCTGGAGTTCTTGTTAGGGACCAAATCCCAATCATAATTGAATATTGGAATAAGCCAAAGAAGGGCGGTACCTTTGTCGATGTGAGATCCAAAGAAAGCGCTTTGGAATTCGTTGTTGGTAAATTTCACCCTTCCGCTAGAGGAGGATGAAAACAACCCGGTTATAAAGAAAAAGGTCAAAGAGTGGACTCTAAAGAAGATGGCTGAGGCTTTCCGCAACTGGAAGACAAAATTGAACAAATTTGTCAAAGCTCGCGAGACTCCAAATTTCGAAGACGCATATTATGCGAAGATAAGACCTCACTGGCCCGAATTTGAGACATATAAAAAAAGTGCTATAGCTAAAAAGAGGTCAGAAACCAATACGCTTAATGCCCAGAGGACGGGGTCAGGTGGCTACATATCTCAGAGGCCTAAGTGGGAGGAAGCTGAGAGGGCCCTGCGCGAGAGAGGGATCACACCCCAGACAGATGGGTGGGACCTACGTGCAAAGACTTGGTTCTACGGAATCGGGGCAAGGTTGGACCCAGAAACAGGATTGTGTATCTTCCCAACCATCCTTGCCAAACCCGTCACTGAACTCATCACGGCATACGAGGAAACATCCGCCAGGACCTTCCATCCCGACAGAGAGAATGACCAGCTCACACGGTAAAAAAGAACACCCTGGACATGCACGAGGCACAGGGGGTATGACATGGAAGGATGGGTTTGCCGGCGGGCGACTCTTACGATGGCGTGGCAGAAAAGAAAAGAGCGTGCAGATCGGATGACAGATAGAACATGCACTTGCGGGCGCAAGTGAATGCCTATGAAACCATCAAGCTACCGGCCCATCTCAGCGGCATGAAGAGCCTGCATTGGAAGCTGCCCGCGGCCCAGACTCTGCGCGGAAAAGCAGTGTGGCTTCCACGGAGAACGTGCAGCCAACGCTTGAAATGACGGGTCCTCGATACCCCGTTGATGAGATCACGGAGAGCGAACACGCTGAGCTGCATGTGAGATTAATGGGCTTATCCATTAAGGTGGCTGTCGGCTATGCCTTACCTCTTGTAGCTGGTGGAACTTACCACTGCCGACCGATTCCAGATGGCTATGCTATTGTCGGGGTGGATGAGGTTGTGAAGGAATATGAGGAAGCACAGCTTGACCATGCTACAGGTGAAGGGAAAACTCAACTCAAATTTGCAGTGAAAACAACCATTCTTTGGAAGAAGGAACACATTGTGCTTCCAAATTGGAGGTCACTTGGCACCCACTGCCTCCATAGCGTCGGTGATCGAGCCGCTTCAGCCATCTCCTGGCGCAGCCATCTCTCTGTGGCAGCCATCTCCGCCGTCAGCCATCTCTCTTGGCAGCCATCTCCGCCGTCAGCCATCTCCGGTGCTTCAGCCATCTCCTCAGCGTGGCGGAAGAGCACTGCCACGAGGAGCATCGGTGCTGCCACAAAGAAATCCAGGAAACCGTCGCCAAAGAGTTCAAAAACTACGTCCGCAGCCTTCCGCCAAGCCATTGCCGGTTTACCGTGGAATCGCAGCGAGGAGACCAATAGGATCTCGGAGAACAGGTCAAGAAATTCTTTGCACCTAGACGGGCCGAGCCAAAGGAGAAAATAGATCCGGCGGTGGTGGAGAAGTTTTACAAAATCTTTTGAAACCTGAAACCCCACTTGTGCCGGACTACGAGCGCCAGATTTTGAAGGCGGATGCAAGGCGCCGTAGGGAGACTGAAAGTAGCAGTCGTGAGGCACCCCAGAAAACAGTTCCCATGCTCGGAGAGCAGGAAAACCAATCATGCGCCCCGCTCCAAATGTTTGACAAACGGGACGCTCCTCCCGTAGATGATTACGAGGCAGAGCTACAAAGAAAGGCCAATGATATGGGGATGACTTACATTGCATACTTGAACATCATGGGATACAACTTGCCCAAATGCGATGTCAACCCCATACAGCCATGGAAGTATGGGAAGAATCTCGTCAAGAAAGAGGAGCTCAAGAATCTACCAACAAAGATGCGAAAATTGCACAAGTGGTACCTTCATTTCTGCAAGACGAGAAAAGAAGAATGGATCACGGCATATAAGAGATGAGATTTTCTTGTGGAGGCAATGATCGACTTCAACATTCAAGACTTGCATTTTCTATTCAATCGGAAGGAACTCGACAAATCTGCCATCAGCCTTTATTGTGTGTAAGTACTATTTCTGTAATTTTATCTCAACTCATTCACTTCATTAATTGCATGTATATATATATGCTTACCATATATGTATATACTATTATGCAGGAAAAAGGTTATGGAATGCATGAAAGGAGGCCCTTTTGACATCGGGTTCGTTGACCCAAATAGAGTTCATGAAGAAGTGGTAAGAGACAAACCGGGCAAACAGAAGATTACTTGCTAAAGTCTTCTTGAGACAACAAACCAAAAGGAAATACTATTGCCTTACAACTTCTCGTGATCTTACCCTCTCTCTTGTACACATTCTGTTTGAAACACTCGATGTTAAGTGTAACTGATGATGAGTTATCGTCGTAGGTTCCACTTTATTCTGCTAGTCATTCAACCCGACTCAGGAAAAGTCCTTGTCATGGACTCGTTACGAAAAGAAAAAAGCTATGGGCAGACTTTAGAGAGATGCTCCAGAGGTAATTTCAATCATATTATCGCACTAGATCGGCAACTTCGTGACAATAAGTAATTAATTACTCCTTTATCCATTTTCTTTGTCGGACAGGGTTTGGAAAATGTTCACGGGCAGGGCCGTGGGTGAATGGTCAGAAGAACTAAAATTTGTAGACCAAAATGTAAGTAATACTAGCTAGCTTCCAATTCCATTATATCATGCTTTATTGATTATTATTTTGATTGAACTCTCTATTCTCGTAAAGTGCGCGCATCAAGGACACGGCAATAACTTATGTGGGTACTATGTTTGCGAATTCATTCGCAACACGATATGTGCGACAGGCCAAGCCGCACTAGAACAACTTAGAGTAAGTAAACAAAGTCCACAACATTATTTTATTACCATCAATTGTGTTGAGTTTTATTCTTATATATATATATTGACAGCCCATTCTTCATATATATTCAGATCGAACGGATGCGGGACCAACTCCTACCATTTGAGCATACGAGCCATTCAAGAGGAATTGGCGGGTTCATACTTGATGAGGTCGTCACGCTGGCGGAGAACTCTATAGATATCCACCAAAATGAGCGATGACGATGTATGTGCCGATGGCGATGTATGTGCCGATGGCGATGTTTGTGTATAATAATAGTTGCTTAATTATTCATGTACTCGTATGTACCGATGACGATTTATAAGTATACCGCTCGATCGATTTCCCTCGCTCCCCTCCGCAAATCGCCCGAGCGGGCAGAGGCGAAGAACCTTTAACACGGTTCGGATCTGAACCGGTGTTAAAGGGGGGCCTAAGGCCTGTGGCAGCCCCACGTGCGCCACCCTTTAATACCGGTTCGTATAGGAACCGGTGTTAAAGGGGCCCCCCCTCTAACACCGAACCCTCAACAGCGGTTGGGGAACCGCTGTTATAGGACCCTCCCAACCGGAGTTAAAGGGGGGGGCTCTGCACTAGTGAAGGTCAAATCCTTTGGCTAGTTTTCTACTAGTGACGGCAGAATGGGATGCCCGATGGATAATCGATCAAGCACCTCTCGTTGCTGTGTTTCATTAAAGAATCAAGGGTACGCAAGAGTTAAATACGTACGTTTACGTGTAAGGAAAAGATAACTTACGAAAGACCGGGGTGCCTGATCAAGCAACTTCCTCTCATGTTCCTCTTGAATCTTATCGATCTCGCTACCACCGTGGGGAGAGCCGGGGACTTCCAGCTGGCTAGCTAGCGCAGCCTGTTCGAGACTTCATGTCCATTGCGGAAAGAGAAACGGAAAGATTAGAAGGGGAACCCGGCGGAGATGATAGGGCGGAGGGGATTCCGGCGGAGATGGTCGGGCGGCGCTAGGGCATTGAAGTCGTGCAGGGACCTAGATTTTCTTCATGTGATTTTGTTTGTGAGGTCTATCAATTGCGTAACAAATGTGTACGGGTACGTTTTACAACATAATATCTAACTCTAAATCCTGACCATTAATTCTAAATCCAACTGTCTATGTAATTAAGGTGATGTGGATCGACGTGGTGCCTCGAAAAACATCCTTATATTGCTTTTAGTATATAATAGATAGGTGGTATCGTGAATGAGAACAACACTTCTCCGCAAGCTCCAGCTTCATCCATATATATATAAGAATCGCGCCTGCTAATTGACTGTCAAATTAATTTTCTTCTATCATCCAAAACACATCGTGCATGGGTTGTCTCAAATCGACATGTGCTGATAGGTGACATCAATTTGCACCCGATATGTCCACAACAAGTTAATACGATACGACATGATTCTCCCTTTTTTTTTGTTCATGGCAACTACGGAAACAAATTGTAACGGGGAGCCTCTAACCCTCAGTAGTAAGATCTAATCCATTGTACAGAGCGATCGTGATATATGATTGTGACTTAATTCTGTAGACACTCTGTTGCTAAAAATCTCTTAGCAACAAACCATGATGCTCACAAAAATGTATTGAAAGTAGTTTTTTTAACTATATCTTGGTTGCAACTACTTACAATTCTCATCTACACGTTTTAAAACACTTTTTCTTCAATTAGCCGAGGACCGGCCTTACCTGTTGATCATCCATCATTACTAGCCTCCTACTGCCAGCAAGTACTCCTAGCAGGTAAGATGCATCGCAAAGCATGATGCCTGCAGCCAGATTCATATAAATGATATAAATGTTTTTGAGGAATATAAAATACATGATAAATGTTTACACTCTCTATATAAAATACATGATGAAAATATTTTCGAGGAATATCACAGGAAAACCCATATAACGAGATGATATAAATGTTCCACTCACATGTGGTATATATTAAGATCTATTTTACGATTATGAATTGGTATTATTTTAGCATAATGTAAATATTATATCTCAATCACTTTCAACACAACTAAGGCAATGTCGTCGCATTTGCAAGGGCCATCATGCTAGTTCTTGGAATTACAGAACTTCCATTTATTTTCTCTCTCGGATTAGGTTGATACATCTACAGATTTGGAAGCCCAATCACTACTGGAAAAACCCTCTTCGGTTCGACGTGAACAACGCCAGCAGTCCCGGCCTGTCATAGCCTGCGACTAGTGGGAGCACTAGTCCCGGGCCGTGAGGCCTCTAACGTCTAGAAACGGCCGTAGTCACTAGTCCCGGGCCGGAACAGGCCAGCTAGTTTTTTTATGGACTATTAGTCCTGAGTCGTATCACGGTCCGGAACTAGTTGTTCACCACTATATATTCTGCTTCATGTCCTGCTGCCCTAAAGCATATGATGGCCATTTTTCTCAAAGAAGTAAGAGAGTTCATGCCATTTTTTTTCTTAAGATTTAGTTTGTAACCCCTAAATCCAAAGCTTTAAAAGGTTAGAACTTCATTCTTTCATCTCTTATTGCTACTTTAGCTCTATAATGCTCTAGAAGTATAGAGATATGGATCAATGCATGCATGCTCTAGAAGTAGAAGGATTTTGATATATATGTGTAACAAATTTTGATTAGGCACATAGTTACTGAAAATTAAAATATTTCAGAGCTTAGAATGAAATGAGGTTTTCACTGATAGAACAATAATAAAAAAACTCCACATTTATCATGTTGATTGCTTTCTCCAATTCATAAATTGGTGCATGTAAATTTTTCAAAATTCAAAATTAATGCTCTAGAAGCTCTCAATATAACTTGTAACAATTTATCATGTTGTGTAATGGTTTTTGATATACTTTTACTATAATGCAGATGGTCCGGGAATGGATGTACGGTACTGACCGACGCTCTAGCGAGTTCATTAATGACGTGCATGAATTCATCTGTGTTGCTGATGAAATAAGCGCGGTGGTTTTGTATTCTGTCTATGTAGTGGATGTAGGAATCAGAAGGATTACTCTGACTCAAAAACCCTTCACAGCCACCTATTGAAGTCCGGCTTCATGCCCAGTTATAATTGTTGGACCAAGCACGGAGAGAGAGGGGTTATAATGGAAGACAATGAAGAAGAGAAGGAGGATAAAAACTATCATGGTTTCCCTGAGTACGGAGATACTTCCATGGGGGATGCTGAAGGGAAGGATGAAGAAGAGACACATGATGAACCCGCTGATGATCTTGGTCGGACCATTGCCGATGCACGAAGAGAATGTGAAACTGAAAAGGATAGGGAGAAGTTCAATCACATGTTAGAGGATCACAAAAAGTTGTTGTACCCAAATTGCGAAAATGGTGCGAAAAAGGCTGGGCAACACCGGAATTGCTGCGATGGAAGACGAGTGTGCTATACCTCCTCATTTGAAAAGTTGCTGAAAATGATGAAGAATATGCTTCAAAAGATAACGTACTGCCCTTGATCGTCTGAAGCAAAGAAGGTTGTCTGCCCTCTAGGTTTAGAGGTTCAGAAGATACATGCATGCCCTAATGACTGCATCCTCTACCGCGGTAAGGAGTACGAGAATTTGGATGCATGCCCGGTATGCACTTCACTTCGGTATAAAATTAGACGAGATGACCCTGGTGACGTTGAGGGCGAGCCCCCCGGAAGAGGGTTCCTGCCAAGGTGATGTGGTATGCACCTATAATACCACGGTTGAAACGCTTATTCAGAAACAAAGAGCACGCCAAGTTGTTGCGATGGCATAAAGAGGAACGTAAGTCAGAGGGGATGTTGAGACACCCCGCTAATGGGTCACAATAGAGAAAAATCGATAGAAAGTACCCAGACTTTACAGATGACGCAAGGAGTTTAAGGTTTGGTCTAAGTACAGATGACATGAATCCCTTTGGGGAGCAGAGCTCCAGTCACAGCACCTGGCCCGTGACTCTATGCATCTATAACCTTCCTCCTTAGTTGTGCATGAAGCGGAAATTCATTATGATGCCAGTATTGATCCAAGGTCCGAAGCAACCCGGCAACGACATTGATGTGTACCTAAGGCCATTAGTGGAAGAACTTCTATAGTTGTGGCACGAACCCGGCATACGCGTGTGGGATGAGCACAAGCAGGAAGAATTTAACCTTCGAGCATTGATTTTCGTAACAATCAATTATTGGCCTGCTCTTAGTAACCTTTCAGGACAGTCCAACAAGGGATACAATGCATGCACACACTGTTTAGATTAGACTGAAAGTATATATTTGGAACAATGTAAGAAGAATGTGTACAATGAGCATCGTCGATTTCTTTTGGTCAAGCATCCCTTAAGAAAGAAAGGCAAGCATTTCAATGGTCTGGCATGTCACCAGACGAAGCCTAAGGAGCGTACTGGTGCTGATATATTTGATATGGTCAAAGATTTGGATCAAATGGTAACCTTTGGAAAGGGTCCTGGCAGAAAATCTGTTCCGAAGGACGCTTTAAGGAAACGCACCCATGTGGAAGAAGAAATCTATATTTTGGGAGCTACCATATTGGAAATTCTTAGAGGTCCGCTCTACAATCGATGTGATGCATGTGACGAAGAATCTTTGTGTGAACCTGCTAGGCTTCTTGGACGTGTATGGGAAGACAAAAGATACACCGGAAGCATGAAAGGTCCATCAACATATGAAAGACCCAGATGGCCTGCATCTAGAATGGTTTCAAGGTCATGCCAGCTACGCTCTTACCAAACAAGAGAAGGAAATATTTTTTGAATGCATAAGCAGTATTAAGGTCCCGTCTGGCTTCTCGTCGAATATAAAGGGAATAATAAATATGGCAGAAAAAAAGTTCCAAAACCTAAAATCTCATGACTGCCATGTGATTATGACGCAAATGCTTCCGATTGCATTGAGGGGGCTTCTATCAGATAATGTTCGAGTACCCATTGTGAAGCTATGTGCATTTATCAATGCAATATCTCAGAAGATAATCAATCCTGAAGATCTACCACGGTTACGGAATGATGTGGTCCAATGTCTTGTAAGTTTTGAGTTGGTGTTCCCACCATCCTTCTTCAATATTATGACGCACCTGCTGGTTCACCTAGTCGAAGATATTTCCATTCTCGGTCCTGGATTTCTACACAATATGTTTCCCTTTGAGAGGTTCATGGGAATCTTAAAGAAATATGTTTGTAACCATGCTAGGCCAGAAGGAAGCATCTCCAAGGGCTATGGAATAGAGGAGGTCATTGAATTTTGTGTTTACTTTGTTCCTGACCTTAGGCCGATTGGTCTTCCTCAATCGCGGTATAAGGGGAGGCTGAGTTGAAAGGGCACTCTAGGAAGGAAATCAATAATATGTAGGGACGGACATTCTTACACCGAAGCACATTACACCGTTCTACATAATTCTATCTTGGCAGCCCCATATATCGAGGAACACAAGAAAATCTTACGCTCCAACAACCCTGGAAAGCATGACTCTTGGATTAGATATGAATGCATGAAGAGTTTTGGCGGTTGGTTGCAACATCTCATAAAAAACAACACTCTTGGAGATCAGCTATACTTGTTGTCTAGGTCACCATCTTCGACTATATCGACTTTCCAAGGGTACGAGATAAATGGGTATATATTTTATACGATCGCCCAAGATAAAAAGAGCACCAACCAAAACAGTGGTGTCCGCTTTGATGCAACAGACAACAATGGGTCAAAGACCACATATTATGGTCACATAGAGGAGATATGGGAACTTGACTATGGACCTACTTTTAAGGTCCCCTTGTTTCGGTGCAAATAGGTCAAGATGACAGGAGGAGGGGTTGAGGTAGACAAGAAATACGGAATGACATCGTTGGATCTCAACAATCTTGGGTACTTAGACGAACCATTCGTCCTATCCAATGATGTGGCTCAGGTTTTCTATGTGAAGGACATGTCTACCAAACCTAGAAAAAGAAAAAAAATAAAAAGAATACATCAGACGATGACCCAAAGCGCCACATAGTTCTTTTAGGAAAAACAAACATCGTGGGAGTGGAGGACAAGACATACATGTCAGAAGATTGTGATAAGTTTCATGAAATTTCTCCCTTCGCGGTGAAGGATGACCCAAGCATCATGTTAATGAATGAAGATGCTCCATGGATACAGCGGGATCAGAAAGGAACACACGCGAAGAAATGATGTGTAATAATTGTAACATTTTTATAGTGTTGTCTGAAAACCATCTTGAGTGTGTTAGTCCCGTTTTGTGGTTGGACCGGGACTAAAGGGGGCCCTTTAGTCCTGATTCGTACTTACCATTAAGATCTGATCTCCAAACGCGTGAGGTCACATATTAGGGAGTGCCTCTATGACCAGTTTCTTGGAGATCTTGGGAGGCTGGGCTCGCGGCATCTCCCAGCGCCGTAGTGGTGTCCCTTCTCTTGAAAACCATCTTGCAGCTTGTAACTTCTCTAACTAGATCAATACACCTAGGAGCTAACTAATTTCACATATTAGGAAGTGCCTCTATGACCAGTTTTTTGGAGATGCCGGAGGATTGGGCTCCGACAGCATCTCCCTTAAACTGGCCGTAGTGGTGTCCCTGCTATCGAAAACCATCTTGGATATGCCTCAAACTGGCTGGAGGACTGGACTCACAAGGATGCCTATTTATAGTACAAGCAGCTCGGCATAGTGTCGACACTCACGACATAATGTCGACACTCACCCCCTATTATTAGTGCTGACTCATGTTTTGTCCCGGTTGGTGTCTCCAAGGACTAAAATTCATCTTTAGTCGGTTGGTGACACCATCCGAGAGGTACAAGCCGCCGCGACATAATGTCGACACTCACCCCTATTATTAGTGTTGTCTGGCCCAGTATGTCGCAATCCCTTCAGTCGCGGTTGGTTTCTCCAACCGGGACTAAAGATGAACCCTCTCTTTATAGGCATTTCCCTCTATTTATAGGCTGCTCGATCCAGCCTGCCCACCCTTTCCTCTATTTATAGGCCTTTTACTCTAAATACAACAACATCTTCATACTTAGGTAACACTCAAGACATTTATTAATATTAAAACCGGGACAAACTGGGACTAGCTAACACTTAGGACTAAAGCCGCCCCCTTTAGTCATAATCATGCCTAGTCCTATAGTATGCAGCTTCAGGGTCTTCTTCGTCATCGTCATCATCATCTTCATCGTCACCTGCCACTCCGGGGATCCTCAGCCCAGCCATGGCATATACCAGGGGCCACTCCGGCCTCGGATTCACGGCGGGCGGGGGAGGGGCCTTCTTGTGGCTCTGTGGCGGGTGGACTTGTGGGCACCGCAGGCAAGGATGGTCTCCCCCAGCGATGTTGCGCATCACTCTAATGATAGTACGGTTTGCCCACCACAGACGACGGCCGGCTTCGTTGTGGTTCACCGGGGACGGGCCATCACCCTCGTACCTGGCGAGCTCCCTTTCCCGCCTATTAGCGAAGAAGGCATTCCAGGTGTCGTAGTTGTCGGGATCCCACTGGGGATCCATCCGCTGCTCCGTTGTGAGCTCGTGGTAGAAGTGGTTCGTGATGGCCGCCTGGCGTGCGGAACCTTGAGGCACGGGAGGGACAGGAACCCCTCCAGCGCTCAGCATCCAGCCGGCGGGCAGTCGGTAGCCCGACAGACAAGGGTAGCTGGAGGCGCACAGCACCTCGGTCACCTTGAGGGTCAGAATGGCCCAGTAGGCGTTTTCAATTGTTCTAAGAGAGGAAGGTGTGGATGTGTGGATATCCATGGCGCGATCGCCCTAGATATAGAGGGAAGGGACGGGAAAACTTGGAGGGAAGCTTTGGGAAATGGCGGGAAATATCTTTAGTCCCGGTTAGTGACTACAACCGGGACTAAAAGCTCTCGTAAAAAGGAAAGGGCAGGAAAACTTGGTGGAAATCTTTGGGAAATGGCGAGAAATATATTTAGTCCCGGTTAGTGACTACAACCGGGACTAAAAGCTCTCGTAGAAAGGAAAGGGCGGGAAAACTTGACGGGAAGCTTTGGGAAATGACGGGAAATATCTTTAGTCCCGGTTAGACATATTATCTATTTTATTTGGATTTTTACAATAAAATGATGCAAACACATGTATGGATATTATATTAAGATTCTTTATATTTTTCTGATAATAATAGACATTTTATTTGTTTTATTTGGATTTTTATAATAGGAGATATGATTTTCCAAAGTTTATATTTGATTTGAATTAAATAAAAGAAAATTTACAAAAAATACACTAGTCGGTGGTGGCAGGGCAGGACCGGGACTAGAGAGAATACCTTGTGGCAATGACCAAAAAAACCTCTAGTCCCGGGTTGTGGCTTAACCCGCGACTAAAGGGGGGGGTCTTTAGTCGCGGGTTAAGCCACCGCCCGGGACTAGAGACCCTCTAGTCGCGGGCGATGGCTTAGCCCGGGACTAAAGGGTTGTCCCTTTATATACCACGCGCCCACCCCTAGCGCGCCTACCCAGCACTTAGCAAGATTTGACGACAAAGACGAAGACGAGAAGGCGCCGACGCAGAGAACATGGGAGGTGCTGCCCGGCCGATTCTCGCGCCGCCGCCCTCGTCTCCGGCCATCTACATGAGCCGCACCGCCGAGCCTCCGTGCACCGAGTCGCGCCACCTTGTCGTGTCACCGCCCCGCCGTACGTGTCGCGCCACCCCGTCGTGCCGCATCATCGAAGCCTCCACGCGCCGTGCCGCGCCGCCCCGTCGTGTCGCGCCACCCCGCCATGCTGCACCGCCTCGCCGCGCTGTTGTTCCTCTGGCCGCCCACCTCGCCGGAGGTGGTTATTTAATTAGTCTAGTATTAATTATATATTTAGGTTTTTGTATAATTAGTCTAGTATTAATTAGTATAGTATTAATTAGTAGTATATTTAGGTTTTTGTAGTAATATTTATTATTATTATTAGTAATATTTAGGTTTTGTATAAATGTTATTCTTAGTATTTATATTATTAGGAAATGTTAGTACTATATTATTATAGTTTCGCTTTGTCGTCGTAAATGTATTATTATAGTCGCCCCACAAAGTGCCACCTCGCCTCGTCGGTGAGCTCGATCGAGAAGCTGCGCGGGTGGTTTTTTTTATAGTTTTTTGTTATATTTTTTCTATATTTTTTATAGTTAGGATTATTATAATTAGGTTTATTAGGTTTTTTTGTTATAGTTTTTTTCTATAGTTTTTTTATATTAGGGTTTTTTGTTTTAGTTATTAGGATTATTGTTTTACCACAAATAATATTAGGGTTTTTTGTTTTAGTTATTAGGATTATTGTTTTACCATAAGTAATATTAGGGTTATTAATTAGGGTTATTTTTTTGTTTTAGTTATTAAGATTATTGTTTTACCACAAATAATATTAGGGTTATTGTTTTTTTGTTTTATTTATTAAGAGTATTGTTTTACCGCAAATAATATTAGGTTTATTGTTTTTTTATTTTAGTTATTAGGGTTTTTGTTTTTCTAACCTGTTTAACTCTCTTTCTGTTATAAACAATTAAGTCATGGATCCATCTGAAGATCCTGGTCGCATTGGTGAAGGTTATCTTCAGGGCATGATAAGAGGTGAAATTCCTCTTAATATTACTACCGGCGAAGATATTTTATTCGAGGAAGAGATATCCTCATATCTGAATCCATCCGGTGATGGACTAGAGGGAAACCTAATGTATCAAGGGGAAGACCGGATGGACAAAGGGCAAACAAATAACAACAATAATGATGTCCCCTCGACAGGATCCGGAGAGGTACATATATATATGAAGCCTCGTGTTACCCCTATTCATTAACTGATCTAGATATATATTAATCACTCGCTCTTCTTCTTTTAGCCCACCGGATCGAAGCAATCGACAGCTCGAACGAAACGAGGGCCGAACAAAAAGTTGGATCGTAATCAGAGGTTCACCATCGAAGAAATATATGATGATGGTGAACCGATTGCTCCAGAGAAGCACCGGAGGATGTTTATAAATCAATGCGGGGTGCTTGTTAGGGATAACCTGCCGATCACCATCCAAGAATGGAATCAGTCAAAGAAACCTGGTGAAGAATCCAATAGCTATGTCACCGATGATGCCAAAGATGACCTTTGGCAGAAGCTCATAGCGCATTTCATACTACCTCCAGAGTATGAAGAATTTGAGGTAGATGGTATTAGCCCAAGGCCGTGTGGGCTTGAAAATACAGCGAAAGTCAAGGAGTGGGCTCTGAGCAAGATGGCTGAACTGTACCGGAACCACAAGAAAATTTTATACGCGAAATATGTCGTGAAAAAAAAAACTCCAGACTTCAAAGGAGTAAACGATAAGTTGAGAGAACAGTGGCCCGATTTTGTATAGTACAAGAAATCTGATAAAGCAAAGGAAAAGTCGACAAAGAATGCGTTAAATGCTGCCCAAAAGAAATACCATCATAAAATGGGGACAGGTGGCAATAAGAGTGTTGTCCCTAAGTATGAAACTATGGAGAAGAAAATGGGGGCTAGAGGCGTCACTCCTGGTACAGATGGATGGCCCGAGAGGTCAAAGCACTGGTGGTACGGGCACAGGGGATCGTTGGACCCAGAAACAGGGAAGACATTATTTCATGAAAAAATTCTAAAACCCTCACAAGACCTTATTCAAGCAATGAACGATGCTCAATTGGGATTGTTCCGTCCCGAGAGAGAGAACGGCGAGCTAACACGCACCCTAGGGAATCCTAAAAAGACAGGACGAACACGAGGCAAAGGCATCGGTGTCTCGTGGAAGAAAGGGTTTCCTCAGTACGATGCAAGTTACAGAAGCCGTCAGAAAAAGAAGGACCGGGAGGCAGACCGGATCTCCAGGGTAGATAAGGACCTAGCTGATCTGAAGAACCTCATGCAAGAAATTAGTCAAAGGCCGTCGTCGTCAACTCGCCCGTAGGCTGATGATCCTGCATTGGATCTTAGCCAGCGGAGAAGCAGCGTGGCCTCCACGGAGGTCCGGGCTGATGATCAAGCACTGCTGGATGATGCACCGGCTCCTCACTACCCCGTGGATGATGTCAGAGAGATGGCACAATGTGAGCTACATCAGCCAATGAACAACATGTCCTTCAAGATGGCGATCGGCACTGCTTTACTTTGTCTACCTGGAGCACTCCACCATTCACTTCCGATTCCACTAGGCCATGCTCGTGTCATGGTGGATGACATAGTGGAGGATTTTGCGGACCTAGAGATTGAAATCGCTATGCTTGGAGGCCTTACGAAACTAGGAGATGCCAAGCGCAACATCATTCTTTGGAAGAAGAAGTACATAAAGTTTCCAGGCTCGGCGCCAAGGCCACCGACTCTGAGGAATCCAAGTCCACCCCGCATCGAATATCGTCAACCTCCAAGTCCACCCCAATACGATTATCGCCAACCTCCAAGTCCACCCCGCCCCGCTGACGATCGCCGCAGCAGGAGTACATCAACTCGATCTCCACCTCCGTGCAATACTACTACTTCGTCGAAGAAACGGCAGTTCGACGCTCCCCCGCGCCCCACATCGAAGAAAGGTCAAACGGCGAAGATAGTTGACATCTCGCTGGCTCTTCCAAAGAGACCTTATGATAAGACCGATGAGGAAACTAACGCGGATGTGGCTGCCCAAGGTAAGGCGCATTTTCACCCAAAAAGCCTGAGCCAAAGCCGATATATGATGAAAAAACCAAAAAGTGGGCTAAGTCTTTTCTTGAGAAACCATCCCAGATATCGATGAATCTGGAGTCAGACTATGACCAGGAGATTATTAAGCAAGCACAGAAGAAAAAACACAAGTGCAAAAAGCGGGAAGCAAGTTGCCCAGCTCGGAGCACAGAAGAATCAATCGGTCGCCCCGCTCAAAGTCATTTCAAACCTCGACAATGCCTTCAGAGCTGAAATGGATATGGACATGCAAATAATGGACCCCAGAGCCCGTAATAATGCTGCACTAATGGGAATCATTGTATCGCAGGCCAAAGCACTTGCTACCGAAGAAAAAATGTCTCTTGGTCAACATTTAGGCTATGAAGATACGTCAGTGGGTCAGATAGTACGAAAGTATGTCCAAGGGGGGCCTCTAGTCAGTAATGAGGATCTCGTGCGTCTATCCACACATATGCGAAATCTGCACGAATGGTACATGTCACAAGCAGAAAAATCATCAGAAAGATTGGTTTCCAGTGGACGTTAGAAAGGAGTATCACTTAAAACCATACTCGATACAGGTTCAAATGACCGAACTATTTCAGTGATACAACCAGCGCGTTCTCGATAAATATATCATTGGTTGCTACTGTTTGTAAGTGATTTATTTCTATAATTAAGTTTGTAGCTCAGCTCATTCATTGCATTTAATGTATTATCCTAACTATATATATCCTTTTGTATGGTATTATATTCTGCAGAATGAAGATGCTTGAATGCAAAAGAGCTAGAAGATACGACGTTGGGTTCATTGACCCATATATCGTTAATGAATATACGTTAAAGAATCACCCTAAGGACGTGGAGGAAGACCTGTGCAGGTTCTTAACGGAGAATAATTTTGTCTAAGGAAATACTATTTCCTTACAACTTCAAGTGAGTGTTTATATCTTGTACACATTTTATTTTTGCTTACTCGAAGAGCTATGCATGTATGCTTATGTAAACGTCCGCAAATTCCACTGGATCTTGCTAAACATTCAAGTTGATAAGTCCCTAGTTGAAGTACACGACTCATTAAGTTGGGACCAAGAGCAGTGGAGCGACATGAAAGCAATGCTCCATAAGTAATTTCAATCATTATCGCATTATATCGGCCTCTCTTTCATTCATTTCCTGATATTAAGTAACTAATAACTCCTCTGTTCATTTTCTTTGCCGATCAGGTGTTGGACACGGTTCAAACAGGAAATACAAGGTCCATTCAAAGAGGAGCTAACTTATAAAATGGTGAAGAGTTTACAGCAGCCACCGAGAACTCATTTATAAGGATACTACGTCTGCGAGTACATCCGCGAGTTGACCAGTGAGCAGAAAGTTGAATCACATTATATTTATAGTTTGCGGGAGAAACTAGAGTCAGACCAGCGCATAAGAGCAATTCAAGAGGAGCTAGCGGGATTTATGATTAAGGAAGTCCTTGATATACATGGAGAGCATTATACGGATGACGTGGAACTCGATTTGCCTTAGTGATCTCCATGTAGCTGATATGGTATATATATTCATCAATGACCATGTAATTTCAAAACATTTCTTCCTTTTGATATATATATCATCAATGTATGCTTGCAAGGGATCGATTAATTATATAGATGCATCAACATGTACTGTGTATGTACTAGCGTAGAATATGTGTACTTAAATATATGTTTGAAATTATAGTGAAACACAAAACGAAAAAGGAACGAAATGGCAAAAAAAGGAAATACACAATCTCTGTCGCGGCAGAGAAACACACAATTCTCTGCCGCGACAGGAAACCTTATAGTCTCGGGTGGTGTTACGGTCCGGGACCAGAGGGTTTTCTCCCCCGCGACGCTAAAACAACCACGTGACTGTTATCAGTCGCGGACCGTAGCGATCCGGGACTAGAGGGGGGGCTCTAGTCCCGTTTTCGCAATCCCGGGCCCAAAACCGGGATTAGAGCCCGTTGCTGCCCAAGACTACAGCCATGTTTTCCACCAGTGAATCATTCTGCAATTAGCGGAGGACCGGCCTTGCCTTCTGATCAACCATCATCACTAGCTTGCTACTGCCAGTAAGGTAAAATGCATCGCAAAGCATGATGCCTGCAGCCAGATTCATACGCTTAGTATTGACAAATGAGGGGCACTGTCCAGAGAAGATCAACCGCAGTTAATTCCAGAGCTACTAGTGTGGTGTAAGAGTACTGCTACTTTGTTGGCACCGTGTATATATACATAAATAATGTTTCGATGCTTGCTAGCTCATGTGCCTAATATTGGAGTAGCCTGCCCAATCGTTCGCATCAATCTCACCGATATAGAGTATGCGGCTGGGTTTAGGAATGTGAGGTATCGTGAATGAGCGCAACACAATCCTTCCACCCACAGCTGCATCTCTCAATACATTTTGGCGAAATGAAGTTCGTCTGCGAGTTAATTGCGAAGCTAATCTGACTACTAACATCCAAAACGCAATCACTGCATGGACTGTCTCAGGCATTTAGGGTTCCACGTGTGATGGTTGCACCACAATTTTCTTGTAATGAATTTGCAGACGATAAGTCCTTGACTAATTCGGATATTGCACATTGCTCTCGCTTTTTCCTTTCTCGCCCACTATCCATGCAATTTGTAACAATAGGATGTATTTTTTTTTAAGTGGGTGTTGAGACCCTCGGCCTCTGCATCAAAAAGATGCACACACACACACACACACACACACACACTTTTATTAGATTATTTGTGAAACCTTACTACTCGAGTACAAAGATCAATCCTACACCACCAACCTGGCGACGGAAGTTCCTACAACTATAAATTTGACGAAGGGTGTCCATGATAAGGACTAGTATCTCCCACCTAAGCACATCTAAAAACCGAAGGCCTCACCCAACCCACCCATCAGAGAGCCAGGAGCGCAATTGGTCCAACAGACCCTCAGTGTGCACCAATGTGCATGCTCCAGGAGTCGCCACCGTCTTCCGCGAACCCATCTTCAAGACAAGGATCAATGTATCAACCCTTCCACCGATGCCACCAAGACGCCATACAGCGCCACCACCATGTGCATGTCCACGAGCGGTTTCCACCGAGACACCGTGAAACTATGCCGATGAGTCCCACATCCAGAAAGAAGTTTGAAGACTCCAAAATATCTATCGTGTGTAGCACCTACTGAACCATTATGACTGATTGTAGCACCTCAATAGTAGAAAAAGAGCCTTTCGTTCGGGAGCGCCCAGAGCTTTTGTCCCGGTATGTTGGTTAGGCACCGAAGACTTCATGCAAGACGAAGCAGCAACACCTTCTTCCTCTTCGACCAGTAGCTTCTCCAAGACAGGGCTCCCAAGAGGCAGAACGGCATCGAGCGTCATCATCATCCGATACGGAATATCTAGATCAAGGGTTTCCCCCAGCGTGCCTTCGATAAGGGAGCGATGCAGAAACACCTACATTGTACGCCATGACCGGAGTCAGCTTGGTTTTCACCGGCAGTCGCACATCCCCACCAATTGGCTTGTGATGCAAACGTCGAGACATCCTGATGTACCAGCATGATGAATGTGGTGCTATGGCCCATATCAGCCCCCAATAAGCCCCACTGCCATGCAGATCATGGTCACTGCGAGACGGCCTCAACGCATGCGCCTCCCACCACCCTTGCCATCCAAAGATTGGAGCCCGCCTGATATCTCACAAGTATAGGGATCGTGTGTAGCCTTTTTTGATAAATAAGAGTGTCGAACCCAACAAGAAGCTAAATGTAGGATAAATATTCTCTTAAGTTCTATATCAACCACTCAAGGCCGTCTCCAGAAATTCGAGGCCCCGGTGCAAGCTTCAAAATGAGGCCCTAAATTTTTAAGGGGTATAACTAATATGACCAATCATAATTTCATTTAATTATACGAGTTTAGTATTTCCATTTCATACAATATAAAAAAATATAGTATCGTATATTAAAGCTAAAAAGGTAAATGTAGCACGTAAGTAATAAACGAACCTCATGTTTCACCGAAAAGCATTTGCTCTTTCTCAAAATGAAATCTTTCTCAAGACATTATTCTCAAGCGACCAAATTCATCGTAATATTTCTTGTGTCATGCTAGAACTTAATTGCTTTTTAAACAACTTATGTTTAAAAAATCAAACCTTGATAGGCATTTGGGTTGGATCATCGGAAGCCAAGGCAGGAGGGACAACCGATTTGTCTCAAAAACAATGGCGAAGCAGGAAGCAAGGAGGTAGCTTGTAGGTCAAGCGGCGCTTGCGAATGGCCGATTGATCGGGATCGTGGTAGCTAGACTGCAGCGCGGCAACAGGCGGCATTCCGGTGACGCTTATGTCTTGAGGATCAGATTTATCGGTTTTAATCGGTAGTATTTTCTTGAGAAAATCAACCGAATTGAGTCAGACCTAATTCCTTTTTTTAAAGCCATGTCTAATTTCTTGATTCGATCGAACTTCATAAGACTTGTAGCGTGCATATGTGCAGAATTAACAAGCAGCGATACGCTGGCTGTTGCCCAATGCGGGGCCATCGGGGTGGGCCAAGGGGAGAACAGCTGGGATTTTTTATTCCATTCGAATGGGCGACAGGAGCTTCACGTTGGCCATCGTGAGACACTCCAAAGAACAGGGAACTTTCAGTTCATGGCAGGGCTGGGCTGGGGATATGGGGCCCCAAATTTTTGGGGGCCCTGTGCGGTCGCACAGCCCGCACAGCCTCTTGGACGGGCCTGCAACCACTGATACAACTCTACGCACACTAAACGTTTGCATTATCTAGAAAATAAAACTAGAGCAACAACACAAGTACTAGAGAAAGCTTTGTAAGAAAATAAACAACAAGAAAGTAAAGCTAGTTGCAGCAGCAATAAAATACACTAAACTAACAGAACCATGAGCGTGGAATAGTGGTGGTAATTGTGGTGGCTTTGTCCAAGTTTAATTAGCGAATAAATCGGGTTCATTATCTTCGATGTAGTTTTCTATGTGGGAGAGGATAAATATACATACGTTTCACTAATTGGAATTACATGTACTATATGATTGGATTGTTAGCAAACATATGTAACTACTAACAATGCATTAAGGTTTCCCCAACCATAGCCATAAGTTAATGGTCCTCTTACTCCCATACGTGCAACGTTCCGGTTCGCGTCCTTAGGTTTTTATCACTCCGGCAGAACTTTCCCCTCCTCTTACACATTCTACAAACCCTATGATGTTTAATCCATGCACGCACAAATATAATAGACACCAAAGGACTGTACCATATCAACATACAACTCTAATAAACCAAAGACGTTCAACCATTCAATCTAAGAACAAAGAAGCTACACAAACATGACATAGATCATAGGATTATAACTTATAGCATCAAACACCATGTTTACACAGGACGGTATAGAGGTGTGTGAGAGGATGAACCACTGCATACTAGGATGTAGGGGTACGTAGCATGGAAAACAAAAACATTCTACCGCATGAACACACAATCAAGATCTAATCTATGATCAAGCCAAGATCTATCTACTAGATCGGTGCAACAAGTTGATAGAGTACTAACCCTCGAAGATCCAAAGCGGTTAACGAGAGCAGATTCTCGTGGGTGATGTAGTTGTTCACTTGCCGATCTCAAGATCGCGTAGACGATCCTTCCGGCGCCGCGTTCCGGCAGCGTTCCTATAGTCGGTCACACGTACGGTACTCGATGAAGACCTTCCTCTCCCTTGTTCCAGCAGGCAGCGGAGGTTGTAGTTCTCTCCTCGTGATTTCGGCAGCATGACGACGTGGTGTCAGAAGTAGAGGGGAGATCCCGCAGGGCTTCGCCTAAGCCGGAGCGGGTATGGTGGAGTAGAGGGATCCCCGGCGATCTAGGGTTTAGAGGCCGAGGTTTAGAGGTAGCTAGCAATTAGGGTTTAGCTAGTTGGTAGAGGTTTAGAGGAGATCTAGATTGGCCGCAACTAGAGAGGGGGGCGGCGACCAACCTAGGGTTTCTCTTGTGTGTCCAAGGGGGGCGCCCTACCCCTCCTTTTATAGGTGGGGAGGTGCCAAGGGGGAGGGAGTCCTCCGCCAACTCCACTTCATGTGGCCGGCCCAAGGGAGAGGGAGGATTCCTTCCCGAGGTAAGAATCCTTCTCTCCCTCCACTTGGAAATATTGTCCCATTTTGACTTTTTCAAACTGCCCTTTTGACTTTCAAATTAGAGTTTGATTTATCTCTTCCAAGTGTACAGCCAAGTGACCTAGGACATGATGCAACCATTCCACTTTGTCATGATACATCCATGTACCCTTCCCCTTCCAGATCGGCGAACCTTCTAGACCCTTCTAGAACATTCTGGTGAAAACACCGGAACCATTCCCGAACTCCGGAATTGGACTTTCCTTATATGAATCTTCTTCTCCGGACCATTTTGGATCTCCTCTTGATATCCCGGACCCTATCCGAGACTCCGAACAACATTCGGTCTCTTTACTCACATTCCATATCTACTAAACAACATCGAATCCTTAAGTGTGTCTCCCTACGGTTCGTGAATTATGCAGACATGATCGAGACTCTTCTCCGATCAATAACCAATAGAGGAATCTGGAAATTCATATGGCTCCCACATATTTCTATGATTACTTCGTGATCGAATGAACCATTTACATACGATACCAATTTCCTTTTGTCTCGCGATAGTTTACTTATCCGAGGTCTGATCGTCGGTATCTCTGCATACCTAGTTCAACCTCGTCATCGATAAGTACTCTTTTCTCGTTCCCGTGATATGTGATCCCTTGTGAGCCAGTCACATGCTTGCAAGCTAATTGGATGAGAGGGCCCAGAGTATATCTATCCGTCATATGGATGGACAAATCCCACTTTTGATCCATGTGCCTCAACACATACTTTCCGAACACTCAATGCCACCTTTATAGCCACCCAGTTACGGTGTGGTGTTTGATGTCATCAAAGCATCCTTCCGGTGATGGTGATTAGCATGATCTCATGGTCGAAGGAATTAGGTTACTATGTACCAGAAAGTTTATAGAAAATGAACTATATTAAATGACTTGATCTTTATGCTACGCTTAACTATAGGAGTATGTCCATCACATCATTCTCCTAATGATATGACCTTGTTGTTAATAACATATCTATGTTCATGATTACGAAACCATGATCATACATTAACCAACAAGCTAGTTTAACAAGAGGCTTTACTAGGGACTCTTTTATGTTTACAAATCACACAAGTATTAATGTTTCCGGTTAATACAATTATAGCATGGTATGTAAACATTTATCATAAGCATGAAAATATGATAATAACCACTTTATTATTGCCTCTTGGGCATATCTCCAACATAGGAGGATTAGGTGATGGAGATGGCGGTGAAGATGGTGAAGAGGGCGGCAGCAGTGCCGCTGGCGGCGCAAGGAACTCCTTCCCTGCCGCCGGTATCATGGGGGAGCACCGCCCCTTAGCCCCCTTCCTTCATGGCTTCTTGGGAGACCTCCCCCATGGATATGGGATCCATGGGGAAGGCAAAAACGTGGCTTTGGTGGCTGCAAATTCATGGGTGTAGGTGTCTTCCACGAATTAGTTTTTCTCCATTTACATAGCTTCTTGGATTTCCGTCACCCCATCTTGGGCTGCAGTAAATCGGGCCTAGCGGGCCCGTCCGCACTCGGAATCAGCTAAATTTTATATTCAGAACGGTTTGTCATGAAATTTCCTACAACTTTGTAGTCGAAGAGTGTTCCGTTTGACGCCGTATTCGACCCAAAACGTGATCATATTTAAAAGAGTTCTAAGACAGATTTCTAGAAAATCCGAGTTTGACTCCAACACGGTTTCCACTTGTATTCTTGATAATTCCTACACATCAAGTGTAAAACAAGAACATTGTGCACTTTTGCAACTATTAGTAGGCTAGTCCAAATAACTCATGAACTTTATATAAAAAGAAGTGTCAAAAGCATAATAATAGCATAAAACCATCAAAAATTACAGATACGTTATGGACGTATCACCGCCCTCCCAAATTCACCCACCAGAGCATCGTCTATCACGCTGCCGCTGAAGAGGTTGTGTCATGATGTCGGGCGGCCTCCCATGCCTTGGCCCGATGTTGTTGTCCGATGCCGACGACCTGTGGGTGAGGAGACGATGAAATCCCTATGCCATTAGCGCCATCCAGGCTTCGCCTGGCCATGCCCTCTTGAAGCCGGGGAGGGGGGTGATGGCGATGGAAATCTAGGATTACTCTCAGCCGTTGCACAGGGGAGACGCGAGAGGACGAGGCAACTATTCACTTCATGGGTCAGTTACGATAGGACGGAAATAGAAGGAAAACAATACAAGTCGCAAAAATAGCTCGCAGAAGGTTTAAGCACCCTTTTTCATAGAGGTGATGATCACCACATGTTGAAATATTTGGATTTCACAGAATGGTAAAATCTTTCAAAATTAGAGGCCCACATTTTCTATATGGAAATGCAATTTCATACACGATTTACATCTTCTCAAGCATAGGATCAAAGCAAAGCATTTGGATAGTTTCAAAGTTTGGCTAGATTCTTTACCCTGAATGGGCTTGTATTATAGGTAGTTTTCCTGTTTTCCTTCTTCTCTAGTCCCTTTGTACAATTTTGTGTTTTAATAGAAGTTATGTTGTGGGGCTGTTGCCTCATAGTCCATGGTTCAAAAGACATAAGTCGCAAAAAAACACATTTTGCTCCTAAAAGCCGTGGAAGTACTTTGGTAAAATATCTATAGCTAGAAAATTTCCATAAGCTTGCTCCCAGTATCATTACGAGATTGGATGTCACACATGCCAATCATTGATCATGTTTTTGACACATATTTGAACTTGAACTGAGAGATTAGGCATAGTACTGTCCCTAGAACATGGTAAGAGTACGGGCTACGGAAGTACTACAAAAATGGCATACAGTTCATCATATCTATTACAACCACACTCAAGGAAATGAGATTTAGGCACCATCAAAACACATTAGTCTACTTCTCTATCCAGAATTGCATCACAAAGTATCCAAATGAAAACAACTTTGAACTGGATCTACTTAGAATCATGTATATGCCAAAATCAGCATGCAGTCTATCAGTGTCTCTCCCAATCGGTCTATCCATGCATTTCATTCTTTTCTCCAAACTAAAAAAAGGGCCATATATTTTGAAGTGGATGTTCGATTTATGATCCGTTCAAACATCATCTTCAAGTTGACGAGAAATTCCAAACAACACTTAGTTTTAAATACATTTTTGAATTATAAATTTCGTGTTTTTTAAACATGACCAAATCATTGACGAAACTTTTTGAACCAACTACTTATTCATGCAGGTTAGTTTCATATGGCTATCTTTGAGTATCATTGTGGTCTCATGATAACATATAGGTTTAATTCCTGTTTCACAGAGTTTGACAGAGTAAAAAAGTTTCACTTTGGCAAATATTGCATGTTTCAGATATCGTTCTATGAGCTTTGATGCGGTTTAATTACTTCATATAGCTTTCTTGCCTAATTTTTCTGGAGTTCCATACTTTTTCATGTTTAGCACAGGCTACTGACAAACCTCATTTTAAACTCTCAGAAAGTTAAAGTGAAACATCCAACGAAGCCTAAGTAAAACTTTAGTCAGGCAGGATTTTTTTTTTGGATCAAGAGGTCCCCTGGAAGGGGGAGCCCCGGTTCCATTTAACCAATGAAACCAGTAAGTAACAGGGCAGCAGCATTACAGGGAGAAAGAAGCGAAAAAACTGTCAAGCAAAAAGGTTCTAAAGTCTAGAGCATAATGCAAAGTACATCAAAGAGCGGAGCCAGGGGTTCCATATTACATGTTTTACAGCTCAGCTTACAAGGCACACATTTCGCTAGTGCTCACACACTGCCAGCCTTGTAGAGGGCGCAAACATCCCTGAGTGTTGCCTTGGTCTTCTCCGACGGTAGAAGAGGAGGTTTCGCCATAGAGGATGCCCAGGAGTGGATCCAGAATGGCGTCATAAGAGATGCAAAATCCTCTATTTTGTCAGCCAAAGGAGGTGTGGACGGCGCCACTCCAGGAAGATGTTTTCCCAGCAAGCTCAGCGACAGAGCCCCACGATGATCAGAGATCAGCCACTCTGAATCATGCAAGGCACCTTCAGGAGCTTGCACACCCAAGCCAAAGAGAGGTTAATTTGTGGTAGCATTTCCTCCATGAAGAGAAGTCTCCATTTTTTTATCTTCCTTGGAATCATCCCCCCAGACCTGCTTGATAGAGATCCAAGGTTGAGAGTCGAAAATTAAAGCATTCCGACATTTCCATAGGCTCCATATGATGGCAGCACAGATGGCATTCAAGGCAGAATGTTTTTTACTAGAGACCCAAAACTTGGCCACCGAGAGGTGGTCTCAGCCAACATGCATTCTAAATAAATCAGTGACTTCAACCTAGATGTTTGTTGCCACTATACAACCAAAAAAGAGATGGCTGATGGACTCATCTTTAGCACAGAAAACACAACATAGAGGTTTGCCTAGATTCCTTTTACACAGGTTGTCTAGTCATCAACTTGTTACTGGCCAGCAACCTAAGAAAGATGTTGATTCTAGGGGGCACAACCAAAGACCAAATAGCAGAAATGTAAATGGGAGACAAGCCCCGGTTACTAATGATTTTATAGCCTGTTACTAATGCCAGGCGGGATATTTTCTTTAAAACAAGCGGACAGGAAGAAAGACTTCATCTGGACAGAATGTTTTAATAACTAATGGCCATATGACGGTTTTCCTATCACCACGGGTTACTAGCGAGAGGTAAAAAGCGGGTAAAATGCATGTGGTTGAGTTACGGATGACATTCTGATGATGTATTTGTACGGCCCGAGAAGACCATATGCATGAAGGTAAATCAACACCATGAATTGAATGAATTACTAATTCCAGACCTACTACTGATTTGAAAGTACTACTTGGCTGGCTATAACAAATACTCCCTCCGTTTCAAAATATAAGATGTTTTAGGTTTGTGAAGGAAATGAATCTAGACAGAGTGAATGGCAGCCAGTTCTCGATGCCTATGGGTAGGACTCAACTTGCCGTTTCAGTCTACAAGACTCAGGAAGTTCCGCATAAGATAATCCTTGAACAAGTTTGGGTGCATGTTGAGGGGTTCCGCATTCTCTACGGACTTTTCTGGGGCTTTGGGATGTTGGCTCTCTTATGGGTACTACCTTGGATGTTGATCTTCTGAGCCTTCGGCGACGGGGTGTCGTCCGTATCCTTGTTGCTATGTGTGATATTTCTGTTTTCCAGAAGAAGAAGGATGCTTTAGGTTTCTTCCTTTTGTCTGATGTTGTGGTTGATCTGAAAGGGTATGAGCTACGCTTCAGATTAGAACCAGCTTATTATGTGCCTGAACCCGATTTCTCACCGCTATTGTGGAGGCAGAGTAAGGATGATTCTGAGGATGATGGATCTGGAAATAATGGGGATGATGCCATGGATACTTCTGGACCGGCGGATATCAATTCTGCTCACACTTCGACAGGGCAGTCTGGTGGTCAGAATTCAGAGCAGGGGGCACCATCATCTTATACTTTCCAGGTTCCGGGTTCGATTTATGCGGTGACTCCCTTTAATGCTTCACCTACTACTCCGCGGGGCAAAGAACTCCTAGACGCTCTTCCAACGGATTCTCCACTTCGCGGGAAGGCTTGTGGATCTCCCAGGGTTTCTGATTCTCAGTTATCGGCTGCACTTCAGGCGGCGAGCAGGTCGGCTGGGAGGTCTTCGCCCCTAGGGGGATCGCTGAGTGCTGGTTCATCGCTGGCTTGGCGGGCTGCAGGAGTGCGGATGGCCCAGGAGGGGCTGTCATCTGCTGATGCCCAGGGCGGGCGGCTTGCTGCTACTGTACCCGGCGGCCCAGTCGCAGCTGCCCAGGTGGGGGAGTGCGTGGCGGGTAAGGCCACGGCGGGCCTACCCTCTGCCGAGGCTACAGTGGTCCAGGCGGGGCTGCTGTTCGACGCGGATCAGGCCCAGGAAGGGATGGATGCTGGCCTTCGAACCGTGACCCGGGAGATGCTGCGGGAGGGCGCAATTTCGGCCCAGGAGGGGAGACCATCTGGGGGAGATCTGGCCCAGGCGGGGCTGGATACTACCTTGGAGGTTGCTACGCCGATTCAGGTGACACCGGCGCGGCGTAGTTCGCGCCATGGGGTCGATGCCCTTGGGGCGACGGCCTCTGATGAGGACTCGATGATCAAGGTAATGCGCAGGAAGGCGGAAATAAATCTTGATTCAATTGGTATGAAGTCTTCGAAATCATTTCTTTCTTTTTCTACACCTATAATGTCTAAAAAACTAGCAAACATTGGTGTTAGTCTGGGTTATTATGACAAACAGGTTAATTTATCTAGTAATGTACTTAGGCATATGGAGGTTGACCGTTTGACGGTTACTCCTAAAGCCTCTTTTATTCCCGAATCTTTATCAGCTGAGGAGGAGAAGTTGCATGCCACAATAGATGGTCAACTGCTCTCTCACTTAGTTGGTGAAGTATCGGAGGTTGGCTTTGATGAGACGGAGCTGGGTTCATTGTTTGAACTAAAAGCTTCTAGTCGAAAATAAAAGAGCCAAAGGTCTAAGAAAAGGACCCGTGTATCCAAAAGCATGATTGTTTCTCAATGAATGGAATATTTTCAAACAACAGAGGTCTTCGGGACTTGGCTAAACATCTATTCTTTGCCGATTGTGTAAGAGAACATAACTTGGATTTCTTGGGTATTTCTTAAACCGGTCGACGTGATTTCTCACAAGCTCTGCTCAATCGCCTTTCTGGTGGAGTGGACTTTACGTGGGTATCACGTCCTCCACGTGGTAGATCCGGGGGGATCCTGTTAGGCGTCAGAGATGAGACTATGGAAGTCTTGGTCAGTTCGGTTGAAGATTTTTTTATTAAACTTCATATCCGTAACAAGGCTGACGATTTCACATGGTCTCTAGTCGTTGTCTACGGGGCTGCTCAGGATATTTATAAGGCTGACTTTCTGCGTGAGTTGATAAATCTAGCTAAGGATAACCCTTACCCTATTCTTATAGGAGGGGACTTTAACTTGCTAAGATTCCCTCATGAGAAAAGTCGGGGCAGATTTGATGAACATTGGCCTTTCTTATTCAATGTGTCATAGATAGCCTGGATTTAAGAGAGGTTAATATGATTGGGAGACAGTTCACTTGGGCTAATAGTCTCCCAGAGCCGACTTACGAGAAATTAGATAGAGTACTTATGGATACATTGTGGGAGGACAAGTTCCCATTGGTAACCGTTCGAGCTCTAGAGCGTATTAAGGATTTATCGGTGTAATGCCCCGGAAAATATTTCGAAATAAAATTGCATGTTATTTTTTATTTTTACATCATCATGACATCATGCATACTTTCGCCCTAAAATATTTTTATCAAAAGCCTATTTTATTTTCTAATTAGTCCATCCTTTAATTTCAAATCAAAACCCTAGACTTTTCTGGATCTTTTATTTGTCTAAAAACTATTTATACAAGTCTATTTAAAAATAAAATAAAATAAATAAAAATGTTTATGGGGGAGGCAGCCAGCCGCCAGGCCCAAAAGCCTAGCAGCTAGCTACCTACAACCCCATCGAAACCCTAATCCTCCTAGCCCCGCACACACACACTCGGTCGCCGCCACTACCCATCCACGCACGCCACCCACACCTACCTGACCCTCACGCACACACCTCACTCAACACGACACAACCTGTACGCAACACACACAAACGCACGTCACGACACACACACCCAACATGATCAGGAACCGCACGAAGACTCGCGACCCCATCCTCTCGTCTCCCTGCTCCCGAGCGCTCGCCCTCCGCCGCCGCTCGCTGCTCTCCTTCCTCACTGTAACACCCTCAGAATCGTACCTATGCAAGTTTGAGCAAAATTCGCCAAACCCGCATAGAAACGATTCAAAAGGTGCCACCAGCACTTTCGTGCGGGTGGAAAGCAGTAATAACATTACACAACAGTCCTCGATGGGACCCACAGAACAGATATATATAACAACGACTCAAAGAGTCAAGAATACAAATATAATATACAAAATCCCAAATCACCTTGAAAACGATAGAGCGTCCAGCTACGGACAAGATGCAAATGGGGCTAAGAGCCCTGGAGAATAACCAATGGCGTCCATAACCCTGCCCAGGCCAAACCGGAAGGGTAACCACCTTCTTGGCGTCGATCTCAAAACCTGCTTAAACAAAGGGTGCCGACAAAGGGCAAAGGAAAAAGAAGGAGTGTCGATCGAGGCGATTGCACGGCGAGGCTAGAATTCGGCGGTCCTCGCCTACATAGGTATGGTGGGCTGAAGCGGCAGCGGCAGCATGCACTAAACAACCTATGGAGACTCGATACAACTGGCGGATATCAGAGAGGGATGAGAAAGACCTAACCGGATCCAACCTGAAGCTAGCACCAAACAAACCCATCCTGGTGTTTCCCCCTCGAGAACAAACGAGGAAGTCAACCGAGGAACTCACACCGTTGGCAGTTTTATTTATTCAGTTATCGTTGCAGTAATTACTAGTCAGGTATGGATAATCATCCTGATAAAGTAAGCAGTGGGCACTTTTAGTTAACCATTCCGTGATAGTTGCAACAATTACTAATCAGATACATTTATCATGAGATAACCCCAAAACCCCAGCAGTTGTTGGTACTTTTATTCAGCCATTCCGTTGTAGTTGCAAGATTTACTAGTCAGGTACAATTGTCGCAAGCGACAAACCAATCAAGCAATTGTGGGCAGTATTATTTAGCCATTCCGTGGTAGTGAAGCTGATTACTAGTCATTATAAAGTCAAATTTATAGCAGTAAACTTTAGTTATGCTTGTCTATGATCGAGATACTGTGCTCCAAGTCGTCCATATCCATGACACGGCTTTGAAAGTTTTACCGGCGGGGTGCACCAATAGCAACACACGCCGATCAACCTCGGAAAAACCAACTCAAAACCCAACGAGGATTTCACGACTGAACAATCACAGGATTCAGAAATATTTCAGGGGGCCACCCCATTGAGTAGATCCATAGCGAAGCGGTGACTCCGAGACGGGCTCAAGGTTTGGGTATACGGCTGTGAACGACTGGGAACCCGAAAGTGTGGCTGGGCTTGTCGACACCGCGGAATCGTGTCCCGATCCTAAACAGTACAGTGTGCTCCTCGCACAATTTAAATACAGAAAGTAGCATGGCATAAGTACAGGATCGTAAATAAAACCTCAAACTAGTTTGTGGCCCCAAGAAATAAGACTGAATCAAGCTCTGGCTCAGGGGGGTCCCATATACCTCCCGGATGTGGATAGCGCGATAAATCAAGGAACAGGTATCAAGTACTCGGGGTCTTACGGGACACAAGTGGGCGTTCGGAAACCAAATATTTTCTATCACCCACCGATGCCTCTGCTTATTTCAATTTTAGTTGTTAAACAGAAATGAAAGTGAGCAATAAGTAAAACTAGAATCATCTCCAACCTCAACATGCGGCAATACATCAGCAACTGTGGCATATGACGACACACATCAGCACTTGAGCAAGCCACTACGACACGCAAGTCCAACTATCTACCAAACAACAGGCAATAGGATGTGTCCAAGGCAATATAGGGCTGCACGGTTGATCACGGGTACGGAAACTAAAGCATCGCAACACAGATAGCAAATAGATCAACAGGAGGGAATAAAGACTATAAAAGTAAGATAGGTAGAAAGGGGGAGATGCTGCTTTGAAAACATTGTGAAGGTTCATCCGAAGATCGGGGCGAAGCTCACATCAACTCAACGGCCTTATCCGCGAAGAAGCAAAACACTAGAACAAACACCGGATGTAGTATTTAATACAACGGCAAAAGATCGGCATGATGCATGTATGATGGATGACATGGCAAAGGTGCGATGCAATTAGGTCATGTTAAGTGGAACCGGGGTCCCGACATTTAATTAAATGGTTCAAGTTATTTAGACCCCCGCAATTAATTGTTGTTTAACATGGCCAAAATATAGCACCGGTTCGCTACATCAATTTAAATGAGGCCAATATGAGACTAGATTTGCCCGCACATGGGCCCCATATTTAATTATTAGGTGAATCGGCGTAAGGCCCCCAAACCAATGATATGCATGCGAGAATGACAATTCAATATGCATCAAGTTGTTATTATGTTATAAAATAGGGTTTGCGGGAAGGGGTTCACACATTTAAGGGGCCTCGACGAACTTGGGGTTCCGGGGGTTCGGGGTTCGAGGTCGGTCTCGGGGTCCAGGGTTCGACTGATTCGGGATCCGGTCTCGGCGGCTCGTTCTCGGATGCAGAGGTAGGTCTTGTCGCATCCGGGTTCTCGGCGGTCTCGGCGTCCGAAAAGGGTACTTGGTTCGGTGTCGGGGCGCATCGGTGCTTCTGGGTCGGTGTCGTTCTTGTCGTCGCGACGGTCTTGTTGGGTTCTCGACTCGGGTCGGTCTTGGCCTTCGGGGTGAGGGACTTGGCATCCTCTAGGAGCACTTGTCGCACGGGGTCTCGTTGTCCGGGGAAGTACTTGTCGTTCCATGGAGATCTTGGCGGCTTCGGAGGGTTGAAGATCGGACCTCGGGTCCACGAGGGGGAGAACGCCGTGTTCGGTCTTCGAGTTCCGGGAGCAAGCGCTAGGGTTCGTGTGGGCGACCATGACGTTCCGGGGGTTACTTGTCGCACCGGTCCTCGGATCCGAGAGGGTTCGGGGTCTTGACGGGGTTCGACGAACTTGGCGTCCCACGCAGGCGAGCTTGGCGGTAGATGGTAGATCTTGTCGACTCCAAGCCATCGGCCTTGTTGTTTCGCCACGGGGATCTTGGGGAGTCTTCGGGGTCTCGCGGGTTCGATTCGACAAACGGACTCCGGGAACGGTTCTTGGCGTCCGTGTGGAAGATCTCGTCACGGCATAGTGATTGCCTATTGTGGCGCGTTGGGCGGTCATCGGTTCGGTAACTGGGCGACTTGGAGGACGGTCTTGGCGAAACGACGGTGCAACTCGAGAGGACGAGCAGGCGAGAGTGGGCCATGGCGGTTGACGGTTCGGCGAGGACGAACGGAGGAACGGCGCGGGGCGGGCCTGCGGCGGGGGCGGCGCTGAGCCAGGCGGCCGGCTCGGGCGGCGTCGGGGACCGGGTCGCGGAGGCGGTTGCGGGGCTCCTGGCGGGCTCCAGGCGGCGGGTCGACGGGTCCTGGCGAGGTCGGGCGAGCAGTGAGGTCCAGCGGGGGTCGGGAAACCAGAGGCGGCGGCGGCGTGGCAGCGGACGGGCGGCGGAGGTACATGGCGCTGGGCGCCTTCGAGGAGGCTTCCGCAGCGGAGGCGGAAGTGGGAGGCGGCGGCCCAGGCCAGGCAGCGGCGACGGGCGTGAGGCGGAGGCGGCTTGGCAGCGGCGTGCTCATCGGTTGAAAGCGTGGCGAGCGGAGGTGAGTGGGAGGGCAGCCGTGGCATGAGGAGGAGGAGGAGGCTGCGGGGTGGAAGTGAGCGAGGCGAGGAGGGACGCGCGGAGGGAGCTCGAGGTACTGGCGGGCGGGCGGGAGGGGATGCGAGGAGGCGGTGGGTGGAGCTGGGAGAGGGCGGGAGGCGAGCTCGGATGGGTGGGCGCGGACTTGGGGAGAGGGAGCGGGCGAAGGAGGTGGCGTGGGGCGCTGGGCGCAGAGGAGGGAGAGGAGAGGGAGGAGGCAGGTGGGTCCAGTGGGTATGTGTGGCTGTGGGCCCAGGGTGGGACAGTGGGGATCGTGTGGGAAGGTTTGTGTGTGGGTGTGTCTTTGGCGGGGGTGGTGGGGCTGAGAGGGAGTGAGGGAGAGGTTGGGCCATGTGGCATGCAGGATAGGCTAGGAATAGGGAGGGGTGAGGTGGCGGTGATTGGAGGGGGTGAGGTGGAGGGATGGATTGGGTAGGATAGTGGGTAGCTGTAGTATTTGCTGGGGCTGATTGGGGAGGACCGATTTTAAAATATGGGGTGGTCGTTCGGGTCGCTACGGCCCGTTCGACTGCCCCTACAGAAAAATAATTGAACTTTGTAATTGTTTAAACGGGCCGAAGCAAACCGATAGCGGCCAAATAAAATATTCGGGACCGGTTTGGCGTTTGAAAATAAAGAGGGGCGTTTAGAAAACAACACGGGTTTTGCAAACATAGTTTTAGCAAACAATGCATGACGATGACGATGCAATGCACAAATTCAACGCGATTTTCTAGTAGTGGTTTTGCGGGATGCCACAATTCGACACCACTAACAATGGATCTCGCCCTCGAGATCCGCCTCATGGTACCGGAAGGAAGGTCGGCGATCTGCGTCTTCGCGCTTCGTGTAGATCCTCGCGACACCACTAACAAGAGGTCGTTGTCCGTGATCGTCGAGAGAACTCTCCGGTAACAAAAGGTCGAAGGTAGAGGTATCAACAAATAAAGCCACCCCTAACTTCCATGAACGGAGTAAAATCGCTGGATCCACTGATTCGATGTACAAGAGCGAATGATAAGAGTAGTGGTATGGTAGCTACTCCATCCCGCACCCAAACCATTACTCTGCACACGAATGGGCGGACTATGCGACCAACTCTCGGAGTCAGACTGAAGATCTCGACAAGCGAGGTTCGGAACAACGGAGGGATGCAGACTCTGCTTCGGATCTGGCATAGCTAAGGTCGTCGCGTCGGAAAACTCCGGAAGGCACAAACAAAGAACAAGGAATGGTAACACCGTAGACGGATTCATCTGGCAGCTTGAACACCGGATGGCAGAACACCGTTATCGGAAGAGGAAGCGAAACCCTGAAGGTACGACGGAAACCCAACCACGAGAAATCCTGGACTCGAAGAAAGAGAAGAGAGCGGATTCAAAACACGTAGAGGAAAGAGGAGAACAGCAGAGGGGTAAGGAGTAAAATCAGACCTATTCAGAACTATCCAACCGATTTTGGAAAATAGTTTTGACACTCTACTTCGGCCGTTAGCTAGGTTATCCTACAGGCTGGACTTGTGGGGTATCGCAACTGCTGAGCTCTGATACCACTCTGTAACACCCTCAGAATCGGACCTATGCAAGTTTGAGCAAAATTCGCCAAACCGCGAAAGCGATTCAAAGGTGCCCACCAGGCACTTTCGTGCGGGTGGAAAACGAAGTAATAACATTACACAACAGTCCTCGATGGGACCCACAGAACAGATATATATAACAACGACTCAAAGAGTCAAGAATACAAATATAATATACAAAATCCCAAATCACCTTGAACACGATAGCGTCCGCCTACGGACAAGATGCAAATGGGGCTAAGAGCCACGGAGAATAACCAATGGCGTCCATAACCACCTTGAGCCAAACGGAAGGGTAACCACGCTATGGCGTCGATCTCAAAACCTGCTTAAACAAAGGGGTGCCGACAAAGGGCAAAGGAAAAAGAAGGAGCGTCGATCGAGGCCATGCAGCGAGGCTAGAATTCGGCGGTCCTCGCCTACATAGGTATGGTGGGCTGAAGCGGCAGCGGCAGCATGCACTAAACAACCTATGGAGACTCGATACAACTGGCGGATATCAGAGAGGGATGAGAAAGACCTAACCGGATCCAACACGAAGCTAGCACCAAACAAACCCATCTGGTGTTTCCCCTCGAGACCAAACGAGGAAGTCAACCGAGGAACTCACACCGTTGGCGCTTTATTTATTATTATCGTTGCGGTAATTACTAGTCGGTATGGATAATCATCCCGATAAAGTAAGCGATGGGCACTTTTAGTTAACCATTCCGTGATAGTTGCAACAATTACTAATCATATACATTTATCATGAGATAACCCCAAAACCCCAGTGTTGTTGGTACTTTTATTCAGCCATTCCGTTGAAGTTGCAAGATTTACTAGTCAGTACAATTGTATGGCGACAAACCAATCAAGCAATTGTGGGCAGTATTATTTAGCCATTCCGTGGTAGTGAAGCTGATTACTAGTCATTATAAAGTCAAATTTATAGCAGTAAACTTTAGTTATGCTTGTCTATGATCGAGATACTGTGCTCCAAGTCGTCCATATCCGCGGACACGGCTTTCAGAAAGTTTTACCCGGCCGGGGTGCACCAATAGCAACACACGCTCGATCAACCTCGGAAAAACCAACTCAAAACCCAACGAGGCTTTCACGACTGAACAATCACAGGATTCAGAATTATTTCAGGGGGCCACCCCATTGAGTAGATCCCGCAACGAAGCCAGCTGACTCCGAGACGGGCTCAAGGTTTGGGTATACGGCTGTGAACGACTGGGAACCCGAAAGTGTGGCTGGGCTTGTCGACACCGCGGAATCGTGTCCCGATCCTAAACAGTACAGTGTGCTCCTCGCACAATTTAAATACAGAAAGTAGCATGGCATAAGTACAGGATCGTAAATAAAACCTCAAACTAGTTTGTGGCCCCAAGAAATAAGACTGAATCAAGCTCTGGCTCAGGGGGGTCCCATATACCTCCCGGATGTGGATAGCGCGATAAATCAAGGAACAGGTATCAAGTACTCGGGGTCTTACGGGACACAAGTGGGCGTTCGGAAACCAAATATTTTCTATCACCCACCGATGCCTCTGCTTATTTCAATTTTAGTTGTTAAACAGAAATGAAAGTGAGCAATAAGTAAAACTAGAATCATCTCCAACCTCAACATGCGGCAATACATCAGCAACTGTGGCATATGACGACACACATCAGCACTTGAGCAAGCCACTACGACACGCAAGTCCAACTATCTACCAAACAACAGGCAATAGGATGTGTCCAAGGCAATATAGGGCTGCACGGTTGATCACGGGTACGGAAACTAAAGCATCGCAACACAGATAGCAAATAGATCAACAGGAGGGAATAAAGACTATAAAAGTAAGATAGGTAGAAAGGGGGAGATGCTCGCCTGAAAACATTGACGAAGGTTCATCCGAAGATCGGGGCGAAGCTCACATCAACTCAACGGCCTTATCCGCGAAGAAGCAAAACACTAGAACAAACACCGGATGTAGTATTTAATACAACGGCAGAAGATCGGCATGATGCATGTATGATGGATGACATGGCAAAGGTGCGATGCAATTAGGCCAAAATGAGACTAGATTTGCCCGCACATGGGCCCCATATTTAATTATTAGGTGAATCGGCGTAAGGCCCCCAAACCAATGATATGCATGCGAGAATGACAATTCAATATGCATCAAGTTGTTATTATGTTATAAAATAGGGTTTGCGGGAAGGGGTTCACACATTTAAGGGGCCTCGACGAACTTGGGGTTCCGGGGGTTCGGGGTTCGAGGTCGGTCTCGGGGTCCAGGGTTCGACTGATTCGGGATCCGGTCTCGGCGGCTCGTTCTCGGATGCAGAGGTAGGTCTTGTCGCATCCGGGTTCTCGGCGGTCGCGTCGAAAAAGGTACTTGTTCGGTGTCGGGCGATCGGTTTACAGGTCGGTGTCGTTCTTGTCGTCGCGACGTCTTGTCGGTTCTCGACTGGTCGGTCTTGGCCTTCGGGTGAGGGACTTGGCATCCTCGAGAGCACTTGTCGACGGGGTCTCGTTGTCGGGAAGTACTTGTCGTTCCATGGAGATCTTGGCGGCCGAGGGTTGAAGATCGGACCTCGTCCACGAGGGGAGAACGCCGTGTTCGGTCTTCGAGTTCGGGAGCAAGCTAGGGTTCGTGGTGGCGACCATGACGTTGGGGTACTTGTCGTCCGGTCCTCGGATCCGAGAGGGTTCGGGTCTTGACGGGGACGAACTTGGCGTCCCACAGAGAGAGCTTAGCGGTAGATGGTAGATCTTGTCGACTCCAAGCCATCGGCCTTGTTGTTTCGCCACGGGATCTTGGGAGTCTTGGGTCTGAGTTCGATTCGACAAACGGACTCGGGCAGTTCTTGGCGTCCGTGTGGAAGATCTCGTCGCGTAGTAGTGATTGCCTATTGTGGCGCGTTGGCGGTCATCGGTTGATGGCGGGCGACTTGGAGGACGGTCTTGGCGGCGACGGTGCAACTCGAGAGGGGACGGCCCCGAGGTGAAGCCTTGGCGGCGGTTGATTCGCGGGACGAACGGAGGAACGGCGCAGGGCGGGCCTGCGGGCGGCGAGCCAGCTCGGCGTCGAGGGGAGTCGCGAGGCGGTGCAGGGCTCTGGCGGGCTCAGGAGGCGGGTCGACGGCGAGTCGGCGAGCCGGTGAGGTCAGCCAGCGCGAAGCTGCGGGAGGCGGCGGCGTCGGCAGCGACGCGGAGGGCAGCGGCCAGCGCCGACGAGCTCGGGAGGAGCTTCGCTTGAGGCGGGCCAGAGTGGGAGGCCGGCGGCGCTGGCCGTGGCTGGGCGGCGGAGGCGCTTGCAGCAGCGGGCGGCTTGCTCGTCGGTTGGGGAAAAGCGTGGCGGCGGAGGTGAGGTGGAGGGCCGGCCGGTGGCGAAGGAGGAGGAGGCTGCGGGGTGGAAGTGAGCGAGGCGAAGGAGGGAGGTGCGAGCGGAGGAGCTCGAGGTCTTGGCGGGCGGGCCTTGAGGATCTAGGTGAGGCGGTGGGTGGAGCTGCGGAGAGGGGCGGCGGGGAGAGGCGAGCTCGCGGATGGGTGGGGCGGCGCGCCGGACTTGGGGGAGAGGAGGCGGCGAAGGAGGTGGGCGTGGGGCGCAGCGTCTGAAGGGGAGAGGAGGAGAAGGAGAGAGGGAGGCGGTGTGGGTCCCACGTGGGGTATGGTGTGGCTGCTGTGAGCCCAGGGGGGCAGCTGGGGGGATCGGGTGTGGGAAGGTTTTGTGTGTGGTGGGTTGTGTGCTGGCGGCCAGGGGGTGGTGGGGCTGAGAGGGTGTGAGGGAGAGGTTGGGCCATGTGGCATGCAGGGATAGGCTAGGAATAGGGGAGGGGTGAGGTGGCAAGCAGTGATTGGAGGGGGTGAGGTGGAGGGATGGATTGGGTAGGATAGTGGGTAGCTGTAGTATTTGCTGGGGCTGATTGGGGAGGACCGATTTTAAAACATGGGGTGGTCGTTCGGGTCGCTACGGCCCGTTCGACTGCCCCTACTGAAAATAATTGAACTTTGTAATTGTTTAAACGGGCCGAAGCAAACCGATAGCGGCCAAAATAAAATATTCCGGGGACCCGGTTTGGCGTTTGAAAATAAAGAGGGGCGTTTAGAAAACAACACGGGTTTTGCAAACATAGTTTTAGCAAACAATGCATGACGATGACGATGCAATGCACAAATTCAACGCGATTTTCTAGTAGTGGTTTTGCGGGATGCCACACTCACCCTCCTCCCTCAGAACCCCGACCTCCGCTTCTCCATCCGGCCGCCGCCCACGTGGTCCCTGCTGTCGCGCGCCTCCTAGACTAGCTCGAGCCCGAGCTCCTCCGGCCACAGTCGCGTCGTCCTCCTTCACCTCCCTGTGGTCCTCCTCTCCGGAGCTCCTGGCAGCCGCCTCTATGTCTCCACACGACCGCGGCCCAAGCTCCGCCTCCCGGGGCGAGCAGAGCCGGCGTCTCCTTGCCGTCGCCCCTGGAGCCTCGCATATGCAAGGTCCTCCGCCGAGCCGTCGCGACCCTCTGCCGTGAACCCCGCTGCCGCCATGCCCCCTCACGGCCTCGACCCAGCGGTCCCGTTCTTCTTCGGCTCTCCGCGTGTTCTCGATGCTCGTCGTCCACACCGTGGCCTTGACCCTGATGGCTCCGTGTTCAAGCTGAAGTCTTCGTCATGTCGTTTTGCTATCCAAGTATCAGGTTGCCATGGTCTCCATCGACAACATGCACTCTGTTGGTTCTTCTGCTGCTACATGTTGGAGTACATAACACGCTAGCATGTGCCCCTTCTGTCTTGTATGCTCGACTTGTAACTCTACAAAGATCTCCGACATGTGTACTTCCACTTGGTGCCGGGAACTGTCCAAGATTCTCAAGATACTCGCAATCGGTGTCGCGTCCGCGTACCTATAAACCGCCAAGATCTTCGGGACGACAAGATCAACATCCACCCGGACAAACCCCAGGAACCACGCCGAGATGCTAAGGTCTACCTCATGGATCCAAGAACGATCCTCGAGTCCGATGCTCGAGACCGACCCTGAAGCCCGAATCCGAAGACCGATCTCGTCGGAACCAAGTTCTTCGAACCCCAACATGTGATCTCTTTCCGAGCCACTATTTTATAAATTGCCATATTAAACTTGTTGCATATTAAATCCTTCATACTCGCATACATATTTATTTGTCTGGGGCACTTTGTCGATTCACCTATTAATTAAATATTGAACCCATATGCGGGCGAATCTAGTCTAATATTGGCCCTATTTAAATTTATACGAACCGATGATATATTTTTGCCTTGTTAATACACCATTAAATTGTGGGGTATCTAGACAATATAAACCACCTAACTAATTGTCGGGACCCCGGTTCCGCTTAATATTGCCTAATTGCATCGCACCTTTGCCATGTCATACATCATGCATGCATCATGCCCGATCTTCTGCCGTAGTATTAAATAGTGCATCCGGTGTTTCTTCTAGTGTTTTGCTTCTTCACCGGATAGGACGATGAGTGTATGCGAGTTGCGACAAGCCTTCGGTTTCCCGACTTTGTCTCACAGGCGAGCATTCTCCCCCTTCCACCTATTTTGCATTTATAGTTTTTACTTCCTTTCTTTGATCTATTGCTATCCTTATTGTCGATGCTATAGTACCGTTCCTTTATTTACCTGCTACACTATATTGCCTTGTTTGACTAGCTAGTCTTGTCTTTGCGAGTCGTAGGCATGCTTAGTTTTGCTCTCATACAGGTGGAACATATTACACAGATATTGTTGGTGATAAGATAATTAACCTGATGTTGTTGGTTATGGTTTCATCTAATGATAAGGCCCCGACAGGGACCACCTTTGGGAACTGCTTGAGCCGACCTAGGACCCGTTCGTTCTACGATACCAGTTCTGAGTTGATCGCGCTAACCAAACGTGGGGGCTTCTGGGATCCCCCCTCAACTACCAGCGCTATTCGTATATCCAGAGGGTTACAAAATTGGTTTTCCATTTGGTGCATACGCATAATATGTCCTTAGACATGGGTTGAGTTGTGATATGATTTTGGTGGAATGGGTTGAGTTGTGATATGATTTTGGTGGACTGCCATGGCTTGCATTGCATAAAATCGGGATATCGTGTCGGAGGTGGGATGGAGCTCTACAAGTTATCTTCCGATCATCGCCCGGCCGTAGACTCAAACGCTGTGCCACCTGGAGAATCAGCTGTATCTCTTGTGTGGGTAAAACACAGTAGGTGATGTCTCTGGATATGCGCGTAGTTATGGGACAATTCTTATTGTGAGATTCAGATGGCACGCGTGATATGTTGCCTGATGGGTTGAGCATGCGTTTGGGTACAGTAGTGCACCCCTGCAGGGTAAATCATTTCGAGAAGCCATGTGTCCACGGTTATGGACGCCTCAGGAGTACAGTGTCATGATCATAGACAACGCCACTAATGTTTTGCCCCTAATAATATGATTAGTAATTAGCCTTATCAAATAAAAACATGTTTAACTAAAATTGCCACTGTGTGCGTTCCGCAAGGGGATCTCCTCGACTGGTCTTCGAGGGGGAAATCTTCGGATGGGTTATGTTTGGTGTTATAGTATAGTTATCGTATAGTGCCCTCTTATATTGCTCTAATAGCCGAAGTTGTAGCGTGTCTCTATAAGTTAGATAGTGCGAGCTTTGCTGCCGCTGAGCCCACCATACCTATGTAGGCGAGGACCGCCGAATTCTAGTCTCGCCGTGTACTGGCCTCAGTACTGACCGCTCTCTTTCTGTTTTTCCTTTGCCCTTTGTCGGCACCCTTTTGGCTTGACAGGTATGTGATTGACGACGTTAGCAATGTTACCCTTCCGGCTTGGCCTGGGCAGGGTTGGACACCGCTTGGTTATTCTTGAGGACTCTTAGTCCCATTTGGATCTTGTTCGTACTCGGATACTATCTTGCTTTCTTCTGGATTTGTATCTTCGTCTTGTACCTCTTGTATTCTTGACTTGTTGAGTCGTTGTTGTATATATAAATTCTTGTGGACTTTGTTGTAAACTACTGTGATGTAACTACTTGTATTCAGATCCCACCCACACGAAAGTGTCTGGTGGGCGTCTTTGAATCGCTTCTATGCGGATTTTGGCGGGAAATGTTAAGATCTGTATAGACCCAATTCGGGGGCGTTACAATCGGACCATGCTCCACTACTTTTATCTGTTGGAACACCATCACAAAGATCCAAACATAGCTTCAAGTTTAAATTTGGCTGGATTGAAAGAGATGGTTTTTTTGATTTAGTGAAAGACGTGTGGGAAAAAACGGTGGCTGGTCTAACGCCTATACAGCGATGGAATAATAAAATGCGAGCTCTTCGTAAATTCCTTCGTGGTTGGGCGAGACATACTGCCTGTATCCTGAAAAAGGAAAAAGTACGTCTTTCAGCTATTATTGATGATTTGAAGGCTTCTGCAGAAATAAGGCTTTTAACTGCATCTGAGATTTAGCTTAAGAAGCAATCGAATGCAGAAATTGCCAGAATCCTTCGCGAGGAAGAACTTAAGTGGTACCAACGCTCTAAAGCAAAATTCATCCTTGAAGGAGATATGAATACAAGATACTTCCATGCTATTGCCAATGGCAAGCATAAGAATAAACTTATTCACTCTTTGATACAGGATGAAGGTATGATTGAGGGACAGGAGCAGCTCAAATCTTACATTACAAAGTATTACAAATCTTTGTTTGGGGCACCTCCAGAAAACTCTATATCACTAGAGGAATCCCGAACAGAGGATATTCCACAGGTTTCCGTTGAAGAAAACAAGTTTCTAATCGCCCCGTATACGGAGGAAGAGGTTAAGAAAGTTGTTTTTCAAATGGAACACAATAAAGCACCAGGACCGGATGGCTTTCCAGCTGAATTTTATCAGAAATTCTGGGAAGTTATTAAGGAGGATTTGATGCACTTGTTTCATGTTTTGCATGAAGGTCAGCTTGACATTTTCAGACTGAACTTTGGCAACATTATTTTACTTCCTAAAGTTATTAATGCAGAGCGAATCCAACAATACCGCCCAATCTGCCTACTTAATGTAAGTTTTAAAATATTTACAAAGGTGGCAACGATTAGGCTAAATTCAATTGCTGATAAGGTAGTACGCCCTTCTCAAACGGCTTTTATGCAAGGAAGAAACATCTTGGATGGTGTAGTAATCCTGCATGAGACAATCCATGAACTACACTCCAAGAAATTGAATGGAATAGTGTTCAAGATTGATTTTGAGAAGGCGTATGATAAAGTTAATTGGTCTTTCCTTCAGCAAACACTCCGTATGAAAGGTTTTTCTCAGGAGTGGCGCAATCTCATTCAGTCTTTTGTTTCTGGGGGTAGTGTTGCTATAAGTGTCAATGATGACATAGGCAAATACTTCCGAACAAACAAAGGACTAAGACAAGGGGATCCACTTTCGCCTATATTATTTAATATAGTGGCGGATATGTTGGCTATCCTTATTGAGAGAGCGAAGGCTGATGGACAAATTGAGGGACTAGTTCCACATCTGGTAGATGGTGGACTATCAATCCTTCAATATGCTGACGATACAATACTTTTTATGGAACATGATCTTGAGAAGGCTAAGAATCTGAAGTTAATTCTTTCGGATTTTAAGAAACTATCAGGATTGAAAATCAACTTCCATAAAAGTGACTTGTATTGCTTTGGCGAAGCTAACAATGAGGCACATTTATATGCCGATTTATTTGGTTGTGGCCATGGACTCTTTCCTATTAACTATCTGGGTACACCGATACATTATCGGCGTCTCACGATAGCTGAATGGAAAGGGGTTGAGGAAAGACTACAAAAACGTCTTAATAGCTGGAAAGGAAAACTTCTATCCCTTGGTGGAAGACTTGTAATCATTAATTCAGTACTGACTAATATGGTACTGTATATGATTTCATTCTTTCAAATACCGAAAGGGGTCTTGAAGAAAGTGGATTATTTCCGCTCAAGATTCTTTTGGCAAGGGGATGAGGTGAAAAAGAAATATCGACTGGCCAAATGGAATGTGGTTTGCCGACCAAAGGAATATGGTGGACTTGGCATACATGATTTGCAAGTCAAGAACACTGCACTCCTGGGTAAATGGCTATTCAAACTTCTCTCAGAAGAAGGAGTCTGGCAAACCATTTTGTGGAGGAAGTATATTGGATCCAAAGCTTTGTCGCAAGTGGTCTGGAAGCCAGGTGACTCACACTTTTGGGCTGGACTGATGGCATCCAAAAAACATTTTCTACACTTTGGTTCTTTTAATATCAAGGATGGATCACAGATTAGGTTCTGGGAAGATAGATGGCTCAGCCAAATACCCCTTAGAGAACAATATCCTGCTCTATATTCGATAGTTAGGCATAAGGGGGATACACTTTCCAGGGTAATGGAACTTAGTCCTCGTAATGTCTCTTTCCGCAGAAGTCTTATAGGTCCTAGACTACTATCATGGAACAATCTCTTATTGAGATTGTCTACGGTACAGTTTTCGGAAGGGGTGGACGAGTTTAATTGGAAGTTATTGCATAATGGTAAATTTTCTGTTGACTTGTTTTATAGAGTTTTGATCCAACCTAATATTCCAGTCGATGATAATAGTAGAATTTGGAAAATGAAAGTACCCCTGAAAACGAAAGTATTTTCTTGGTACCTTCGAAAAGGGGTTATTCTCACAAAAGATAATCTTGTTAAGAGGAATTGGCAAGGAAGCAAACAATGTGTCTTCTGTAATCATGATGAGGTAATTAGACACTTATTCTTTCAGTGTAAATTTGCTCGTACTATATGGTCAATCACCCAAGTGGCCTCTGGTTTATCTCCCCCTTCATCGGTTGCTAATGTTTTTGGCAATTGGTTGAATGGGATTGATGATAAATACAGGACTGTTTTGGGGGTGGGAGCGCTTGCCATCATTTGGTCGCTATGGCTATGTAGGAATGACAAGATTTTTAATAATATTATGTCTTCTACATTGCAGGTTATCTTCCGAGCCACGACAATCCTTCGTTCATGGACAATTCTGTAACGTATGGAGTTCCGAGACCTCTTTGCGGAAGGGTGTAGACGTTTGGAGGCTGCGGCGCGGGAGATTTTTTCTAGATATGGATGGCAGCGTGACCTAAGATTAGATATATCATAGTCACATACCACTGTGTTATCTTTATGTTTGTTCTTTTTTAGATTACTTCTGGTTGTAACTTGTGAGGATTTTCGGTTGTGTGCATCCTATTTATGCAGAGGCCAGGTGTAAACATTGTTTTGAGTAATAAAACGCCCATTTCCAAAAAAAAATCCCAAAGTTGAGTGAAACTACATATTAAAACAAGTCTAGATACATTTTCTTTACAAAGCTAAAACATCTTATATTTTAAAACAGAGAGAGTACATCAAGACTGCCTACCTGGCACTTGGAACCGTCTGTGTACATATATAAAGCTAGCAACAAATGAATGTTTGCTAGCTCTTGTGTCCAATATACTGAAGTAGCTAGTTTAGCTTGCCCTCTGGTACCAAAAGTTGTATGTATCAATCTGGCCAATATCTACGTGATTTGGTTTAGGAATGGGTGGTATCGTGAATGAGCGCAACGCATCGTTTGCTCATCTTGCTGCCTCAAAAGGCGCTAATTTGCATGAACTCGATATGCTAATTGAATGCGAAGCTAATTGGCTCCTAATATCCATACGAGTGTGGTTTGGAAAACTAGTTATGCAGAACGGAGCTCGGTAACTGAGGATGGTAGCTAGTTAGCTGCTACCATGCTGTTGCCATAACCTTAATTTTGGAATAACCAAATTTCCATTTACTTTCTGTCTCGGCTTAGATTGATACGACCACATGATTTCGAAGCCCAATCTGTGTGGTCCTGTTGTGAATACATCCATAAACCATAAAGGGAAGAAGTCTATCCTAAGTGTACAAGCAGAGGAAAAACATGAAGCTAACGAAAAAAAAAGGAAAGAACCGAGAGCTAGAAGCCACCAGTGGAAGGGTGGTTCAAGGTAAACGTGGACGACTCCTATACTGCCGCCACAGGAACCGCCACTGCGTGTGTTGTGATCCGCAACCATCAGGGACGAACCATCATTGTGGCTGGTAAGATCTTCGAGAATTGCCGTGATGCCGAAGAATCTGAAGCATTGGCTGGACTGGAGGGCGCCCGCATTGCTGCTCAATGGAGTAGAAGCCCCTGTGATGTTTGAAAGTGACTACTGCAGCTCAGCTGTGCACGCGTTCTAGAATAAGGATTCCAGCTGAGAGGCATTTTGCATGATTTTAGTATGTACGCTTCTGGCTTGGAGCAATGGAAGTTCGTCCATGTTAAAAGATACCAAAATAGTGTAGCTCATGAAATTGCCACTTATGTGAGGCCATCGGGTGTTAATTCGTTTTTTCGAAATGGGGAACATCGCCCCGGCCTCTGCATCATCTGATGCACACAGCCCTTTTTATTGCATTATTCAAACGTAATCAAAATTTTACAATCATGGATCAGATAAGGTTGATACATGTATCAACCATCTAAAAGTAAGAAGCAAAATTGCTCTATCCATTTTTCAGCCTATTAATATGACGCCACCCAGTAGCCTGGAAAAAACAGTCCTGTGCAACCATAAGCAGGTGGTTGCATGCAGATTCCATGTGCTTCCTCTGATCCTCCGGGAGAAGCATAGACCATTGTTGAATCCAACATGTAGCTCGGCGAATAACCTGTAAAAAATTTGTACTATTCTGTTTGTTAAAAACAAAATCATTTCGAGTATTCCAAATAGCCCAACATAGTGCTGATACTCCAATACGAATTCTAGATTTATTTTGCTTGTCTACCCCATGAAGCCAATTTCCAAACATATTATTAATATTCGTTGGAGGGGTAATATCAAAAGCGAAGAACATCATTCGCCAAATAATTCGTGCAAATGGACAATATAAAAATAAATGTTCAATCGATTCCAAAGAATCACAAAAACAACATTTTTGACATCCCATCCATTGCCTTTTTGCCAAGTTATCCTTTGTCAATAAAACTTTATTTTTAAGGAACCACATAAATATTTTTATCGGGTGTTAATTCGTATTGGAACTATAACTTCCTAGATCGAGTGGAAGAGGCCGTGAAGATTGATTGTAACCGAATATTATTATCTGATTAATGAATGGTTGTTTGGCCCTAAAAAAAGATTTCGATGCCCAATCATTCTGCAATTAGCGGAGGACCGGCCTTACCTGTTGATCATCCATCATTACTAGCCTCCTACTGCCAGCAAGTACTCCTAGCAGGTAAGATGCATCGCAAAGCATGATGCCTGCAGCCAGATTCATGCGCTTAGTATTGACAAATGACGGGCACCGTCCAGAGAAGATCAACCGCAGTTAAATTAGCTCAAATAGGTACCATGACTTGAATGAACTACTACTAATTTGAGCTACTAGTGTGGTGTGAGAGTACTGCTACTTGGTTGGCTACATTAAGACTGCTTAATTGGCACCGTGTATATATATACATAAATAATGTTTCGAAACTTGCTAGCTCCTGTGCATAATATTGTAGTAGCAGCTTTGCTTAGCTTAGCTTAGCTTGCCCTCTAGTAGTAGCAGCTGTTTGCATCAATCTCGCCGATATATAGTATGCGGCTGGGTTTAGGAATATGAGGTATCGTGAATGAGCGCAACACAGCTCATCCATCCATTGCTGCATGTCAATACATTTTCACGAGAAGAAGATTGCCTGCAAGTTAATTGTGAAGCTAATCTGACTCCTAACGTCCAAAACACATCGCTGATGGACTATGTCTCAGGCATTTAGGGTTCCACGTGTGATGGTTGCAACACAATTTCCTTGTAATGAATTTGCAGACAATAAGTCCTTGACTAATTCGGATATTGCACGCTGCTCTCGCTTTTTTCCTTTCTCGCCCACTATCCATGCAATTTGTAACAATAGGATGTTTTTTTTTGAAATGGGCGTTGAGACCCTCGGCCTCTGCATCAAAAAGATGCACACACACACGCGCACGCACACACGCTCTCTCTCTCTCTCTCTCTCTCTCTCTCTCTCTCTCTCTCTCTCTCTCTCTCTCTCTCTCTTTAGATTATTGGCGAAACCTTTTACTGCTCGAGTACAAAGATCAATCCTACACTACCAACCTGGCGACGACAGTTCCTACAACTATAAATTTGATGAAGGGTGTCCATGATAAGGACCAGTATCTCCCACCAAAGCACATCTAAAAAACGAAGGCCTCACCAACCCATCCATCTGAGAGCCAGGAGTACAATTGGTCCAATAGACCCTCAGTGCGCACCAATGTGCATGCTCTAGGAGTCGCGACCATCTTCCACGAACCCATCTTCAAGACAGGGATCAACATATCAACCCTTCCACCGATTCCACCAAGACGCCATACAATGCCACCACCTTGTGCATGTCCACGAGTGGTCTCCACTGAGACACCGCGAAACTATGCCGACGAGTCCCACATCCAAAATGCAGTTTGAAGCCTCCAAAAGATATGTTGTGTACCTACCGAATTAGGTATGACTGATTGTAGAACCTATTGGTTAGGCATGACCTTGACATCTCCACCGAAGACTTCGTGCAAGACGAAGCAGCAGCACCTTCTTCCTGTTCGACCAGTAGCTTCTCCAAGACGGGGCTCCCAAGAGGCAGAAAGGCAACGAGTGTCATCATCATCCGATCAAGAATATCTAGATCAAGGGTTTCCCCTAGCGTAGCCTGAGCTAAGACGCGGGAGCTGCGTCGATGATGCCTTTGATAAGGGAGCGATGCAGAAACACTTACATTGTCTGCCATGACCGGAGTCGGCTTGGTTTTCATCGGCAGCCGCACATCCCCACCAATTGGCTTGTGATGCAAACGTCGAGACATCCTGATGTACCATCACAATGAATGTGGTGCTACGTCCCAGATCAGCCCCCAACAAGCCCCACTGCCACGCAGACCGTGGTCACTACAAGGCAGCCTCAAAGCATGCGCCTCCCACCACCCTTTCCATCCGAAGATCAGAGCCCGCCCTCCCAAATTCACCCACCAGAGCATCATCTATCGCGCTGCCGCTGAAGAGGTTGTGTCATGATGTCGGGCGGCCTCCCATGTCTTGGCCTGATGTCATTGTCCCATGCTGACGTCCTGCGGGCGACGGGGCGAGGAAGTCCCTATGCCTTTGGCGCCGGTCAGGCTTCACCTGGCCATGCCCTCTTGCAGTCAGGGGGGAGGAGAGGGGAGGATTACTCTCAGCCGCTGCACAGGGGCGACGCGAGAGGACGAGGCACCTATTCACTTCAAGGGTAAGTTACACTAGGATGGAAATTGAAGGAAAACAATATAAGTCGCAAAAAATAGCTCGCGGAAGGTTTAAGCACCCTTTATTCATGGAGGTGATGATCACCACATGTTGGAATATTTGGATTTCGCGGAATGGTAAAATCTTTCAAAATTAGAGGCTCACATTTTCTATATGGAAATGCAATTTCATACACGATTTACATCTTCTCAGCATAGGATCAAAGCAAAGCATTTGGATAGTTTCAAAGTTTGGCTAGATTCTTTACCCTGAATGGGCTTGTATTATAGGTAGTTTTCCTGTTTTCCTTCTTCTCTAGTCCCTTTGTACAATTTTGTGTTTTAATAGAAGTTATGTTGTGGGGCTGTTGCCTCATAGTCCATGGTTCAAAAGACATAAGTCGCAAAAAAACACATTTTGCTCCTAAAAGCCGTGAAAGTACTTTAGTAAAATATCCATAGCTAGAAAATTTCCAACCGATGGTCGAAGCTTGCTCCCAGTATCATTACGAGATTGGATGTCACACATGCCAATCATTGATCATGTTTTTGACACATATTTGAACTTGAACTGAGAGATTAGGCATAGTACTGTCCCTAGAACATGGTAAGAGTACGGGCTACAGAAGTGACTACAAAAATGGCATACAGTTCATCATACCTATTACAACCATACTCAAGGGAATAAGATTTAGGCACCATCAAAACACATTAGTGTACTCCTCTATCCAGCATTGCATGATAAATAATCAAAAGAAAACCACTTTGAACTGGATCTTTTTAGAACCATGTATACCAAAATCACCACGAGTCTATCACTGTCTCTCCCAATCTGTCTATCTATGCATTTCATTCTTTGCTCCAAACTAAAAAAAGGACCATATATTTTGAATTGGATGTTCGATTTATGATCCGTTCAAACATCATCCTCAAGTTGTCGAGAAATTCCAAACAACACTTAGTTTTAAATATGTTTTTGTATTATAATTTTGTGTTTTTGAACTTGGCTGAAACATTGACAAAACTTTTTGAACCAATTACTTATTCATGCAGGTTAATTTCAAATGGCTATCGGTGAGAATCATTGTGGTCTCATGATTACATATAGGTTTAGTTCCTGTTTCATAGAGTTCGACCGTGCTTCAAGTTTCACTTGGGCGAATATTGCATGTTTCATATATCTTTCTGTGAGCTTTGATGCGGTTTAATTACTTCATATAGCTTTCTTAGCTAATTTTTCTGGAGCTCCATACTTTTTCATGTTTAGCGCAGGCTGCTGGCAAATCTCATTTTAAACTCTCGGAAAGTTAAACCGAAACATCCAACGAAACCTAAGTAAAACATTTGCCAGGTGGGATATTTTCTTTAAGATAAGCGGACAATTTTTTTAAAAAAAAGCGGACATGAAGAAAGATGTGATCTGGACAGAACGATTTTTAACTGATGGCCATATGATGGTTTTCCCGTCACCATTGGTTTACTAGCGTGCAGAGGCCGGGGCGCAGCACCCCTTTTCGAAAAAAGAAAAAAATTTAGTTTACTAGCAAGAGGTAACAAGAGGGTAAAATGCATGTGCTTGAGTTACAGATGACATGAAGGTAAATCATCACAATGAATTGAATGAATTACAAATTCCAGACCTACTACTCTGATTTGAGAGTTCTACTTGGTTGTCTACATCAAATACATCAAGACCGCCTAACTGGCACTTGGAACGGTCTGTGTACATATATAAAGCAACAAAAAATGTTTGCTAGCTCTTGTGTCCAATAATGAAGTAGCTAGTTTAGCTTCCCCTCTGGTACCAAAAGTTGTATATATCAATCTGGCAAATATCTACGTGACTTGGTTTAGGAATGGGTGGTATCGTGAATGAGCACAATGCATCACTTGCTCTTGCTTCCTCAAAGGGCACTAATTTGCAAGAACTCGATATGCTAATTGAATGTGCAGCTAATTGGCTCCTAATATCCATACGACATTGTGCATGGGTGGTCTAAACCACTTGTACGGTCTGATCAACTGGTTATTGCATAACAACATGTTCTACTACAACTTGTGATCGTTCTTCGTCACACATTACAGAAGCAATTTGTAGAAGAAATATGTTGTTAATTCAAATGCATTGATTTGGAAATTCCGATGAAGAAACATATTGTCATTTCAGTTGCCTTGAGTTGGAGCATGTCTTGTTTGGCCGTCTGGGTTTACTATTTTCGATGTTCCACCATATAGAGAAGCTAGTTGACTTTTAGTTCTAGCTAGTTCCATTGTGCATGTTGTGTATAGAAATGATTTAGTACATTTCTAAATGTAAGCACAATGAGCTGTTGTTTTTACTCTCGAGATGACTTTGCAGTTTTTACTCTCATTATTAATTTCCAAGTACATAAGTGTGGGTAGACCTGTTGATCACCTGTCATCACTAGCCTCCTAGCAAGAAGCATCTACTCCTCCGTTCCAAAATATGCTTCTAGATATATGTGTTTTAGAAAAAGTCTAAAATATCTTATAATTTGGAATGGAGCGCAACACATTTTGCTGCTAGAGAAGACTAGCTGCAGGTAAATCAGCTCAATATTTTTTGAAAATGGACGATTTTATTACTCCATGTAATGTTTACACGCGGCCTCTGCATAACTAAGATGCACACAACCGCACAATCCAGAGAACTAACTGTTAAAGTAAACAATCAAAATTACAAAATGCAATGCCAACACAAACGACCACTACTATGGTAGATCTATCCGCAGATCATGCGTCCATCCATATCGGGGGAAAATATCCCTCGCCGCATCCTCCAATCGCGTACACCCCTTCGCAAACAAATCCCGAAACTCCATACGTTGGAGTGTAGTTCATGATTAGAGAATAGCCGTAGTCCGGTAGATAACCTGTTGTGGAGAAGGCACAATATTATTAAAAATCTTATCATTTTTACATAGTCAAAACGACCAAATAATGGCAAGCTCTTTCACGCTAAATAAAGTCATGTATTTATCCCCAGTCACATACAACCAGTTGCCAAATATATTGGCCACCTAGCATGAGCGAGATAAACCAGAGGCTACTTGGATGATTAACCATATAGTCTGTGAAAATTTGCATTAGAAACATAAATGCTTGATTGTCTCATCATGATGATAAAAAACATATTATTTACTTCCATGCCAATTCCATTTTAACAAGATTGTCTTTGTAAGAATCACCCTTTTACGAAGATACCACATGAATATCTTTGTTTTCATAGGTATTTTCATCTTCCAAATTTTATTATTATCATCGACTGGGATATCAGGTTGGATCAAGACTTTATACATTGAGTCCACTAAAAATTTACCACTGTCTAATAATTTCTATTTAAACTCGTCTACACCATCCGACAACTGTATTATGGATAATCGCAATAAAAGATTATTCCAAGCTACCAGTCTAGGACCCATAAGAATTCTTCTGAAAGACATATTAGGATGAGTATACATAGACCCCATTACAGTGGAGAGAGTGTCTCCTTTGTGTTTAACAATCGAATATAGAGCAGGATATTATTCACGAAGAAAAGTTTGGCTGAGCCAATTATTTTCCTAGAATTTAATCTATGATTCATCCTTAATATTAAAGAGACTGAAACGAAAGAAATGTTTTTTTGGACGCCATCGGTCCAGCAGAAGTGTGAATCACCGGGTTTTCAAACCACTTGAGACACAGTTTTAGTGTCCACATATTTCCTCCATAGAATGGTTTGCCAGACCCCATCTTCTATAAGGAGTTTATAAAGCCATTTATCCAGGAGTTTAAATCAGCTCAAATAAGTATCATGAATTCAATGAATTGCTAATTCCAGAGCTACTACTGTGTTATGAGTACAACTTGGTTGGCTACACGAAGACTTCTTAATTAGCAATTGGCGCGGTCTACGTACTCATAAAAAGTAATAACTGGATGTTTGCTAGCTCTTCTGTCCAATATTGGAGTAGCTAGCTTCGCCTGCCCTCTCTTACCTGTAGTTGTATGTATCAATTTGGAAAGTCTCTATGCAACTTTGTTTGGAAATGGGTTATCGTGCAGGGCTTGCTGAATTTCCCGTAAGAAGAACTCTGTCTGCTAATTTAGTGTGAGACCAATTGGCTCCTAATATCCGTACGACGTTGCGCATGGCAGTCTGAACCACTAGTCCGGTCTCTTCCACTAGCGACTGAAGAACAGCATGTTCTACTGCAGATTAACCCGGTTAAAAGAAAAAAGATTCAGATACATCGAGCTGGAGATTCAGATGAAAAAACATTCAGATGCATTGAGTTGGAGTGGCGTGTCCTTATTTTGCCATCTGAGTTTGATCTTTTGGATGATACACCGTATAGAGATGCTAGATGATCTTTGCTTCTTGCTAGCAAGGTATCAGTCTGTTGTACACGTTGTGTATAGAAATTATTTAATCCATTTCTATATGGAGGTATAGAGCTGCTGTTTTACTCACAGGATGAATTTTCAATTCTTACTCTCAAACATGAATTTTTCACTTTTTATTTTCGGTATTAACTTGCAAGTACATGAGAGTGGGCAGACCTATTGACCATCTCTCATCACTAGCCTCCTAGTCCTAGCAAGAAGCATGTGCCTGAGTATTGCCAAAAGACGGCCAGCCGTCCGAAAGAAGACCAGATGCAGCTAAATCGGCTCAAATCAGTACCAAGACATGAATGGATTAGTAACTCCAGAGCTAGTCACGTGATGTGTGACAGTACTACTCCTACTTGGCTGCCTGCATCAAGACCTCAAACTGGCCCTTGCATCGGTCTATAAAGTAACGAATGTATGTTCCATATAGCTCTTGTGCCCAATATTAGAGTAGCTAGCTTAGCTTGCCTCTAGCAATTGTAGTTCGTTGCATCAGTCTGGCCAGGATATATGGAACTTGCTTTGGGAATGGGTGGTATCGTGAATGAGGGCGAGCTTCTGATGTCGTTACCAAGCGCCAACAGGGACAATGAGCCTACTCAAGCCATCCACATCGGTCCAGCTACCCGAAGAGGCTTCTACACCTGCCAATTAGACTTAGCCGCCCTCCTTTTGACCGCCGCCGGCCAACAACTGAAAAACCCTGACAATAGAGTTCAAGAGAGGCCATAGGGTTAACGATTTAGCTGGAGAATTGCTTTCAGCGAGATGTTTCTGGTTTAGAGCTAACATAGGAAAAAATGCATAAATACAGCTAGAGAGAAAGCCCAGAGCCCTGTCCTATTTTTAGCTTTCTAGCTTTTTTTAGGGGATATTGGCACTTTGTTGAACTATAATATTGTCAGGAATGCAAAGAACGTTAGGAGGCTGAACCAGCCAAACCCGATGTTCAAAACTTTCAGAAACTACTAAACGTTGTGCCATGACATACCCAAATGGCGTCATCATCGGCGCCGATGGTACGCATCTGGTGGTTGCCTCTACTGGACATGGGATGTCACCGTGATACAAGCGGAGAAGAGTAGTCTTGCATGTGCTTCCCATATTTGAAAAATATACTTTCATGTTCGAATGAAGCTTCTAACAGGCGTTGATGTTAATCTTTTATCTCAGCCAGAACGCTGCTTTAGGTACCCGCAAAGGGCATCCTCATATTATTCACCACCATGAGGCGGTCCGTTGCCACCGTAATGCGCCGGAGCTGGAGGGTTTCCCTGCCAGCACAAGAGTTTACCCGCAAGCCATCACCTCCAAAACTGGTTTGCGGCTGCCATTCTTGCTAACCCACCAGAAATCGTGTAGCATAGACTTGAGAGCCAAGCAAAGACCCCTTTGTAATTTGAAGTAGGATATAGAGAAATTTGGAATGGCCTGCGCCACTGCTTTAATAAGAACTTCCTTGGCCCCACATACAAGTATTTGTTCCAGCCATCCTTGGCTAACTTTCCGAATTGAAGGAAACATCATAGTGGATAGAGGATTAACCCGGTTGAATAAAAAAGGATTCAAATGCATTTAGTTGGAGATTCATACGGGAAAACATGTCGCTCATTCAGATGAATTGGAGTATGCGCTTGTCTTGAGTTTACCCTTTTAATTTGGATGGTCCACTGTATGCAGATGCTACATGATCTTTAGTTCTAGGTAGCATGGTGTCCGTCACTCCATCAGAACGGCGATTCTGGCGTGCACGGGATATACCGTGCACGGCCCCACACACTCTCTCCTCTGTTATATGAAATTTTGTACAAGACTAATCTCTTATCTTCCATATTGGTGTATAGTTTAAAACGTTTATGAATTTTGAACCACATGTCTAATTTAAAAATCGTTTGCATTTCTGAGTTCATAATAAAGAGAGCTTCAAAACAAGACTAATATTAAATATATTTTAATTATTTATAAATCGACTTTTGAAATTTGATGAAACAATGAAAAATGGTGTGAAATATGGTGTTTTTTTATTGTTAAAATAGTCTATGTCTTTGTGTTTTAAAGTTCGTCCAGAGTTAGAAAATAGCTAACAAATTCCTTCAAGTTCAAACAATAAAATATATTAAGAAAAAAGAAAACAATAACACAATTTGTTTCATTGGGAATCATATCATTTTATCGGGTTTCAAAATTTAAGTTTTCAATTTTATTAATTTTAGGCTTGTTTAAAAGATTTAATCGACACAAATACACATTTGATGAAACAATGAAAAATGGTGTGAAATATGGTGGTTTTTTATTGTTAAAATAGTCTGTTTCTTTATGTTTTAAAGTTTGTCCATCAGAGTTAGAAAATAGCTAACAAATTCCTTCTAGTTCAAACAATAAAATATATTAAGAAACAAAAGAAAACAATAACACAATTTGTTTCATTGGGAATCATATCATTTTATTGGGTTTCAAAAATTTAAGTTTTCAATTTTAGGCTTGTTTAAAAGATTTAATCGACACAAATACACATGTTCAAAAGTATTTTTAATTTGATAATTATTTCGAATTATATGACTGTTTTAAATCTTGAATTGAAAGTTAAATAAGTGGGAAAGAGAGTGTCATAGACTTGTCAGCTGTTGTACTATGTTATGCAAAGGTTCCTTTTTGTGTAAATCTCATAGCAAATGAGACAGATGGACGTCTGGTACATGCACGCTAGATCAAGTGCATGCTAGAGTTGCATTTTCCGTCACTCCATTTGTTGTGCATGTTGTACTATATATATAAATGAAGCATGGAGCTGCCGCTTTTACTCTCAAGATGAATTTGCAATCTTTACTCTCAAGATGAATCTGCATTTCTTTATATACTCGTAATTAATTTGCAAGTATACATAATAGTGGGTATGTTCTAAAAAAACATAAGAGTGGGTAGACCCATTGATCATCTCGCCTCACAAGACTGCTAGGAAGAAGAAGCTTGTAGGATTCATGTGCCAGGATACTACCAAATGATGGCCACTGTCGAACACCAGATGCAGGTAAGTGGACCCAAATCAGTACCCTGACTTGAATGGATTAGTAACTCCAGGGCTACTATTGTGATGCGTGTCTACCTTAAGACCGCTTAACTAGCCCTTGCCCTTACGTCGGTCTATAAAGTAGCGAATGGATGTTTGCTAGCTTAGCTTGCCTCTAGCACTTGTAGTTTGTTATAGCAGTCTCGATCGTCGGGATGTTATTGATGATTGTTGGAAGTTGCAGAATAAGGAGAAAAGAAACGGAACTTACCAACCGAAAGATAGGACTGAAGGTTCTGGTAAGGCTGATGTTGTTTCTGATAGTTCTGATGGTGAATGCTTAGCTGTTTTTGCTGCTTGTGCTTCTCGTGATGATGAATGGATACTTGATACTGCATGTTCGTTTCATATCTGCTATAACAAAGATTGGTTCAGTTCATATGAGTCTGTGCAGACTGGAGATTTTGTGCGTGTGGGGAATGACAACCCATGCCATATCGTTGGTGTTGGATCTATTAAGATTAGGACACATGATGGCGTGACACGCACGTTGAGTGAGGTGAAGCACATACCAAGCATGGACAGAAATTTGATCTCTCTGAGTACCATGGACGTTGATGGATACAAGTATGCCGGTGGGCATCGAGTTCTGAAGGTATCAAAAGGTTCTCTTATTCACATGATAGGTGATATGAATTCTGCTAAATTATATGTTCTTAGAGGTAGCACTTTGCCTGGTATTGCTGCTGCTGTTACTTCTAATGATTCTGATGATTGTGGTAAAACACATCTGTGGCATATGCGTCTTGGGCATATGAGCGAACAAGGCATGGTAGAGTTGGTCAAGAGAGAGCTGATTGATGGTTGCAGCTTGAGTAAGTTTGAGTTCTGTGAGCACGGCATCTTTGGTAAGCATAAAAGAGTTAAATTCAATGCTTCCGTTCATACCACCAAAGGCATATTAGATTATGTGCATGCTGATGTATGGGGTCCGTCCCGTAAGACTTCTATTGGTGGTGCTAATTATATGCTTACTATTATTGATGATTACTCAAGAAAAGTGTGGCCTTATTTTCTGAAGCATAAATCTGATGTTTTTGATGCTTTTAAGAAGTGGAAAGTTATGGTTGAAAAACAGACTGAGAAGAAGGTAAAGGTACTACGTACTGACAATGGTATGGAATTCTGTTCTAATGAGTTTGAGGAGTTTTGCAGTAACGATGGCATGATCAGGCATCACACCATCCCATATACTCCTCAGCAGAATGGCGTGGCAGAGCGCATGAACAGAACCATCATCTCGAGGGCTCGTTGTATGTTGTCTAATGCAGGTATGCATAGGCGTTTCTGGGCTGAAGCAGCCAACACAGCGTGTTACCTCATCAACAGGTCACCTTCTATTCCACTTGAGAAGAAAACTCCCATTGAGGTATGGTCAGGTTCGCCTGCTGATTATTCACAGTTGAGAGTTTTTGGCTGCACTGCATATGCTCATGTTGATAATGGAAAGCTAGAGCCTAGGGCTGTTAAGTGCATATTCCTTGGTTATGGTTTAGGAGTTAAAGCATATAAACTATGGAATCCTGAAACTAAAAAGATTTTGCTAAGTAGAAACGTTGTTTTCAATGAGTCCGTTATGTATCATGATAGCTTGCCATCAGATACCTCTCCTGTTGCTGTTGGAGAGGAGAGAGTTAATGTGCAGGTGGAGAACCTGCAGAAAACTGTTGATAATGATGCTATCGTTGAAGATACACATGAGGAAAACATTGATGATATTGTTGTTCAGCACTCACCTACTGTTTTGCAGCAGCCACATGAGTCCATTGCTGCTGATAGACCGAGGCGTAACTGTGGTCCTCGTCCTCGTTTAATTGAAGAGTGTAATCTTGTACATTATGCTTTGAGTTGTGCTGAACAGGTGGAGAACGATTCTAAACCTCCTATATATAATGAAGCCATTGCATCCGTTGACCGTGAGAAGTGGGTTTCTGCTATGCAAGAAGAGATGCAATCGCTTGAGAAAAATGGCACATGGGATGTTGTGCGCTTGCCTAAACAAAAGAAGGCGGTCCGCTGCAAGTGGATCTTCAAGAAAAAGGAAGGTCTATCTCCCAAAGAGCCTTCAAGGTACAAGGCAAGGTTAGTAGCAAAAGGGTTCAGCCAGATTCCAGGTATCGATTACAATGATGTGTTCTCTCCAGTTGTGAAGCATAGTTCCATTCGTACTTTATTTAGTATTGTGGCTATGCGTGATCTTGAGCTTGAGCAGTTAGATGTCAAGACTGCTTTTCTGCATGGAGAGCTTGATGAGGAAATATACATGGACCAACCAGAAGGGTTCATAGTGCCTGGTAAAGAGGATTTTGTGTGCAAATTAAAGAAGTCTTTTTATGGCTTAAAGCAATCTCCAAGACAGTGGTATAAAAGGTTTGATTCATTTATGATCTCACATAGTTTTGAGAGGTCTAAATATGATAGTTGTGTTTATATCAAGTTTGTTGATGGATCACCTATATACTTGCTGCTATATGTTGATGATATGTTAATTGCTGCCAAGGGCATGAAAGAAATCACTACTTTGAAGGCACACCTAAGTAGTGAGTTTGAGATGAAGGATCTTGGTGCTGCTAAGAAGATCTTAGGTATGGAGATTACCCGAGATAGAAAATCTGGTTTGTTATTTGTTAGTCAGCAAAGTTACATTAAGAAAGTTCTTCTTCGTTTTAATATGGATGGTGCCAATTCAGTTAGTACTCCTATTGCTCCTCATTTTAAATTGTCAGTTTCCCAGTGTCCTACTACTGATGAAGAGTTTGAGTACATGTCAAAGGTGACATATTCTAGTGCTGTTGGTTCTTTGATGTATGCCATGGTTTGTTCTCGTCCTGATTTATCATATGCTATGAGTTTGATAAGTAGATACATGGCTAATCCTGGTAAAGAACATTGGAAGGCTGTTCAGTGGGTTTTCAGGTACCTTCTTGGCACTTCCAATGCTTGTTTGAAGTTTGGCAGGACCGGTGAGGGACTCGTTGGCTATGTGAATTCAGATTTTGCTGCCGATTTGGATAAGAGAAGATCCCTCACAAGTTATGTGTTTAATGTTGGTGGTTGTGCTGTTAGCTGAAAGGCTACATTGCAGGATGTTGTTGCACAATCTACTACTGAAGCTGAATACATGGCTATTGCTGAAGCTTGCAAAGAATCTGTTTGGTTGAAAGGTTTGTTTGCTGAGCTTTGTGGAGATGATTCTTGTATTACTTTGTTTTGTGACAGTCAAAGTGCCATATACCTTACAAAAGATCAGATGTTCCATGAGAGAACTAAGCACATTGATGTCAAGTACCATTTTGTTAGAGACATTGTTGCTCAAGGTAAATTAAAGGTATGCAAGATCAGCACTCATGATAATCCTGCTGATATGATGACTAAACATGTTCCTGTTGCTTTGCTCGAACTTAGTTGGTTTAACTGATTAGCCCAAGTGGCTATTGGCGCCGAAAGTATTTGCTTTGTTCAGGGAGATGGTTGTTGTTGATGCTACAAGGAGGAATTTGTCTCAAGGTGGAGTTTGTTATATGTTGATCCAAATTCTACAAAGTATAGGCCAACTTCTGACGAGTGGAGCGAGGCCCATCGCCGGAGGCTTGGGCCGAGTGTAATGATACGGATCGTCGAAGACCTAGGTTTCCACCGATATATAAACCCCTTGTAAGCCGCCGGTTGGGGAGAGTTGCATCTATGAAATCCCCGGCGTTTGTAAACACTCCTCGATATAGTGAAGTTTCGCTCGCTGGCGCCCGTGGTTTTTTCCTCTCTTTATTGGAGAAGTTTTTCCACGTTAAATCTGTGTCCCCTTGCTGTGTTTTTCGTTTTCATTCTTCGTTATCCTATTTTCGCGATTGTAACACTATCTGATAAGAGGCTTCCACACCTGCCAAACAGACGTATTCTCTCTCCCTGCCGTCGGCCAACCGCCAGAAAACCTTGAAAATATGGTTCACGATGCGCCATAGTATTAACAACCTAATCGGGCTGGATTGTAGGGATGCTATTACGGGAATCGATCTAGCTTGAGAATTACATTGAGGAATAGAACAAGAGAGGAAATACAGAGCCGTGCCCTCTTCATCATGCGACAAGGAAGGCAACGCTAGCTTTACAGCTGGACCAGTTCGACGCATGATTGCAGGTCGATGCCTTCTTGCATTTCACAAGTGGCGTCTACATAGAAATGATTTAATCTGTTTCAAAATGAATGGTATTTTTCGAAAAGGAAAAAAAAACCTTTTCCTCTGCATCGCGATTGATGCACATAACATTTATTTTATTCTCACTACAGCACGCGACGGCTACGCCGACGGCTAAAAGCCCTCGGCGTAGCCAGCATTGCCGTCGGCATACGCTACGCCGAGGGCTGCCGTCGGCGTAGCCCCCTCGGCGAAGGTCTCCCTCGGCGAGCAAAAGCGGCCCGGCGTAGCGTGAAAACCGTCGGCGTAGCTCACGCCGACGGCCGAGGCGGCCCGTCGGGCGAACGCCGCCGGCGAACGCCGGCGCTGCCGTTAGACGGCCGCTAACGGCGCACCGTATACGTCGACGGCCGTACCCTCGGCGTATGGTGGCCACGTGGCACGCGCTGGGTCTCCCCAGGAGGGGGCTACGCCGACGGCCTCGCCCTCGGCGTATGTGGACGCGTGTCCACTGCCTGAGCCTTCCAGGCTGGCGCTAGGCCGACGGCCTGCCCTCGGTGTAGGAGCAGGTGCTACGCCGACGGCAGTGCCCTCGGCGTAGCCCTGACCATATGGCACATGGCAGAGGGCTACGCCGAGGGCATTGCCGTCGGCGTATCACATACACAGTTTTTTTTTTTTTTGAATTTTTCTCAGCAGCACTCACAACAGCCATACATCATCCATGCATACATCCATACATCATCCATGCATACATCCATACAGCCATACATCATCCATACATCCATGCAATATATATTCCACACATTAGTCATACATCATCCATACAGCCACATGTATCAACATCAGTCATACAAGATCATCCATACATTAGTCATACAAGATCATCGACATCATCACACATCCCTACAACTCTAGAGGAGACGGTGTACCGAGATCTCCACGGTGAAAAGTGGCGACCTCTGCCGAGGGTTGCCCAGAAGAGAAGCGGAAGAGCCACTGGCGAGGGAGTAGGAGTGTGAAGCTCGGGAGAACCACTGCAGAATGGCGGAGATGGACCATCGTCATGAAGCGGTGTGATCGACGCCCATCCGGCGAGGGCGTGGCCAAAGTGCGGTTCCCGAAGCTCCTGCCCTACATGTTGCCTACATGTTAGCAACTTGCGAGGCAAAGTAAAGCGATAACCAGTGGGTTCGCAAAGAACTTACCGGTGTCGATGCGTAGTAGGTCCTAGCGAAGCTTTCCTTCGATTGCCAAAATGGCATCGGACCTGGCATGGGAGGCACGGGCCCTAATCTATATTCTGGCCAGTTTGAATATTCACCATCATGGCCTGCAAGATAGTTTAGAAGTCAGGCCGTAGTACAACAAACGGGGGGAAGTGGGACTTGTATCTTTTGCAAAAAATAAAGGTTCGGACTTACATTTACGTATTGCATGTAGATCGCATTCGCCTGATGCTGCCGAAGGCCACTGATATTCCTCATAAGCGGCATCGTAGGCGTCTAACTCGAGCTACAATTTCAAATACAAGGAATCTCGTCAGCGTTAGCCATGCAGGAACAAAAGTCATAAAGATGATGAAAGCGAAAAACTTACATCCTCGGCGGAGCACGAGGCTGCCACGAGGCGGGATAGGGGCCGTCGGGGTAGGTAGCCTTGAGACGGCTGAAGCTCGTGTTGAGGGTAGGCTTGACCTTCTTATTCGAATCTTGAGGCGTCCATGCTGCAATCCGTGCCCGATAGGACCAACTCTCGTCGATCTCCGCGTGAATGGGGTCATCCACATGGGGGTGACGAGCCTTCACCATCGTGCTGTAGTTCCCCAAGTCGTTCTGGGCAGTGCCGAAGTACACGGGCAATGAGGGTTGAGGCTCCGAGTAATTGAGCTTCTTTCGCCGCATCATCTCATAGACGGCGACGTCATGAATCACCTCCCCTGGTTGTGCCTCGGCCACCTGTATCGCGAAAAGAAAATATTATGCATATGAAGTACAAACATAAGCAGAAATGCACGCAGGTCGTTCCATGTATATACATACCACCTTCCCCTTGAAGCGGTCAAAGTTGCGGTTTCCCGCGCAGTGCGTTCCACCATCGCCTCGGTTATCCGCGTTCCGCCTCGACAAGGCTGCAAACTCCTCGTCTTCTCTGAGCCACCTCATCCTAACCAGCTCCTCCCATGCGAGTCGATGCGGCTCGGCTCAATCGGGGATAACCTGAAAATGCAATACTCAACTCCAGACAATGCAATGGCAACTTAGAAGCAATGTAGAATCTCATTGACATTTTACTCACCGACATGTACTCTTAAGGCCATCGAGTACTCGGATTAGGGTTCCTACCGACAATGTCTTCCTTCACGACCCTCACGCCTGTCAGCCCGTAAGTGGCTAGCGGCCGTGACCTTCTGGTTGTACCACACGGGGGTCAACTTCACACAAGCCCCAAGCAAAGTCCTGCGCCTTCTCCTCCTCGGCCACACGGTAAAAGCACTTCAATCATGCATAAGAGTCATGAGTTAGCACGGTGGGGTCATCAAGTATGAACATAACTCGAGAAATATGCCTTACCCAAAACTTGGTGATGACAAAGATCAGTGTCGGAAAAGCCCGGGACACGGGTAGTCCAGTAGTCCGCCCAAGTGGTAGCTAGCTTCTGTCACCCTCATGGGTAATGTGATAGCCCCCAGAACTTCCTAATCGAGCTCCAACAAGGCTGTTAGGAAGGCGAGGCTTCCCCGAGGAAATGTCCAATTGCTGCACAATAATAAACATTAGTACACAATAATTATTTATGACCAACATGAAATAAAATGTTTTAAATTGCCAAATTAGTACACTTACTCAAGGCCATCTGAATAATAAGGGCTTTCGCCCGAGTCCTAGGCTCAAACTTCTCGTCAGGACTCCCGATTCCCCACGATTCCGCAATTTCTTGGCCCCACCAACTCGCTAGTGTCCGCCTCCGTATCGGTCCCGCCTCCCTCTCGGTCCTTGCCTCCTCTCGACTCTGCCTCCTCTGGGACTCTGCCTCCCTCTCGGCTCGAAAGGCTGCTCTATCGGAACAACTCAGAGCCACGCCGTAAGAGGGTGGTGGGTCAAAGTCCACGCATCCTCCGTGGCACCTCGCCTCGTCCTCCTCGACCTCGGCCTCGACCCCGCCCCTCCGCCAGCAGGAGCAATATCGGGTAACGCGATTGGGATTTGGTGTCTCCACTCCGTGTAGCACTTTTCTTATGCGCCGCTTAAGCATTAAGGACGAACTGGTTGCCTTGCTGCTCATATTGTTCAATCACCTGCATTAAGTAAGAGAAAACAGTTAAGCACAAAGACATAATAAAATGTATACACAAAGAATAAAGGCATAATGAAATTAAGAAAACAGTTAAGCACAAAGACAAAATAAAATGCATTAAAAAATAAATACTCACTATCATTTTCATTCTCATTCTCATTCACATTCTCATTCTCACTATCACTATCACTATCTTTTGAGTAGAAATCTGGATTCTCATCGAAGGGTGTAGGCTCATCATCGTTGTCATTCTCGGTATGGAGCTTCTCGAGCATACTTATCTCATGTAGATTCACCACTGACTCACCCCGAGTTTCTACATCATTCCCAAGATCCTCAAGATCAACCGGTTCTAAATCAAAGTGTCCGAAGTCCTCTTGCTCTTGATAGAAAATTCCTCACGTTAAAGGGTTAATGTTGTTGTAATCGTCCTCGGAGGGAATCGGTAGGTTACCATGTGGCGATACCTGGAACACGACTTCCCAGCCCTGGAGTTCCGCTTTCTGGCATGGGTAGGGCAAATAATAAACTTGGTTGGCTTGGTGAGCAACAACAAAGACGTCGACTCCGCTATAGGTGGTTGAAGGCCTAACTTCAACTAACCCAATGGAAGGGGTACTTCTCAGTCCACCCCTTGGGTCAAACCAGTGGCACTTGAACACAACAAGATTGAGTTCGACATTCGTACGATTGAAGGTCAGCTCGTATACATTCTCTAACCTTCCGTAGTAATCAAGGGAATCGGCTCCTTTGGTGAACACCCCAGTATTTACCGTTTTTGCATTCGGTCGCCCTTTAAGTGCGTCTCAGTATGGAAGAAACCCATTCACATCATACTTCTCATACTTCATGACGACATCATACAACCTTGGGAAACACATTTCAGCTCATCGACATCTCAACGTTGGGATCAGCTCCTCAGTACAAGAGTAATTTGTTGCGTTCGGTAGTTACGTGGAATAAGAGCGACAAGTCACATATTGCAAGGTAAGAGGGACAGGTTAGAAATTACTTTTTCCATAAACCAGGACACAAAGTTTTTTTTATTTCCGGGAGCACCCTCTTTCAGTAGAGTGTCCAACTCCATGGGAGAGGGATCAGTCGGTCCCGGCCACTGTTCATCCGTGAAATCGCTAAGAAGGAGAAAATAAGCATTAGACGGAGACCGAGTTACTAGCTGCATAGAGAAATAGGGTGTTCACCATTTTACCTAATGAAATCGACCACTTCCTTCATGTTCATAAGCACATAGAGCATTATGCAATCCTTCTCTTCCTTCGGCAACCTATATTTTAGTCCTTCGGCCTTGCCACCGGAAATTGGAATAGTTCGAGATTGGGGTCATTCTTGGGCAGGTCGACATTGTAACGAGAGACCGGGTTATGCATAGTGGGAACATCATCGGGCCAGATGGGTTGTCGCGGCGTCGCCATCTCCGAAGGCATGTTGCTTCACTATGCATGCTTCAATCTTGGCTTTGTTTCGATATCTTCGAATATACTTAAACTCCTCTCAATACAAAATTGCCAACGAAATTGCACCCCAATAGTGCCTCGTTCGCGAGGTGCACAATGAGATGTGCCATCGGAGTAAAGAAGCTGGAAAGATCATCTCCAAATTGCATAGCAACTCCAGCACCTGAACTTGCAGCTTCTCAATCACCAGAGGACATATCTGCTTAGCACAGAGGGTGCGGAAGAAATGGCTCAACTCCGCAAGCACTCGCCATACTTTTCGGGGAGATACCCTCGAACCATCACCGACATTAGCCGCTCAATCCATATATGATAGTCGTGACTCTTGAGCCCGTTGACTTGTCCCGTCAAAAGATTGACTCCCTTACTTATATTCGAACAATAACCGTCAGGGAACATCACGACGTATTTGAGCCACCTAAATGACTCCTTCTTTTGGACATTATCAAGGCAGTAGTAGGCATGCGGCTTGAACCAATTCTTTCGACGGACAGTAGGAGGCTGCATGTGTAATCTCTTCCTATCACAAAGCTTCTCAACATCAACTCTAGCCTTGACATTATCCTTTGACTTCCCAGGAATGTTCAAGACTGTGTGAAAAAGGGACTCCCCGACATCACATCGATGTTATGGGGAAGTTCGAGGTCCTTGTAATACACGAGATTCGTTAAGGCTGCCACGTGAGTCCAATTATGCGTTACACCATATCCCGCAAATTGATGGCCAGTTCCCGGCGCCGCGGGCACGAGAGCACGTATCTCGGCATCAACAACTGCACCCTCGAACTTTGGTACCTCTTTTACTTCATGCACAACTTTGCCCTTCTTGAAGTTCTTTCTATCTTCTCTGAACGAATGATTTCTTTTGAGGTACTGTCGATTCGTGTCAAACGCAACATATTTGCGACCCGACTTTAGCCAAAGGAACTCAAGTCGGTGCTCGCACACCGGGCATGGCCACTTACCACTGTACACCATCCGCACGTTAGGGCGCACCGCATGTCATGCATAGTATATTGTAACCAAACTTTCATCAAAAGTTTCTCTTTGATGCTCGGTCGTATGTCAACGTCCGTGTATCCAAGAGTGGTTCAAATCATCCACAATCGCTGCATGTAGACACTCAAGTTCTTCCCGGATACTCAGGTCCCGGAATTATCAATGACAAAAACATGGTCTTCCGTTGCATTAATACTCCGGGAGGAGATTGAGCGAATAACATACACCCGGCCAAAGTATACGAGAGGCCGTCGACATACCATATGGGTTGAAGCCATCTGTTCTATCGCAATTCTAATATTCGAGCCTCTTACGCCCACCGGGGTATTTGTCATCAGTTCTTCCATGCCTTACCATCGATGGATGTCCCATCTTCTTCCGTCCGTGCCGTCCTCGTATCTTTTCCCCTTCTTGTGCCACGTCATCTGTTTGGCGATCTCCTCGCTCAAGTAAAGTCATTTGGATTCTTTTTATGAATGGGAGATACCAAGTATCTTCTTAGCGACCTTCGACGCCTCACGACCATCCTTCCCTTTATCTCTTCATATCTAGAGGCCTTACAAATGGAGCAGTACTTATCACTCTCAAACTGTTTCCAAAACAAAAGGCAGCCTTTTGGACAACAATCTATCTTTTCATAATCCATGTTGAGCTCCTTCATGAGTTTCTTCGTTCGTGAAAGGTTTTGGGCATAATGCCCTTGGCAACATGTTACCACATGTTCTCGATTAGCTTCAAAGTGAGAACGGGTGGCGAATCTGGCACTTGTCGGCTAGACACCGAGAGATGGCATCGAGCTGAGTAATCTTTGCACCCTCGCAGAGGCCTCTTAGCCGTGCCATCATATCAAGGAAGGCCTTCGCGTTGGCTCCGGTTCCTCCGGTTCTAGCGTTCCTCCGTTACGTGATTCCTCCGTGGAGGTGGCGAAGGCCGGTCGGCATCGATAAGATCATCTAGCATGTTTCTAATCCCATCGTGCTCATTGCCATTGAGTCACCGACGCATCACCTCACCTCTATCACGCTAAATGCAAAGCAAAGTCGACTTGCGTGACATAGTTAGACATGTACCCATATTGCAGAAGGTGTTTATACATGTCATCCTTTCCCTGACGATGACGCTTAGTGCAATGAGCGCAGGGACAAAGTGCCCGAACAATTGCCTTCGAACCACGCACTAACTCATTCACTAACAAATGAGTGTTCCGTACCCAATCGTCTATTTTATTATTCGCACTAATACAGCCACTGTACATCCACTCATTATCAGCCATCCTCTTCTGCTTTGTTGGGAGACAAACAACAAATATAACATTTTATATCAAACAGGAGATTAAATGCTTCATATTTTTACGCATTCATCAACCTACATGTCCAATAGGAAAAGAGGGTCCTAACCAGCCGCCAGATCCGTAGATTGGGTAAGTTCTCCCTGGTTCTACCCCGATCCAAGCAGAATTTCGGCAGCACCTCCCCGCTGCTCTCCCGATACACGTCTCGACAAAAAGCCAAGAGGATGTGCATCCGGAGAACAACGAGGAGGCGCCACCGAAATCCTGTCTCGAATCGAGGTAGAGCCAGGGAGAACCAAACCCAACTATGAATCCGCCCGCCTAATAAAAGCCATAAGAGTTACGGTCCAAAATATGCGAGACCACTAATGCATATTAAGTCGCGTAACGCTTACGGTCGGGATGACGCCTAGGTGACACGACAGACTTGGTGATCTAGACACAAAAATAAAACCTAGGTACAAGAGAGGCGAACAGATTCTCACCCTCGGTAGAGGAAGTAGTCGATCAACCGAGTGTCGAGGTCGGCGACGGAACTCGGAGACGGGATCGAGGTGTCACCTACACCATCTCCCGCAACGACAGTCAGTCCGCCAAGGATGGTCACTCCCGAAACACTACAAAGTATGTACATTGACATAAAGAGAACACCTTAGTAAACATGCAACACACTCACGGCCCTAGTGTGGCTTCTCTCTTCAACGGCCATATGACCAAGCTAGCTTGCCACTAACCAACGGCTTAATCCTAGCAACTCGTGCATGCATATCACTGAACAAATGATATAAACTACTAATAGATGCAACTAATAAATTCTAACAAGATTAACAACAAGATTTAATCTAACAAAATTAAATATTTGCTTCTAGAGGGGAGTGGAGGAGGTACCTGCAGAGGGGGCCGAGCTCGAGGAGGAGGGGGAGAGCTTGGGGAGGAGGGGGAGAGCTCGGGGAGGAGGCCGAGCTGGGAGGAGGAAGGAGGAGGAGGAAGGACAGGGAGGAGGGGGAGAGCTTGGGGAGGAGGGAAAGGTCGGAGGAGGGGAGAGCTTGGGAGGGGGAGAGCTCAGGGAGGAGGAGGCCGAGCTCGGGGAGGAGGAAGGGAGGAGGGAGGAAGGGTAGGGAGGAGGGGGCCGAGCCTGGGAGGAGGAAGGCGGGAGGGAAGAAGGCGGCGCCGTGAGGAGGGAGGGAGGCGGTGGGGCTCGGGACCGGCGGGGAGGAGGAGGGAGGCGGCCGGCGGGGAGGAGAGAGGAGGAGGCGGGAGGGGGGCCGGGGGAGGGAGGAGGCGGTGGAGCTCGGGGGAGGGAGGCGGCGGGGGAGGGAGGCGGTGGGGCTGGGACCGGCTCGGGAGGAGAGGGAGGAAGGCGATGGCGGGGAGGAGAGAGGGAGGCGGGGAGGAGGGGTCGGGAGGAGGAGGCGGTGGAGCTCGGGGGAGGGAGGAGGCACGGCTGCTGCCGGCGGGGTCGGGGTCGAGCGCGGGCAGAGCGGTTGGTGAGAGGAGGAGGGGTCGGGAGCGGGCGCGTACGAGCCAAATTAGGATAGGGCTACGCCGACGGCCAGGCATACGCCGAGGGCAGCCGTCGGCGTAGCTAGAGTTTTTTTTTTAAATTTTTTTTTTAAGAAGGATCTTTTGTTTAATATCAAATTTTACAACATACTTTATTTAGTGTCTACTATTATAGAATAAACTATATATTATTAATATATAATTTTTTATTTCGTCTTGTACTCGTTTTCCAAGCAAACCCTAGATGTGGGCTAAATGGGGAGATTCCCCCCTTATTTCGCATAGACGTTCCTCTGCTAGGGGCACATGCAAGTTTTCATCTCATTCCGATGTTCTCGTGGTCTTCCTCCGGTGAAACCCTGATCTTTGTGCACACTCGGATCGTCTACCCCCCTAGACGTTCCTCTGACAGGGGTAGCCCGGCGTAGCTCTCTCTTGTTTTGTGTTTGTTTAGGTCATAGGGTGATGTCAAACCATGTTGGTTCACAAGTTGGGGCACTATCCTACCCGGTTTCACCTCGACGGGGAGATTCCACCCTTATACAGGCCCGGAACCTTCGCCTCTAGGTTAGAGCGCATGCATGCGAGGGGGGACACATGCAAGCACCTATATATACCAACCTCTAACCACACCCACACACACATATGCTAGGGGCACATGCAAGTTTTCATCTCATTCCGATGTTCTCGTGGTCTTCCTCCGGCGAAACCCTGATCTCTGTGCACACTCGGATCGTCTACCCCCTAGACGTTCCCGACAGGGGTAGCCCGGCGTAGCTCTCTCTTGTTTTGTGTTTGTTTAGGTCATAGGGTGATGTCAAACCATGTTGGTTCACAAGTTGGGGCACTATCCTACCCGGTTTCACCTCGACGGGGAGATTCCACCCTTATACGGGTACGGAACCTTCGCCTCTAGGTTAGAGCGCATGCATGCGAGGGGGGACACATGCAAGCACCTATATATACCAACCTCTCACCACACCCACACACATATGCTAGGGGCACATGCAAGTTTTCATCTCATTCCAATGTTCTCGTGGTCTTCCTCGTGAAACCACGATCTCTGTGCACTCGGATGCCTACCCCCTAGACGTTCCTCCGACAGGGTAGGGCGTAGCTCTCTCTTGTTTTGTGTTTGTTTAGGTCATAGGGTGATGTCAAACCATGTTGGTTCACAAGTTGGGGCACTATCCTACCCGGTTTCACCTCGACGGGGAGATTCCACCCTTATACGGGCTCGGAACCTTCGCCTCTAGGTTAGAGCGCATGCATGCGAGGGGGGACACATGCAAGCACCTATATATACCAACCTCTAACCACACCCACACACACATATGCTAGGGGCACATGCAAGTTTTCATCTCATTCCGATGTTCTCGTGGTCTTCCTCCGGCGAAACCCTGATCTCTGTGCACACTCGGATCGTCTACCCCCCTAGACGTTCCTCTGACAGGGGTAGCCCGGCGTAGCTCTCTCTTGTTTTGTGTTTTTTTAGGTCATAGGGTGATGTCAAACCATGTTGGTTCACAAGTTGGGGCACTATCCTACCCGGTTTCACCTCGACGGGGAGATTCCACCCTTATACGGGCCCGGAACCTTCGCCTCTAGGTTAGAGCGCATGCATGCGAGGGGGGACACATGCAAGCACCTATATATACCAACCTCTAACCACACCCACACACACATATGCTAGGGGCACATGCAACTTTTCATCTCATTCCGATGTTCTCGTGGTCTTCCTCGTGAAACCACGATCTCTGGCACACTCGGATCGTCTACCCCCTAGACGTTCCTCCGACAGGGTAACCAGTAGCTCTCTCTTGTTTTGTGTTTGTTTAGGTCATAGGGTGATGTCAAACCATGTTGGTTCACAAGTTGGGGCACTATCCAACCCGGTTTCACCTTGACGGAGATTCCCTTATCTGGGGCGGAACCTTTCGCTCTAGTTAGAGCGCATGCATGCGAGGGGGGACACATGCAAGCACCTATATATACCAACCTCTCACCACACCCACACACACATATGCTAGGGGCACATGCAAGTTTTCATCTCATTCCGATGTTCTCGTGGTCTTCCTCCGGCGAAACCGTGATCTCTGTGCACACTCAGATCGTCTACCCCCCTAGACGTTCCTCTGACAGGGGTAGCCCGGCGTAGCTCTCTCTTGTTTTGTGTTTGTTTAGGTCATAGGGTGATGTCAAACCATGTTGGTTCACAAGTTGGGGCACTATCCTACCCGGTTTCACCTCGACGGGGAGATTCCACCCTTATACGGGCCCGGAACCTTCGCCTCTAGGTTAGAGCGCATGCATGCGAGGGGGGACACATGCAAGCACCTATATATACCAACCTCTCACCACACCCACACACACATATGCTAGGGGCACATGCAAGTTTTCATCTCATTCCGATGTTCTCGTGGTCTTCCTCCGGCGAAACCCTGATCTCTGTGCACACTCGGATCGTCTACCCCCTAGACGTTCCTCTGACAGGTAGCCAGCGTAGCTCTCTCTTGTTTTGTGTTTGTTTAGGTCATAGGGTGATGTCAAACCATGTTGGTTCACAAGTTGGGGCACTATCCTACCCGGTTTCACCTCGTCGGGGAGATTCCACCCTTATACGGGCCCGGAACCTTCGCCTCTAGGTTAGAGCGCATGCATGCGAGGGGGGACACATGCAAGCACCTATATATACCGACCTCTAACCACACCCACACACACACACATATGCTAGGGGCACATGCAAGTTTTCATCTCATTCCGATGTTCTCGTGGTCTTCCTCCGGCGAAACCCTAATCTCTGTGCACACTCGGATCGTCTACCCCCCTAGACGTTCCTCCGACAGGTAGTAGTAGCTCTCTCTTGTTTTGTGTTTGTTTAGGTCATAGGGTGATGTCAAACCATGTTGGTTCACAAGTTGGGGCACTATCCTACCCGGTTTCACCTCGATGGGGAGATTCCACCCTTATACGGGCCCGGAACCTTCGCCTCTAGGTTAGAGCGCATGCATGCGAGGGGGGACACATGCAAGCACCTATATATACCAACCTCTAACCACACCCACACACACATATGCTAGGGGCACATGCAAGTTTTCATCTCATTCCGATGTTCTCGTGGTCTTCCTCCGGCGAAACCCTGATCTCTGTGCACACTCGGATCGTCTACCCCCCTAGACGTTCCTCTGACAGGGGTAGCCCGGCATAGCTCTCTCTTGTTTTGTGTTTGTTTAGGTCATAGGGTGATGTCAAACCATGTTGGTTCACAAGTTGGGGCACTATCCTACCCGGTTTCACCTCGACGGGGAGATTCCACCCTTATACGGGCCCGGAACCTTCGCCTCTAGGTTAGAGCGCATGCATGCGAGGGGGGACACATGCAAGCACCTATATATACCAACCTCTAACCACACCCACACACACATATGCTAGGGGCACATGCAAGTTTTCATCTCATTCCGATGTTCTCGTGGTCTTCCTCCGTGAAACCACGATCTCTGTGGCACACTCGGACCGTTTACCCCCTAGACGTTCCGCTGACAGGGGTAGCACGGTGTAGCTCTCTCTTGTTTTGTGTTTGTTTAGGTCATAGGGTGATGTCAAACCATGTTGGTTCACAAGTTGGGGCACTATCCTACCCGGTTTCACCTCGACGGGGAGATTCCACCCTTATACGGGTACGGAACCTTCGCCTCTAGGTTAGAGCGCATGCATGCGAGGGGGGACACATGCAAGCACTTCATGTGGTCGTGGTGAGTGCTATTGAGAACCACATGCGATAATAACACTTACAAACATATAGAAATTTCTCGGGGTGTGAGAAGATTCGCAACGACATTTCATGTGGACGTGTAGACTGCTATTCAGAGGGTACGAAATTATCCAATTAATAAAAAAATATATAAATAATTGATGCAAATACAAAATATATGAAAAATAGAGAAGGCTACGCCGAGGGTGACCGTCGGCGTACGTTGCTGGTACGCCGAGGGTGGCCGTCGGCGTATGCTATGCCGAGGGTCGCCGTCGGCCTAACCGACGGCACCGTTAGCGCGTCGTCCGTGCTGCCGGCATGTGCCACGCGTCCGCTAGCTACGCCGAGGGCCGCCACTACGCCGAGGGTGACCGTCGATGTAGTTTATGCTACGCCGACGGCTTTGCTACGCCGAGGGCTGGCCAGTTGGGCTGGCCTGGTGCGGTGCTACGCCGACGGCCCCGACGTTTGGCCGTCGGCGTAGCCGACGGCCGTCGGCGCATCTGGCCATTCCTGTAGTGTCTTAAGATTGATTTCATACAAGAGTACAAAGAGTGCAAATCATGGGAGAAAGAAACATGTAATGCCTCCGTGTCAGTATGCATGTTATCCTATGATCAAAATGAAGGCATATATAGAGCTATCATTTTATTCTTAGGGTGAATATTCATTTTTCACTCTTAGGATTAATTTGAAAGTACATAAGATAGGCCAGCCCCTGTTGATCATCTCTCATAACCACCCTGCTACCAAGAAGAATGTCAGATTCATGTGCCGGAACATTACGATATGACGATCACTGTGCAGCAGCTGGTGCTGTCCATAGGAGACCAGCTGCAAATTCGATCATCAATACCATGGTACCATGACTTAAATATAAATTACTAATTTCAGAGCTACTCATGTGATGCTACATGAAGACAACTTAACTGGCCCCTGCATCAGCCTATAAAGTAAACCACTGCATCAGTCTATAAAGTAACGAATGGATTTTCCTAGCTCTTGTGCCCAGTATTGCAGTATCTAGAGCGTAGCTTGCCTCTAGCACTTGTAGTTTTTTGCAACGATCTCTTGTCAGGATATATGTAACTTTATTTGGGAATGAGTGGGATTGTGAATGAGCCTAGAGCTTCCTATGTCGCTGTCAAGGACCATTAGCGACACCGAGGCCACATCGGAGCACCCGCCATGCTTTGGGTCTATGCCATTATCCACGCCGACCCGTGTCAATACCCTGCCATCTTAATTGATGCGGCTCTTGGAGGCGGCTTCTACACCTGCCAATTAGACATATTTGTTTTATTTCGCTGGCTGATACATGTATCAGCGCTAAGCGATGCTTGAGGTGTTTTTTACTACTAGTTACATGCCCGGGAAATTGCCACGGGAAAATAAAACATGGAAAAAGATGATTTTCATTTTATTGGGCATTACAAGCAGGGTGAGTTCATCTTATGCATTATTATCCCTCTTGCTAATCCTACAAGGACCAATAACATGTGTGCTTTGTCATTTTTGCCCTTTGCATCCCACCATGTGTCTCCTTATTGATAACCCACAATCTAGCAATTTTTCAACAAAAAATGCAAATGAGTGCACAACCTAGCGATTTTTTTAACCTAAAATTGCAAATGAACACAGCCCTCTGAAACAACAAGAAAGAGATATATAGTGTGTACCCATTCTTTATACAGTGGCAACTATTTTTAATAAGAATGTATTAGATAAGTTGCACATACAAAACTACGTTGAAAATTTCCTGCAAATGCATACGACAGTTTGTTCTAAAAGCCCATAATTATTCCTTGTTTATTTTGTAAATGGCATTCTAGGGTAGGAGACACTTCATAAGATGGCATGGATCAAACACTTGACTTTCTTGCGTCATAAAACTGAAAACACACATCTAAATGGTAAGCCTGACGACACGCCCAAATAAAAAATTATATTTTTTTTAACATAAAGAGTAAACCATATAACATGTGCCAACAAAATGTTTCTTAACAAAAAAAATATCAGAAGGGAGGATATATGCTTAACAAAAAAAATCGCCCATGGAAATATGTCTACTACACTGCCCGTAGCAAGAAATGAATCAGTAAAACTATCTGCAAAATTAGATGCTAATGTTGTTCTTAAGAAGATCACACGGATTCTCCTTGTCGAATCCTTTTCAGTTAACTTGTTGAATGAATTTTCAGAAGGAATTTGAACCAAACAAATAGAAAAGTAAACGTGTGTTTTTGTAGATATAGAAGATCATCTATTTGCCACATGATGATCATAGGACCTTTGAGCAGTTGAACCTCAAACACCAGCGTCTCCTTTGTATGCAAAAGCAGGCTCCAGTGTGGACCAAACTATAGTCGCAACAAAAGCCAAGCATAAGGACAACCGTAGATCATCAGAGACAATAAAAAAATGGTAATCGGGTTCTTTCAAAAAAAAGATGTGTAAGGGACATGATAATATTCAGATCAGTTCAACAGCTAGCTAGGCCATACCTCCTATGGTACTGGTTGCAAGATCACGCTGATGTAGCTTACTCCATGAGGAATCAGAGTTATCCTCTTGCCTGTAAATCTATGGAGGAATAAAAAATTCTAATGGGTAAAACAAGAAAACTATGGGAAAGCCCTCGAAACCGTATGGCACCTCCAGCATTCATGCCGATTAGCATGTATTTCAGGCCTCAAATCATCTACGACAAAAAAAAATTTATTGGTCACAAGAAGTCGCCCACACTGCACATTCATAATTCATAATCAATAGCTTCTCCAATGGAAGAACAAACCAGAAAGAAAAGAAATTTCAGGGCAACATATCTGAAGTTACCTGGGAAGTGCACGTGTACAAATTCCTAGGTAGTTGCCATGCTATCTTATCCGAGCTTTACTATTGTATTTTCAACCTACACAAAACAGAACCATGGTATTGTTTCATGTCAAAGGTTTTTTTTTTCCAAAATATAGGGACTAAGATAATGAAGCAGCATACTTATTTGAACAGTCCACACATTTTGTGTGATGAACTTGTCCCTTCTAGTTGAACATAAAAGCAGCATAGTTGACAATGTTTAATCACCGATAGAAAATGGTCCCTCGGTTACTAAATACATGGCATTCATGTGTACATAAGTAGTATTACCTTACATTTGACATACATATATAAACATATTTGATTCTTGGGGGTGACCCTTGCCACCGTAGACAATTAAAAACCATGGCCTTATTTTCTCCTCAGGATCATAGTATGTAGTAATGCGTAGGTTTCTGATAGCAGTGATATTTCAGTGACGGAATGCAACTATTAGAGCTCTATTGGCTATGTACCATAATGAATATAACAATGACAATTCAAATAGCTTGAAACATGACCAGGAAGAATAACTTTGAATACCATGGAATAATAATTTAAATTTTGTAATCAGGAAAAAGCTTTATGTATTGATCCTCAAATGAAGAAAATGTACAACTCTTTACTTGCCTGGAAAAGTTTGGAGCAAATCCACCATCATGTCCAATGTTGCAACTCTATGCACCATATCTCTCCCATAGAATATCCTAAAAAATCAATGGTAAAAAATTCGTTCATGAAAATCAGCATACATATATGTGCAGTACTGTAGTATAAAATACTATGGAACTACTCGATAGCCCACATTTAATGTTTTTCAGTGCTTTTTCTTGGGTACAAACTGCCGACATAAATTAGTGACAAGAAAGTTAACCGTTGGCTCTTATCCTTCATTCACATAACCCTGTGGCCAAACAAAATTAAGATTGTTCAGTGAGCATTAATTACTGGCCAAATACAAAATCTGTACAAAATCACATTGGCATCTTACAGATGGACAAAAGTCTGAATGCAAGTTTGCATCCTTCATCCCATAGATAAAAAAATATGTACATAAGCTTGCATCCTCTGTATGGTACATCTTACAGAATCGTGCAAAGGCTAATGGAGCACCCCGGGATGGATAGAGCTGTAGCACGGGATAAAAGGCAGTAGAGCTGGAACGACTGCTAATTTTTTCCACTACTTCTAATCTCCTTTTAATTACTCCACCACTTCTGATCAACCATCATTAATCTATTCCATCTATTCTATTGCTTCTACACGCATATGTTGCTTCCATCCAATCCAATCTATTGCTTCTACCCGCATACATCACATCTACTTGCTAGTTTTTTGTGCGGTGAAAGATCACGGCCACCCCCAAAAATTGTGCAATGGAAAAATCATGTGAAGGAGAAGGCATAACCACGGATCTAAAAAATTATGTGAAGAAAAAAAGATTGGCATGATTTACAATGTATATACTGAACATTGCAGGAACAAATATCGAGTATACCATGTGAGACAGGTTGGAGGAGGAGGAGAATAGTAGTGACTCGTCATAGTGAGATCTTCGAAGAGATGGAGGTGCAGTCGTGGTCGAGCGGTAGAGCAAAAACAACACACTGATCCTAGAAGACATGCCGTAGCGAAGATGCCCACGTGTCCAGACGCCTGCGCAGAGCCGGATCCGGAGTATGACCACCACATGCATGCCAGCTTCTTCACATTCATATGTTTAGAAAGGAAGATGACCAAAAAGATTGTCCGGTTTGAACACAAACTTGAGAAATACACAAACCTGAATTAAACAAATAATTCTAAAACCTGCAACTGTTCATACCCAAGAAAACCCACCTGAACCAGGGTGACCACAGAGGGTATATATTAAAAGTTAGTCACTTAATCTGTATATTATCTCGAGAAGTTGAAAACAAGGAGTTATATTTTTCTATGTTCAGGAAGGTGATCTATTGCAAAAACTTGATAATACCTTCAGGAATAAACACCAATAATTAAAAAAAGCACATGCATCCTAGCTTATGTTTATGCGTTGATATCTTTTGCCAAGACATGGGAAACGACAAAATTAAGAGATCAAAACACCGACACTGATTTTCAGTTAACTGACATAGAAAAATTCTATAGATGGTTATAGTATAGCTACATGATTTTGAACATGAAGGAAAACATAAATTATGACATGCTAAGACAGCTGTAAAGCTCATCATCGGACCTCGGGACAGCTACACGGGGCTATCGTTGTCATGGAGGACTCTCAACACTTTTGTGTTACACCTACAGCTTGTGGCGCTGCTCCTGATGCTACTCTTCCATTGCAACCAGACGCTGCCGCCTCCACCTCTGCCGCCTGGTGCCACCACGTGGCTGTCGCAGCTCTCAGCCGTCTCCTCCCAGCCTTCTCACAAAATTTTACGACCTAACATATCAGAGCAAATGGGCATTCCAACTGAATAAATCTACCACCGCCATCATTCTCAAAAGAACAGAATGAGAACAACATCAAACGACCATGTCTTCTTTGTCCATCAGGTAACGAGAAGCATTAGCATGACCCTTCACATTAACTTGGCAGTATAATTATATTAGTACCCAAATGGACAAGCAGTTCCATAGATTTACTGAAAACTAAGAGAGTAGTCTGTCAAATCCACATCTTTGAGAGTTCTGAACCTGAAACTTGACACTAGCGTGGAGCAGTTTAGAGGAAAGAACAGAGAAGATTTTGTGCCGTGTAAAACCTTACGGCTTTTCTGTTCCGTTCTCCATTTATTCAGATTACAACGGAATCAACGGGAAAAGTGGAGAGACTGGCTGTGCCACGATCCGATCCGATCGCGCCATCCCACGACCCAGCTCGTGCATGTCGTAGCTCCACCTGATACTACGGGATAAGCCCAACAACTAAGTATCCTTCCTGTATCTACGCAGACAGGAGAGGTATACGACTCTACTAACACAACGTGTCAGATTTATTATGTGCACAAGCTTACTAACAATATTAGCATATAAACTCACGCACAATACTCATTAAGAGCAATGCCAAACAATTCCCTGACCTATTGGCGGGAACCTCGATCAGCAGTTTAGTGTTTTCCCTTCTGAAACGATGGGCCTCTCTATGTTCTATACAAGAAACGCATAGAGAAAACCATATTGTGAATAGGAGAAGAATCCCAGGATCTGAGCGGCTCACCACATTGTCGAGCTTGATGCTGTAATTGAAGAAATGAGTCTCGAAATCCTTCTACGGTGAAGCAGATACAACAAAGCAATTAAATTGGTGGGGTGTTCTGGAGGCGTCTAGGAGCAGCCTCGTCTCCAGGTCCTCAAGGAATCCACTCGTGTTCTACCAAATCTGTATAAAATTAACCGTGAATGGAGGTCAGCAACACTGATTTAGCTCAACACCAACCCGCGTTAGTCTCCATCTAGATGCGCCTCTTTACACCGAAGTGAATCAAGTCTGAAGTCATACGTCTTGCGCTCGTACCTGATTCCTGGCCAAGGTCATGGGCGCATCGGTCGGTCAAGCGAGCTCATGTCCTGCCAGCGCTTGCGTCTACGCCTACATCGCCAGCGGCCGCGAGCGTATCTCCAACGAAGATCACAACGCTGGTGCTGGTGGCCTCGGCTTGGAGGTATTGATAGATCGTTCGGCGACTTCCCTTTCCTTGTGCGTGGAGATGTGGAGGCGTTGGTGTGTGAAGGCGGACCGTGCGGAGGCATGGAAGTAGGCGCCATGGAGAGGGAAAGGAAGACTGGATCGACAAATGCGTGATTTGGGGAGGAGGACACGGGTTGATTTGCCATTATTTGCGTGCGGCCGGTGGAAGGGCGAAACGACGAACGTGCGATCAACGGGATGATACCGTGCTTGGCGAAACGTCGGACATAGTGACAGAAAACGGAACACCTATATTCTTTTTTTTTTTTGCGAATAACACCTATATATTTTTTAGATAGTAGAGAGAGAAGAGATATGCTGGATGCTGAATGTTGTTCTCTTTTATCTATTAATAAAGGATGTGTGCATATACCAATGCAGAGGCTGGGTTATACTCCCCTTTTTAAAAAAGTAGACATATTTGCTGAAGATCTTCCATCAACTGTAGGACCGTCCCTGCTCCTAGCCCGGGTCATCGGCTCTTCTAGACTCTGCGGCCACCATCCAACCACCAAAAAGCCCTGACAAGAGGGTTGCGTCATTGTATATTAACAACCTAATTGAGATGGATCGGAGGAATACAATTAACGGAAGGGATCTACATTGAGAATTGCATTCAGCGAGATGTTTTTGATTCAGAGTTAACAGAGGAGTACGGGAATACAACTAGATAGGAAGTGCCAAAAAGATCGTTCCTAGAGAAATCGCCAAAAAGTGGGTTCCCACACGAATACGTCACTGTGTATCCTCGATGCCGAGTGCGATACGCGGCAGCACACGACTGAGGGAGGCTCCCCTGAAGCACAGTGCGACGGCCGCTTTTGTAGACCCGAAATCCCGCTCCGATAGGGATCTTGTTAGGGAGGCGTGACGGCTATGGGATGTTGTAGGTCAGCCTGACCGTTCCTAGAGGCTTGTGGTTTCGTAGCCTCCAATCTTGAAGAACGATAAAAGCAATAAGAAAGATAATAGGGAAGAGAATAAAACGTAGATGAAAACAAAAAAAGAGTAGATGTGTTTGTTCGATTGTTGTTGGTTCAACCAGTATTCACCTAGCATGTATATAAGGAGCGGCTGGATTTTTCGTACAAGATCGAGGGTTGGATTTACGTTCAAAACCCTAATTAGGGTCTAACTCGTACATGCAAACCTAAAATTTGCATAACTGTTCGGTAAAAAAAACTTGCATGTACCTTTCCAACCTCTATCCGATCAAAATCATGTAAAAAGCAAAGTTGTTCGTCTAAAAAGAAAAGAACACTCATATTAATAACTTGTTCATTAGAGTTGACCTTTATAACTTTTTTTACCTTGATTTTGTCTCAAACTTGGATTTTGGCTGAACAAATTTTACTCTAGTCAGCCGTATTTTGAATCTGGAGGTAGCATAGTTGCTCAGCTGAAGATGACTCTAACAGCAAAGTTGTTTGACACAAAAAAAACAAGAACATTTATGTTTTGCACTTTTCCATCCGACTCAATTTAGGTCGTAAGAATATAGATCAATTTACATATCACCTTCGGGTTTTTCTCGCACCCGAGGGCAGATGTTGTCTTAGGTCCACCGACCAAAGTAGCGAGCATTTTAGCTGTCAAATTCGCATACTAATTCGGATCGTGATGACCCAAAAATAAAAGTTGCTTGTCTCGATGAGACGCACGACTTTTGTGTTGGACACTTTTTCATTTTAGATCATCTTAAAAGAGTCATAGTGAGAACCTCCATATATCACTCTTCGAGTATTTTCTGAAAGCTAGCATAATCGGGTATCAAGCATGATCATGGCCTAACTTGATACAGTGGACATGGTGTCTCTTTGGTGATGATTAATAATCTGAGTGGACCTTTTCGAGTTTGTCTCACTATTTATTTTTTTAGTTACGAGTACCAACACTTATTCTTTAAGTGATTCTAGTGCTTGTAAGACAGAATCCTGAACCAAATAGCAAGGACATCATATATCACACATGAGAATGATGCATAAGAAAGAAAACAGGGAACGAGGATGGAAGCTAGGTAGCTGCTAGCATGTTGTTGCCATAAATTTTGGGGAGGGGGATGGGGAGGGGGAACGTTAGCTATATTGAATTTATGTAACAAGCGGTTCATACATTCGCGCTCGACCACTGGCGACACCGGTGGAAGAAACTGACCGTGCAAAACACAACACACACGCACGCACACATTGTCGTTTTTTATCTAGATAGTGAAATTTTGTCCACTCGCATTGTTAGGACACGTTTTTCGTCGGATTTGGCCCAACTTTCATCCGGCGTTCCCAGGCCGAACCCAACGTGTCGAGTGACACCTCGTAACACCAGATGGAAGGGAAAATGGGCGGGATAGCACTGCCGGCGAGACATCCCACTTCCCCACCGAGATTCGGCTCTCCCGTGACACGGAAGCTTATCTCCACCCACCCTCACCGTCATGTCGCTGCCGGCACAACCCCGACGAAACCATGCCGATAGAAAGGTCCACCACCGCCGCAGCATCCCCTCCCCTTGTTGTCGGCCTGGTTTCGCTTTTCCTCGGTGTCGCCGGCAGCTCGGCTCCGTTCCGAGCTCATGTCCACCACGCCCATGAAGTGTTCGACATTTTTCCTACTCGGACATGGACTCAGACAACGAGGATATGTCCGCCATGCTGTTAGAGGAAGAAACCGTCGTAGCTGCCGAAGATGAAGAGGATATGCAGATCCTCGGCTGCCTGGCCAGACTGTACAAGCACAATGCAGAGCCAAAGCGTAGAGGCTCGGTAAAGGGACGTCAGAAGTGCAAAGCAATGTAATGGATGGAGGGCCACTGCAGTTGTACGCTGACAACTCGTTGCACGAAGAGGCCGTGTTTCTGCGTTATTTCAGAATGAGCCAGAAACTCTTCCTCGAGATCGTGTATGCCATTCGGGAGTTCGACCCCTACTTCATATGCAAGAAGTAATGCACCGGCATGGTAGAGTTTTCCTCAGAGCAGAAATGCACGGTGGCGATAAGGTTGCTTTCATACGGAGCTCCGTGTGATAGTCCCGATGATTATCTACGGATGGCTGAGTCCACCACCCTTGATTGTTTGTATATATTCTCTAGAGCATTGGTGGAAGTGCTTTGCCCACTATACTTGAGATCACCCATTGCTGAAGATACTGCTCGGATCCTCGCAATCAATGGAAAAAAAGAGGATTTCCTGAGATTCTTGGAAGCATTGACTACATGCATTGGCAATGAAAGAACTGTCCATTTGCTCGGCAGGGAATGTACAAAGTATACAAAGGAGGTTGCAGTGTGATGCTTGATGTTTACGCACTTCTATTCTTGTAGACAGTTGTTGGATCTCCAAGTGTAGAGGTTTGTAGAAGAGCAGTAAGTTTCCCTTAAGTGGATTACCCAAGGTTTATCGAACTCAGGGAGAAAGTGGTCAAAGATATCCCTCTAAAACAATCCTGTAATCAAGATACAAGAAGTCTCTTGTGTCCCCAACACACCCAATACACTTGTCAGGTGTATATGTGCACTAGTTCGGCGAAAAGATAGTGAAATACAAGTGGTATGGATAATTATAAGTGGTAACGGTGTCAGAAAAGAGCTTCTGACAGGGAGGAAAAGACTAAAGGCAAAAAGATGGAAACAAGCAAACATGTAACAAATCTAGTTGCAAACGGTATTTCAATGCTTAGAAACAAGGCCTTGGGATCATACTTTCACTAGTGAACACCCTAGATAAATATATTCTCTTCATGATACTACCCTGAACTACTCTCCGGTTGGACACTCTAATCCATGGTAGGGCTATAACAGCACTCCTCAAAGTCCGCCTTCCCCGTCTAGATAACCCTACACTTTCACCTTGAACGCTAGATGGTTCCAACAAACACCACAATTTCATAGAGACATCCAACTCCAAATATAACTCATGATAAATATATATGTAACCTAGCTTAAGTGCCACACATACGGCATGCACGCTGTCACTTTCACATACGTGGGGAAAATCATAGATCTATTGAAGCACTTGAGTATTTATGTAAACTCTAGCCTAAGTGCCACCACGGTATGCACACTGTCACTTTCATACACGTGGGGAGAGCCGGAGATATATTAAAACACTTAAGTAGCAAAGTAGATCTACTTGATTACAAAGCTCATGGTCACAATATGATCACGCATAGAGAGAGAGATAAACACAAAGCTACCGGTAGAGCCCTTAGCCTCGAGGAATAACTACTCCCTCCTCATCATGGGAATCAACAAAGATGATGAAGATGGTGGTGGAGATCGAAGGAGATGTCTCCGGGGGCAATTTCCCGTCCCGGCAGGGTGACGGAACAGAGACTTCTGTCTCCCGAATCTCCCCTTTGGTGGCGGCGGCGCTATGAAACTTTTCTTGGGTTTCTCCCCGATTATTTAGGGTATATGAGTCGGGGGCTTCTTATAGGCGAAGGAGGTAAGGTCGGTGGAGGACCAGGGGGCCCACACCCCCTGGTGGCGCGCCTAGGGTGGGCCCGCACCACCCTAGGGTGTGGCCACCCTGGTGTCCTTCTCCGTCTCTCCTTCGATTATCCGTATCGTTCATAAAAAATAGTAATTTTTGGCTTTTGTCCCGTCCAATTCCGAGAATATTTATTTATTAGCTTTTCTGAAACCAAAAACAACAGAAAACAGGCAACTGACACTGTGGCATCTTGTCAATAGGTTAGTTCCAGAAAGTGTATAAAAATACCTCAAAGTGTAGACAAAACATAATACAAATGATATAAAACAAGCATGGAGTATAAAAAATTATAGATACGTTTACGACGTATCAATGCTCGAGGAAGTTGCTACACATGATATCTAGATTTGGCACTCCTTTGGCATGGAGAGATAGAACAACGACATCAATGTCCACCAATGCTCTACTGTCTTTGCCAAGCATGTTGAGAGTCATGCTCCCCCGATGGACTTTCAAATCAATGGATGCCACTACAACAAGGGATACTATCTTGTAGATGGCATCTATCCAAGATGTTCAATATTTGTGAAGACTATCTCAAGCCCCATGCTCCCTAAACATTTCCAGTTTGCGAAGGAACACGAAGCTTGCAGGAAGGACGTCGAGCGGCAATTGGTGTGCTCCAACAGATATTTGCAGTTGTCTAGTTTCCTACTATGACCTGGTCAAAAGATTAGATGTGAAAGTGATGAACTATTGTGTAATATTTCATAACATGGTCATTGAGGATGAGCGAAAGCATCCAGTGGATGAGGTCGACCAGGCGTAACGATACTACAGACAGGGACCTCTTGCAAAGCCAGATCACCAGGGCCAACATCATGGGCTTCCTTCATCGCTATGCGTCAGGAGATCCGAGACTCGACAGTGCATCATTAGCTGCTGGATGATCTGATTGAGCACATATGGATACACAGAGGCAACACATAGTTTGTTGTAATTTGTGTGTCAAAGTTTGTTAAATTTATGCCGAACTATGCATTCTATGCCAACCTATATTGTGTTTCATCCTGTGCCGAACAATGCTTTATATTCATTTTTATGCCGAATTATGTGATCATCAAAATTATGTTTGTGAGAATTTGATCCAAATTATGGTGAAATATCGCCAAATTTGCCGAAAACTTGTCCGTCTGGAAACGCCACATGGGAACGTGAGTGGAAATTCGGCCATTCCTAGGCCAAAATTTACAGGCGAATTTTAGCTCTGAATTTTGTCCTAAGAACTCCCAACAAATGGAGGTGCTCTAAACTGCTAATGCTACTGCTAGCAAGTAAAATATTGCATGCATTCCCAGCTTCATGAGCTTTGTATTGCCAAATGACAGAGCCCTTTCCAAAGTAGATCAGCCGCGGTTAAATCGGCTCTAACAATTATCATGACTTGAATGAACTACGAATTCCAGAGCTACTACATACTGTGGTATGAGAGTACAACTACTTGGTTGGCTACATTAAGACCGCATAATTGGCATTGTTCCGTGTATATATATGTAAAGTAATAATTCGATGTTTGCTTGCTCTTGTGCCCAATACTGGAGTAGCTAGATTAGCTTGCCCGCAAAGAGCAGCTGATGTTTTTTCATCAATCTGGCCAATATACATGCAACATGGTCTGGGAATGGGTGGTATCGCGGATGAGCACAACACATGGCCTTTGTCATCAACTGCATGTCGAGACATTTTCACAAGATGACCCTAGTCTGCTAGTTAACTGTCGAGCTAATTTGACTCCAAACATATAAAACAGGTTGCGCCTGGACACTAAGTATGTGGGGCCCTGAGGCAAGAGGATAATAAGAGACCCTTGTTGACACAAATGTAGTTCAAATATTCTCCATCATCGGAGAACTACTTACTTCTTGGTCGACATCGACAACCATCTTTGCATCTTTAAGGTATACATGCAAGAGTTCACAATTGTTAAACTTTGAGAAAAAATATGTTGACTGCGGAACAAACTGTTTCTACGAAATTTATGTAGTGTAAGTCCTTGTCTAATTAGGATACTACGAACCATTGGACACGAAAATATATGGAAAACAACAGAAGTCGGAAAACTTTCTTCCTAAAAATGAAGAAACTAATCCTAAGTTAAGTCCTGAAAGCCAGAACATTTCCACGGGATACAAGCATTGAGAGATAGAATTTCTTACATCCCTATCACCCATCAGGTATTTTCTACAACTTTGAACTTGATCTCGGAAATCAAACATAGTACTACCCCTAGAACATGATAAGAGGACAAGCTACAGAAGCAACTGCAACATGACATACAGTTCTTCATACCGGGTACAACCTCACACGGGGGAAAGAGATTAGGCACCATCAACACATTAGACTAGTGCTCTATCCACTATTGCATGACAAAGTTGACAAAGCATCAAAATGAAAACCGCTTTCTCCTGGAAACAAAGAAACCATATTGTGGACCGGCGAATCAAAAAATGACCGGCTCAAATCTTCACACCTACCATGCCCATGCTTGTTTTACATTTAGAAGTAAGTACGTCAAAAGCAGCCCGCAGTCTATCACTCTCCATCTAATGATGCATTAAATATTTTGTTCAAACTAAAAAGTGACCATATTCGTTGAAATGGATGTTCGATCTATGATCGTTTTAAACATTGTCTTCAATTTGACGAGGAATTTCAGACAACATTAAGTCTTGAATATGCTTTTGAATTATAAATTTCCATGTGTTTTGAACTCGGTTGAAACATTGAAGACACTTTTTGTACCATTTACTTTATCCATGCTCGTTTCAGTTGGCCATCAATGAGTTTCATTGTGATTTCATGATTGCATCTTAATTTAGTTCCTATTTTGTGATGTTTCACTCAGAGTAATATTGCACGTTTCATATACCTTTCCGTGACCTTTGATGGGGCTAATTTATTTCATATATAGTTTTTTTACTAAATTTTAGTGTAGTTTCATAATTGTTCACGTTCACCTCTGGCTACAGTCAAGCCTCATTTGAAATCTTTAAAACTCAATCAAAATTGAATGAAACCTCAGTAATAAAAGATTAAACATGCCAGCCGTTTTCTTTTAAAATATGCGGACAAGATGAAAGGAGTGATCTGGAATGCATTTTCGATTTGATGGCCCATATCATGGTTCCCATGTGTCCAGTGGCCTGCTAGCAAGAAGCAGGACATACGCATGTGCTTGAGTTGGGGATGGCCCGTTGATCATTTATCTTTTCGGCCAGAGAAGACCAGCTGCAGGTAAATCAGCTCAAACAATTACCATGAATTGATTGAATTACTAATTAATTCCAGAGCTACTACTATGATGTGAGAGTACAACTTTGCTGGGTACATGAAGACCGCTTAACTGACACTCGGATGAGTCTATGTACATATAAAAAGTAGCAAATTGATGTTCGCTTCCTCTTGTGTGCAATATTGGAGTAGCTTAGCCTGTCCTCTGCTACCAGCAGTTCTATGTATAAATCTGGACAATAATATATGGTATCCTGAATAACTTTATTTGGGAATAGGTGGTATCGTGAATGAGCGCAACAAAGGGGTTCCTGAATTTCCCACCAAAAGTTGGTTAGAGACCCGATACTTGACCTCCCTCTTTTCTAGATCAAATTGGGTATTCGATTTCTCTCAACATGTAAGGCACTACAAGAATCTCATGTGATTGTCCACTTCTTCGCTTTTGCAGCACATCTCTCAGTGCTTGGCGTGGGAGGATTGCACATAGATGCCCGACTTCGTATCCCACCCTCTCCTGCTGATCCCTTTATGCGTACCTGAAGCCTGATCGTTTTTCTCGTAGACCGCCCTTGATGTGACCCGTTAGCCCATATCTAATACTTAGTAAAGCCCTTCCCTATCATTATAGTAGGTAGCTAGGAACATCAATAGGGAAATCAAGAAGCCTTAGAGAGCTTCCAGGCAAGGAAAGGAAGGGAAGCTAGGTCCCTAAGGGCAATCACTCAGAGAACAAATCAAACTATTCAATTCAAAGAACTAACAGCAGCAGTCCCAAGGAACGAATTGGTTAAGATGAGCTCTCTCTACTGATTGAGCGAATCTAATTGACTCCTAATATATCTACGGCATGGCGCATGGCATTGTCAACCACCACTTGATCCAAGAGACTGATTCTTACTCTGCAAGTACAGAAGATTGGCCAGGTCCGTTGATCATCTGCTGTCACTAGCCTGCTAGCAAGAATCATGTTACAAAATGACACGCATTGTCTAGAGAAGACAGAAACCATATTGTGGACCGTCAGATCAAAAAAAATGACTCTCTGACTAACGGTGCATTTAATTTTTCGTTCAAATTAAAAAGAGAACATATAGTCTGAACTGGATGTTTGATCTATGATCGTTTTAAACAATGTGTTCAATTTGATGAGAAATTTCAAGCAACGTTAAGTTTTGAATTACAAATTTCCATGTTTTTTGAACTCGGTTGAAACATTGAAGATACTTTTTTAGGCAACCGGTAGGAGCTTTGCCTTTTCATTAAGAAAAGGAAAAATGATAACTAAAGTTATAACACACTCGCCTGATAAGGCTGAGTTTATGTGTATAGTGTCAATCTCTAAATCGGTTCACTGGCACATACAGTACATATGAATACTAAATATAATTGTACATCATAAATATAACGAATATGATCCAAAATTTATATTATTTACTCAATTATATGCGGAAAACAAATAGAAGGTAGACCTCCATCTTTCAAATGTGCCACAGGCGAATAATTGTTGAGTGGAGTCTCGCGATCTATGAACGATCACTCAGATACGATATAACCTACAACATGAAACGTTGCAGCCATGAATGGTCAATACATTGAATGTATGGAAAGTAGGCTAAAGTGGTTAACAACAAACCTAACAACTACTTGCTTATTTGTCTAGGTGGAGTTAAGGCTCATTTGCATAAAGCAATAGTTTTATCCTAACATTTGTATCAAAATAGTTTTCCAATACGATAAATAGGACATGTTGGTTAACTCCTAGGTGTTCATATCCAATTAAGTTCACCCAACAAGTTGTAAGTAATTTAGAAATTGGGATGAGTGAGAAATATGTCATAGCATCAGTATCAGGTCGCTCAAATTGTCCATTACCGAGCACACGGCTAAATACTTAGTTTAGACACCCTGAAGGGGTTTATACACTTTACCCATTGACCAGGTCAAACCAGCTCGTACCATCACACTCATATTGTGTTATGATAGAGAGAAGTCCAAGACGAGACAATTCGGGAAGAGCTTCCTAAACCCAGCCACACACCGTACCAACCTACACTATTCTATATCTCTGGCTGCATAGGGTTGGAGTCGCCACAATCTACTAATTCCAGCCAACCACCCATTTCATATTGGCACATAATTATACACGTAAGCTACCAAATAAAGAAACCAATCATTTCTCAGTGCCGTGGGCGGCATTCCCACCATAAACCACACTCGATGACACTCAAATCATTTCGCCCAGGTGGTTCATTAACTTTATGTTGTTTTGGTTTGAGCAAAATATATACACTACCATAGCACGGTGTAATCTCATCATCGTCTAAAATAGCATGTCTAAGCAATCTACCATACGGTGGCTCATAAATAAGGAATACTATGGAGTATATTATGCAACATAGCATAGCATATACACATCAATTCCTACACATGCAATTCTACGAAAACATCTATAATGCATAGAAAAACAGTAGGACATTTATGACCAAGATAGCACCACTTGCCTTTAGTTGTAGAAGTTTAGAAAATCCTCAACATTATAATAGTTGCGTTCGTCATAAACACAATACTTGCAATCATAGTAGTTGCAATCACGGTAGTTGGAATCCTCGCAATCTAACATTTGAAGAAAGCACAACAACACATCATTCAAAACATTGCAATTATGCACAATACAAAAAACAATGATGAGCAATGCATGCATGACGATTTAATATATCACAATAGTTGTAGTTAGTTTTCTGAACAGTATTATATCTCATGATGCATGTGCAAAATCATTTAATGCATTAAAGCATTTAGTATTAAATTTATCTCAATTTAATATGATTTATCTCACTTTAATTCAACTATTGATGGTTCTGTCATATTATATAATGAATTAAATAACACTGGATAGGTGCTGCAATTTCGAGACAGTAGCAATCTGAATCACCTAAAAAGGTGTTATAGATCTTTTCTTATGATTAAATTACTATTTGAATGGATTGTGAGATTTCTGCAAGAATTTATATTTTAATAGTACCAAATAATTTGGCACACAATTTCTATGGATAGATATTCTCAATAGTAAACAATAGCAATTTGTTTCACTAATTTTGGAGTTCTATACAATTTCTTATAATTTAAATACCAATTAGAAGGGTTTAAATCCTTTATAATATTTATATTCCATGCTAGAATTGTATTAAGCGGAAACTTTAATACTTGTGTGGTTTGTGAACAACACCGTGTCCCTAGTACGCCTCTATGGACTAGCTCATTGATCAATGATGGTTAAGGTTTCCTAACCATAGACATGAGTTGTCAATTGATAATGAGATCATATCATTGGAGAATGATATGATGGATGACCAAACTAAGCGAAGCAATTAGATCGTATCATCGTGTTCATCTTTGAAGCTTTTCCTATGTCAAATATTGTATTCCTTAGACCATGAGATAATACAACTCCTGTATCGGAAGAAAGCTTTGAGGTCATCAAACGGCATCCTATGAGAGGGTGATCATAAAGGTGTCTCTGTGATCGGAAAGTATCTTGGGTTGTATGTATCGAGATGGAATTTGTCCTCCCAAGTCGGAGAGATATACTTGGGCCCACTCGTAATCGATATCAACATCGCTTGCAAGCATGTGGTTAAGGAGTTAATCACAAAGTGATATCGGATTACGGAACGAGTAAAGTACTTGCCGGAAACGAGATTGAACTAGGTATGACTGCATACGATCGAATCTCGGCAAGTAAAATATCGCGAGACGAAGGAATATATATGGGATTGTTTGAATCGACATCGTGGTTCATCCGATATGATCATCGATGAATGTGGGAGTCAATATGAGTGCCTGCACCCGCTGTTGATTATTGATAGAAGATCATGTGCATATTCTCCAACCCGCAGGTCACACACTTAACGTGTCTCGACGCTAGGATAGATTGGATAATTGGTTTATGAATTTTTGTTCGAGTCTCGGATGGGATCCGGATATCACGAGAGGTTCCGGAATGGTCCGAAGAATAAGATTCATATAAGGCAATGCAGTTTTTGGAGTTCGGAATTGTTCCGGGTTAATCGATATTGTACCGGAAGCTTCTAGAACCTTCCGGAAGGGGACCAACGTGGCCCCACCTTCTGGGAGGGGCATGGGCCTATGAGGGAGTGTCCTGGCATTGGGCCAGGGGCACAAGGCCCCATAGGGCCCAGCCGATCCTAGAGAGTTTAAACGCTTAAACTAGAGATAGGGTTTCTAGAAGGGAGAGTCCACACCCCCACTCCTCCTCCCTTGGCTTGGCCCAAGGCTTGGAGGAGGGGCAGGCTGGCCGCCCTCTATATAAAGAGGGCTGGGGCGCCCCCTCCCCCCTACACCTTGCCTCCAAACCCTGGTTGCCCTGCTACCCTTCCTCTCTCCCTCCCGACTGTTTGTAGGCGAAGCCCTGCTGCAGAAATTCTCCACCATATACACCACGCCGTCGTGTTGTAGATCCAATCTATCTCTCCACCATACTTGCTGGTCCAAGGAAGGAGGAGACGTCGAGGTGCTGCACGTGTGCATCTCACGGAGGCACCGCCACTTGTGGTGCTAGATCAGATCGGATCGCGAGGAGGAGAAGCGAGTACGACTACATCACCCACGTTCCGACGAACGTTCCGCTGTGCGAATCTTCAAGGGTATGAAGATCTAATCCAATCTCTCTCGTTGATTGCATCTCCTAGATTAGATCTTGGCTTTCCCTCTGTTCGCATCCGTAGAAAATTTTGATTTACTATGTCGAAACCCTTGATGGTATCGAGATAGATCTATGCGTAGATGTGTTTCACGAGTAGAACGCAACATGGTTGTTATGGCGTTGATGTTTTCTGTTGCAAGCCTCTTGTTTGTGTTCTTCTTATGACGGTATAGTGAGATTGAAGCGGTCCAGGCCAACCTTACGCGACGCCGTCATGAGACCGCTCGCACTTGACGTGTGGCTTGTTCCACATGCGTTGGTGGATGTCGTTTCTCACTATAGTTGTCATGGGATTAACACCGGAGTTTGGCAACCATAATATCACCGTTGTGGCTTACCGTAGGTAAGAATCGTTCTTAGCATCTACTCCCATAAGCCACGTAAAACATGCAACAACAAAGTAGAGGCGTCTAACTTGTTTTTGCAGGGAGTGTTTTCTGTGATATGGTATGGCCCAAGATGTGATGTGTATATTGTATGCGATGATCATGTTTTGTAATATTTCACGACTTGCATGTCGATGAGTACACAACCGGGAGCCATATGGTTGTCTTTATAATTGTGTATGACCTGCAGTCAACTTCTTACGCCATGTAATAGCTTTACTTTATCGCTAAGTAGTTAGCAATAGTTTTAGTTGCTATTCGTGGTGGAGGCAATCATGGTGGAGTGATGGAGATCATGCAACGCACAAGATGGAGATCATTGCTGTGAAGATTGGCTATACCATGTCACATAAAGTTATATGCATGTGATGTTTATCCTTTTATGTATCTTATTATGCTTAGATCGCGACGGTAGCATTATAAGATGATTCCTCACTTAAAGATCAAGATAAAACTGTGTTCTCCCCAAGTATGCACCGTTGCGAAAGTTCGTTTTCCAAGCATCACGTGATGATCGGGTGCTATAGACTCTACGCTCACATACAACGGTGCAAGCCAGTTTTGCACACGCGGAAATACTTGGGTCTAGCTTGATGAGCCTAGCATGTATGGACATGGCCTCGAACACAAGAACCAAAGGTTAAGCATGAGTCATATGAATGATATGATCGACACTTTGTTGTCCACCATTGAAACCACATCTCTTCTCGTGATGATCGGATTAGGTGTGGTGAATTTGGATCGTGTTCACTAAACAACTTGAGGGATGTTGAATTTAGTGGGAGTTCATCTAGTAATTTGATTAAGTTGAACTATTTATCATGAACATAGTCTAAATTGTACTTGCAAATCCGTAGATCACATGGCCAAGTCCAACTTCAACTTCAACGCTTTTCGAGAAGGAAAATCTTAGAAACAATGGGTCTAACTTTACCAATTGGTTCCGCAATCTAAGAATCATTCTGTCAAGGACAAAAGGACTATGTCCTTGGGAAAGCGTTAGGTGACCCCCTGTGCAACTGCGTTACCGATGAGGAAGCTGTCTATCAACAAGAAAGATGATTATGGTGTGATTAAGAGCACCATGTTGTTTTCTATGGAACCGAACTTAAAAATCGTTTTGAAACCTATCCCGCCCTTTGAGATTCTCGAGGAGCCGAAAACCATGTTTGACTCAAGCCCGCTCGAGAGATATGAGATCTCCGAGAAGTTCTTTAACCGCAAGATGGAGGAAGGAGTTCGTAGTGAGCACGCCATAAAGATGTCGGGCTACACTCAACGCCTTGAGCAACCGGAATGCGATTCCAGAGGAGCTCAAGATTGACAGGTTCGCAATCACTCCTCCTAGCTACAAAAGTTTTGTAGTGACTCATAATCAGATTGGTTCCACCGATACGATCACCGAGCTCTTCGCAAAGTCTGGAAGTGGAAGTGGACATCAAGAAGGATAATCATGTGTGATGGTCAACAAGCCCTCCTTTAAGAAAGGTAAGGAGCAAAGAAACCCTTCAAGAAGGGCGGCAAGCTTAATGCTCCTGCCGAGAAGAAGCTCAAGTCCGGTTCTAAGCCGACATCGAGTGCTTCTATTGCACGGACAAGGGTCCTCGAAGCGCAATCGTCCAAGTACTTAGCGGACAAGAAGGCTGGCACCATCAAAGGTATATTTGATATACATGTTATTGATGTTTTCCTTACTATCCTCGTTGTAGTGCCTAGGTATTTGATACCGTTCGATTGCTAATATTTGTAACTCAAACAGAGCTACGGAATAGACGGCGGCTTACGAGGGATGAGGTGACGATGCGTTGGCAACGGATCAAGAGTTGATGTGATGGCGTCGGCACGCCTCCTTAGTTTTACCTTCGAGATTAGTTTTAAACCTTAATAAATGTTATTATGTGCCTGCGTTGAGCATGAACATTATTTCTGGATCGTGTTTATTGCAAGACGGTTATTCATTTAAATCGGAGAATAATGGTTGTTCTATTTATATGAGTAACATCTTTTATGGTCATGCACCTCTTGTGAATGGTTTATTTCTTCTAAATCTCGAAAGGGATGAAACACACATCCATAACATTGAGGCTAAGAGATGCAAAGTAGATAGTGATAATACTACTTATTTGTGTAATCGCTGTCTAGGTCATATTGGGGTAAAGCGCATGAAGAAACTCCATTCTGATGGACTTTTGGAGTCTCTTGATTTTGAATCATTTGACACATGCGAACCATGCCTCATGGGCAAGATGATCAAAACCCTGTTCTCCGGTATGATGGAGCGAGCAACAGACTTGTTGGAAATCATACATACTGATGTAAGCGGACCGATGAGTGTTTCGACGCGCGGTGGATATCGCTATTTCCTCACTTTTACCGATGACTTAAGTAGAAATGGGTATATCTATTTGATGAAACATAAATTTGAAACATTTGAAAAGTTCAAGGAATTTCAGAATGAAGTGGAGAACCATCATAACAGAAAGATTAAGTTTCTACGATTCGATCGTGGAGGTGAATATTTGAGTTATGATTTTCTCACGCATCTTAAAGCAAGCGGAATCATTTCGCAACTCACGCCACCCGGAACACCACAACGCAATGGTGTGTCTGAACGCCGGAATCGAACCCTATTAGATATGGTCCGATCAATGATGTCTCTTACTGATTTGCCGTTATCATTTTGGGGTTATGCATTAGAAACCGCTGCATTCACTTTAAATAGGGCTCCATCTAAATCCGTTGAGACGACACCGTATGAACTGTGGTTTGGTGCTACACCTAAGTTGTCGTTTCTTAAAGTTTGGGGATGTGAAGCTTACGTCAAGAAGTTGATGCCGGACAAGCTCGAACCCAAAGCGGAGAAATGCGTCTTCATAGGATACCCTAAGGAAACTATTGGGTATACCTTCTATAATGTAACCAAGGCAAAGTGTTTGTCGAAAGAATGGTTCCTTTCTTGAGAAGGAGTTTCTCTCGAAAGAAGTGAGTGGGAGGAAATTAGAGCTTGACGAGGTTATTGAACCTTCTCTTGAATTGGAGAGTAGCGCAGCACCTGAAATTGTTCCAGGTCTGCACAACGATAGAGGAAGCTAATGACAAGGATCATGAAGCTTGGACGATCTTGCTATTGAGCGTCGCAGGTCGACAAGGTCGCGTGCCCTCCCGAGTGGTACGCAACCTGTCTTGACTGTCTTGTTAGTAGAAGACAGTGAACCTACGAACTATGAGGAAGCGATGATGAGCCCAGACTCTGAGAAATGGCTAGAAGCCATGAAATCCGAATTGGGATCCATGAGCGAAAACCAAGTATGGACTTTGGTGGACCCTCCTAGCGACCAAAAGGCCGTTGAGTGCAAATGGATCTTCAAGAAGAAAACGGACGCGGATGGTAATGTTACCGTCTATAAAGCACGGCTTGTCGCGAAAGGTTTTCGACAAGTTCAAGGTGTTGACTACGATGAGACTTTCTCTCCCGTAGCGATGTTTAAGTCCATTCGGATTTTATTAGCAATTGCTGCATTTCATGATTATGAAATATGGCAGATGGATGTCAAGACTGCGTTCCTCAATGGCAACATTGATGAAGAGTTGTATATGATGCAACCCGAAGGTTTTGTCGATCCTAAGGATGCTGATAAAGTATGCAAGCTTGAGCGTTCCATTTATGGATCAAGCAAGCATCTCGAGTTGGAACCTTCGTTTTGATCAAGTGATCAAGAGCTTTGGATTTGTTCCAAATTGCTCTGAAGCTTGCATCTACAAGGAAGTGAGTGGGAGCTCGGTGACGTTTCTGGTACTATATGTGGATGACATATTGATTATTGGAAATGACATCAACATGCTTAACGATGTGAAGAGTTATTTGAACAAGTGTTTTTCAATGAAAGACCTAGGTGAAGCTGCTTATATATTGGGCATCAAAATCTATAGAGATAGACAAAGACGCCTGATAGCTTTAAGCCAGAGTACATACCTAGACAAAGTTCTGAAAAGGTTCAGAATGGATAAGGCAAAGAAAGGTTCAGTGCCTATGTTGTCAGGTAAGATATTGAGCAAGGCTCAGTGTCCAGCTACGGTAAATGATAGGGAAGCTATGAGCAAAGTGCCTTATGCCTCGGCCATAGGTTCCATCATGTATGCCATGCTGTGTACTAGACCGATGTGTCCAATGCTCTTAGTTTGACGAGCAGATATCAAAGTGATCCAGGAGTGGAACACTGGACAGCCGTGAAGAACATCCTAAAGTACCTAAATAGGACTAAAGAAATGTTCTTAGTCTATGGGGGTGATGAACAGCTTGTCGTAAAAGGTTACGTCGATGCTAGTTTTGACACCGACAAGGATGATTCTAAATCTCAGACAGGATACATGTATATTTTGAATGGAGGAGCTGTGAGCTGGAGAAGCTGCAATCAAAGCGTGATCATGGGATATACAGTGGAAGCGGAATACATGGCTGCTGCAGAAGCGTCAAGTGAAGGAGTTTGGATCAGAAACTTCATCACTGAGCTTGGCGTGGTTCCAAGTGCATTGGACCCACTAGAGATATTCTGTGACAACACTGGCGCCATAGCACTTGCTAAGGAACCAAGATATCATCCAAAGACCAAGCATATCAACTGCAAGTTTCATATAATCCGAGATTCTATTGCAGATGGAGATCTGAAGATTAGCAAAGTACATACAGATCTGAATGTTGCAGATCCATTGACTAAACCTCTTCCATGTGTAAAACATGATCAACACCTCAGTGCCATGGGTGTGAGATTGTTGCCAAATGTAAACTATATTATTGACTCTAGTGCAAGTGGGAGACTGTTGGAATTATGCCCTAGAGGCAATAATAAAGATGTTATTATTATAATTCTTGTTCATGATAAAATTTATATTCCATGCTAGAATTGTATTAAGCGGAAACTTTAATACTTGTGTGGTTTGTGAACAACACCGTGTCCCTAGTACGCCTCTATGGACTAGCTCATTGATCAATGATGGTTAAGGTTTCCTAACCATAGACATGAGTTGTCAATTGATAATGAGATCATATCATTGGAGAATGATATGATGGATGACCAAACTAAGCGAAGCAATTAGATCGTATCATCGTGTTCATCTTTGTAAGCTTTTCCTATGTCAAATATTGTATTCCTTAGACCATGAGATAATACAACTCCTGGTATCGGAAGAAAGCTTTGAGGTCATCAAACGTCATCCTATGAGAGGGTGATCATAAAGGTGTCTCTCGGTGATCGGAAAGTATCTCATGGGTATGTATCGAGATGGAATTTGTCCCTCCCAAGTCGGAGAGATATACTGGCCCACTCGAATCGATATCAACATCGCTTGCAAGCATGTGGTTAAGGAGTTAATCACAAAGTGATATCGGATTACGAACAGTAAAGTACTTGCGTGAACGAGATTGAACTAGGTATGACGTACCGACGATCGAATCTCGGCAAGTAAAATATCGCGAGACGAAGGGAATATATATATGGGATTGTTTGAATCGACATCGTGGTTCATCCGATATGATCATCGATGAATGTGGAGTCAATATGAGTGCCTGCACCCGCTGTTGATTATTGATAGAAGATCATGTACGCATTCTCGAACCCGCGGTCACACATAACGTGTCTCGGCTAGGATAGATTGGATAATTGGTTTATGAATTTTTGTTCGAGTCTCGGATGGGATCCGGGATATCACGAGAGGTTCGGAATGGTCAGGAGAATAAGATTCATATAAGGCAATGCAGTTTTGGAGTTGAATTGTTCCGGTTAATCGATATTGCGGAAGCTTCTAGAACCTTCGGAAGGGACCAACGTGGCCCCACCTTCCGGGAGGGCATGGGCCTATGAGGGAGTGTCCTGGCGCATTGGGCCGGGGCACAAGGCCCCATAGGGCCCAGCCGATCCTAGAGAGTTTAAATTCGTTTAAACTAGAGATAGGGTTTCTAGAAGGGAGAGTCCACCCCCTCCTCCCTCCCTTGGCCGGCCCAAGGCTTGGAGGAGGGCAGGCTGGCCGCCTCTATATAAAGAGGGCTGGCGCCCCTCCCTACACCTTGCCTCCAAACCCTGGTTGCCTGCTACCCTTCCTCTCTCCTTCATCGTTTGTAGGCGAAGCCTGCAGTGTAAATTCTCCACCATATACCCACGCCGTGTTGTAGATCTAATCTATCTCTCCACCATACTTGCTGGTCCAAGGAAGGAGGAGACGTCGAGGTGCTGCACGTGTGCATCTCACGGAGGCACCTCCACTTGTGGTGCTAGATCGGATCGGATCGCGAGGAGGAGAAGCGAGTACGACTACATCACCCACGATTTAAGAAGGCGTTCCGCTATGCGAATCTTCAAGGGTATGAAGATCTAATCCAGTCTCTCTCGTTGATTGCATCTCCTAGATTAGATCTTGGCTTTCCCTCTGTTCGCATCCGTAGAAAATTTTGATTTACTATGCCGCGAAACCCTTCAATTGGATGCGGGGAAGGCTCGGATTCGATGGAAGAATCAGCCGATTCTTGTGCGTTGTTCGTTTGCCTCTCGGGTACGACCGAGCGAAGGGGGTGATGGGGCGCCCATCTGTCACGAAGAAAAAAAAGGAGGAAGGGATCAGGGGTGTGGCAGCTTCTGCTGTCTCCCTTTGGCTGGCCCTCTAAGATCGGCTGCGCGCACGGCGTTAGGTAGTCAACAGGCTGGCTCGCTGGCCGTTTAGGTTTTGTTTTTTCCATTTGTTTGTTTGTTTTTCTTTTCTAGTTTTTGTTCTAGGCATCCAAAGTAAGCCAAATAAAATTCAGAGAATCTGTAAAATTTTAGGGATTAGTTCTTGGTAATTGTGGAACACTTTTCTTGTCCAAACAAAATACAAAAAATATATTTTTATGCAATTGTCCTTATATGGCTATTATGCAATATTTCCAAATATAGTTTTTCTTTTAGGATTTTATTCCAATCAATGAAACGAAACACAATGCCACAAATGCAAAAAAAAAACATGTTCAATTTTATAACATGGAAGAATCATTTAAACAACCAAATTTAAAATGAAGATGCCACTAAAGAATTGAGAGAAAATTCAATCAAGTTGGATAGTCATGTTAATCCATTCATATAAATATGTTTAAACCTTGTTAAGAAAGTTCAAGGAAGTTCTTAGAAGTTTTTTTCACTCATAAATTTAAACAAAGTCAAACAATCAGCCAACCTATTTTTATTTATTTCACATTCCAAGATTAAGAAATCTTGGGATGTGACAAAAGTACACTTTTTTGTACCATTTACTTTATTCATGCAGGTTTCAGATGGCCATCAATGAGATTCATTGTGAATTCATGATTGCATCTAGATTTAGTACTATTTTGTGAAGTTTCACGGTGCTACAGGTTCACTCAGGTTAATATTGAACGTATCATATATCTTTCCGTGGCCTTTGATGGGGCTAATTATATATATATATATATATATATATATATATATATATATATATATATATATATATATATATATATATATATATATTAAAGGCCACCCTAAGTAATAAAATATTAAACATGCCAGCCGTTTTCTTTAGATGATGCGGACAAGATAAAAGGAGTGATCTGGAATGCATTTTCGATTTGATGGCCCATATCGTGGTTCCCACGTGTCCACTGGCCTGCTAGCAAGAAGCCTGATCATTTATCTTTTCGGCCAGAGAAGACCAGCTGCAGGTAAATCGGCTCAAACAATTACCATGAATTGATTGAATTACTAATTAATTCCAGAGCTACTACTATGATGTGAGAGTACAACTTTGCTGGGTACATGAAGACCGCTTAACTAACACTCGGATAAGTCTATGTACATATAAAAAGTAGAAAATGGATGTTCGCTACCTCTTGTGTGCAATATTGGAGTAGCTTAGCCTGTCCTCTGGTATCAGCAATTGTATGTATAAATCTGGCCAATATCTGTACAACTTGATTTGGGGATGGGTGGTATCGTGAACGAGCGCAACACAGGGGTTACCAATTTTCCTGCTAGAAGAGTGCTCCCTGCTGATTGAGTGTGAAGCTAATTGACTCCTAATATATCTACGACATGGTGTGTGGCATTCTCCACCACTTCTTCGATCCTATTCACTGGTAACTACAGAACAACCTCGGAAATCCAATTCTGGGCTCACGGATGCAAATGAAACCATTGTTAGAAAGCATATTTCATAATGTCAAAAAATAAGAAAAACATATATGCATGTACATTTAGACATTATATATTTGTACACAAGTTTCTGAAAAAAAGAACATTTTTTGTGCCCCACGTATAAATGACTATTCACGGACATTTATTTTGTCTTTTTACACAAGCCACGTAAAATGTTTTTTTTTCTAAAAACCTTGTATATCAACGTAGAATGTTCAGAGATACATACAAAAAAATTTGTTTAATTTTTTTGACAATTTAATTTTTTTATGCATTTTTTATAATAGGTTCATTTGCACCGTGAGCCAAAGCACAACCTCCGGACAACCTGTTCTACTATACATGGTCTTCCTCACACATTTGAGAACTAAGCGCTAGCTTGGTGATAAGGCTACTAAGTGCGCAGCCAGCCAACCCAAGTTCGAGTTCTCATGGGGCTAAATTAAACGGGGTGCTATCCGAGCGCGTATAATCCATTGTTGGTTAAAAAAATAGATGCATTGAGTTGGAGATTCAAACGAGAAAACATGTCTCTCATTCAAATGGATTGACTTGGAGCCTTGTCTTACCATCTGAGTTTACTCTTTTAGATGATCCACCGTACAAAGGTGCTAGATGATCTTTAGTTCTAGATACCAAGGTGTCTGTCCATTGCACATGTCGTGTATAGAAATTATTTAATACATTTCTAAAATGGAGGTACAAAGCAATTATTTTTACTCCGGGATGAATTCTTATTTCTTCTAAATCCTTCTAAAATGGAGGTATAATAAGTTCTTCGAAATTCTTTTTGTCCTTTTCTACTCCTGTTATTTCTTCTAAACTAGCCAAGGTTGGCATTAGTTTGGGTAGCTCTGTACAGGAGGTTTTTTTTTCTTCTAATGTTTTGCAACACATGGAGGTTGACCGTCTAACGGCTATTCCTAAGATCGGTGTTGTTCCTGATGCTTCACTAATCGAGGAGGAGGAGTTGCATGCCACAGTAGATGGCCAACTCCTTTCTCACTTAGCTGGTGAAGTGTTGGAGGTGGACTTTGATGAGACTGGGTTTGCCTCTATGTATGAGCTGAAAGCTTCTGGTCGGAAATCAAAGAACCAGCGGTCGCGCAAGAGATCACGTGTATCCAAATCTCCTATAGTTTCTCAATGAATGGAATGTTTTCAAATAGCAGAGGTCTTCGGGACTTGGTTAAACATTTATTCTTTGATGATTGTGTGAGAGACCATAATTTGGATTTTTTGGTATTTCTGAGACTGGTAGACGAGATTTTTTACAAGCTCTACTAAATCGCCTTTCTGGTGGAGTGGACTTTACGTGGATATCACGTCCGCCGGATGGTCGATCTTGGGGGATCCTGTTAGGCGTTCAAGATGGGACTATGAAAGTTTTAGCTAGTTCGGTGAGAGATTTTTTTATAAAACTCCATATCCATAATAAGACTGACAATTTCACATGGTCTTTAGTCGCCGTATATGGGACCGTCCAGGATGTTTATAAAGCTGACTTTTACGTGAGCTTATGAATTTGGCAAAGGACAGCCCATATCCTATTCTTATAGGAGGGGATTTTAATTTTCTTAGATTCCCTCACGAGAAAAGTCGGGGCCAGTTTGATGAACATTGGTCTTTTCTGTTCAATGTTGTTATAGACAGTCTGGACTTAAGAGAGGTTATAATGTTAGGAAGACAATTTACATGGGCTAATAGTATTCCGGAGCCAACATACGAAAAACTAGATAGAGTGCTTATGGATACTGACTGGAAACATAAGTTCCCTATGGTAACTGTTCGTGCTCTAGAGCGTATTGAGGCGTTGTCGGATCATGCTCCTTTACTTTTATATTTTGGTTCACCGCCACGGAAGTCTACGAATGAGTTTAAATTTGAACTCGAATGGATGATCCGTGATGGTTTTTACGAGATGGTTAAGGCTATTTGGGAGAAACCAGTCGGTGGCCAAATGCCTATCCTACGATGGAATAACAAAATGCGTGCTTTACGCAAGTTCATTCGTGGCTGAGCCAGGCACACAGTTGGGATCCTAAAAAACGAAAAACTAAGCCTAACATCTATAATTGATGACTTAGAGGCTTTCGCGGAGGTCAGGCCGTTAACTGCACAATAAATTAAGCTTAAAAGCCAATCAAATGCAGAGATAGTCCGACTTCTGCGTGAGGAGAAACTCAAATGGTACCAACGCTCTAAAGCAAAATTCATTCTGGAAGGAGGTGCGAATACAAGGTACTTCCATGTTGTTCCCAATGGCAAGCATAAGAAGAAACTTATTTACTCTCCGATTTAAGATGAAGGTATGATTGAGTGACAAGAGCAACTGAAGTAATATATCACAGCTTATTATAAATCCTTGTTTGGGGCCCTAGCGGAAAATTCACTCTCTTTGGATGAGGCCCAAACGACCGATATTCTCCAGGTTTCTGATGAACAAAACAGTTTTCTAACCACCTCATATACTGAGGAAGAGGTCAAGAAAGTGGTTTTTCAAATGGAACATAACAAAGCGCCAGGGCCTGATGGCTTCCCGGCGGAATTTTACCAAAATTTCTAGGACACAAGGAGGATCTGATGAATTTGTTTGGATTTTTACAAGTCGGTAAATTGGATCTCGTTAGACTAAACTTTGGCAATATAATTTTGCTTCCTAAGGTTAACAATGCAGAACGTATACAACAGTATCGTCCAATCTGCTTGCTTAACGTTAGCTTTAAGATTTTTACTAAAGTTTTCACGATTAGACTAAACTCAGTTGCTGATAATGTTGTTAGTCCGTCTCAAACTGCGTTTATGCAAGGAAGAAATATCCTAGATGGTGTTGTAATTCTACATTAAACAATCCATGAACTACACTCAAAAAATTAAATGGTGTACTGTTCATGATTGACTTTGAGAAGGAATACGACAAAGTTAATCGTTCTTTCCTCCAGCAAACACTCCGCATGAAATGTTTTTTTGAGGAGTGGCGCGCCCTTATTCGGTCGTTTCTGTCTGGGGGTAGTGTTGCCATAAAGTAAATGAAGATACTGGCAAATACTGCCAGACCAAGAAAGGACTGAGACAAGGGGATCCATTATCGCCTTTACTATTTAATATAGTGGTTTATATGTTGGCTATCCTCATTGAAAGAGCAAAGGCTGATGGTAAAATTGAAGGATTAGTTCCACATCTTATTGATGGTGGACTATCTATTCTTCGATGCGCTGATGACACAATCCTTTTTATGGAACATGATCTGGAGAAGGCTAAGAATCTGAAATTAATTTTATCAGCATTCAAGCAGCTATCTAGGCTTAAAATAAACTTACATAAAAGTGATTTGTATTGTTTCGGCGAGGCCTAAAACGAGGCCCACCTATATGCTGAACTTTTCAACTGTAGTCAGGGGAATTTTCCAATCAACTATTTGGGAATACCGAATTATTATCGGCGTCTCACAATTTCTGAATGGAAACTTGTTGAGAAAAGGCTACAAAAACGTCTTAATAGTTGGAAACGTAAATTGTTATCCCACTACTGCAGAAAGGCTTATAGCCTCCAGGTGGTTAGTGATAGGAAAAATTATGCCTGTCACTAGTAAGTATTACTAGCGACAGGCAGGGATAAGCCTGTCACTAGTACAGAACAATAGCGACAGGCGTATAAAAGTGACTGTCACTAGTATTTTTTGTGAAGGCAGACTGAATGGAAAAATTACTTAGTGACGGGCAGCTATAAATGTCTGTCACTGATAATGCTATGATTAGTGATGATCTCAAAATATGTCCGTCACTAGTATTTTTTATATAGTATGGCTGAAAGGGAAATTTGTTAGTGACGAGCATCTTTAAAGGCATGTCATCAGTAACATGGACATTTTCCCCGGCTCATGCCAACCAAACCGGTGCCACCCGCCCTTCTTTGGGCTAGACCACCTAGTTAAATGAAAAAATCTATTTAGTGACAGACGTCTTTAAAAGCCTGCCACGTTATACATCTCAAACCCCCTATACCAACGCCCATCCAACGGGAGCTAATATCCGTTGCACTCGCATGTCCACGCCTTTGCCAATAAACTCTCATCATAGAAGTTTTTTTTAACAATTCTCCACCCTTAGGTACAAAATAAAAGAATTTTGGAAAAAGAAAGACGTGGCTTATAACATCCCCCATCCTAGTCGTATATGAGGAAAAAAATCCAGAGTTATCGCTCCACGTCTCCACCTCCAGGACGCACTGCGCCGCCGCCGCTACCACCACGAGCCTGCGATACTGCCACAGCGCAGATCTCCTTCTCCAGGACAACTCGCCTCCTATCCTTGTAACCATATTGCGGCCGCCACCACCAAGACGTACCCGCAATGCTGCTGCGGATGATTCTCCATTGATCTCGGAATGAACCTGATGATGATGGTTCACTTGCGATCGCGATCTCATAGGAAAGTATAGTGATCTCTTCGATCGGCTATTGAGGTTTCTTAAATTTTCGATGTTTGTAGGCTTGATTCACCTATTCTTCGTTTTTCTACAGATCTGGTTCGGTATTTCCTGGGCTGTCTAGTTTCTTATTGATCCTTGTGATGTCGGTCGCACCTCAACTGCGGCTACCTATTCTCACCAAAAGCTCCTCAGACACCCATCGGCCACGCCACCGCAAAGTTCTCACTAACGTCCAAATATTGGTATGTGCCTATTTCCTCGCAATCAGTTGAAATTTCTATGTACTAGATAGGAATTTTCATTTTCTTGTGTAGTTTGCAATTGGATAAGATCCAAGTTTGTATTTTTCATTCTTGAATAATCTAGTAATCAAAGTTGTACTCACTTTATTATTAATGATAATTTCATTCTGACCACTCTCATATTTTTTCTTATATTATTCTGAATTTTATTTATTTATTTGTGAATGTTTAAATTTGAAATCAAGTTTAAATAATTCAAACCTCAAACGTGAATTTAAATGTATTATATTTTGTATTATATATTGTGTATTATGAGTCTTGGACTCACTTATTTGTGTTAAATCCATTAAAACCAAAAAATTGAAACATACAAAAGGTCCTTTTTGAATTTGAATTCAAATTCTAGTTGAACTAAGTCAAACTCAACACTGGAGTTCATTTTCACCCGTTTTTTTAACTTCAAACAAAATTTTGAATTTACCCTCAATTTTTAATGCATGCAAATTTATAATTTTAACATCTACCCTTCCCTAGGACCTATCCTTCTGGATGTTACAGTCAAACTACTTCAAATTTAACCATGTTTGTAGAAAAATATATCGATAATTAAAAAATAAATATAGTTTTAGTAGATTCAAAATATGATATATTTTCATGATATGTAAATCAACACGTAAATAAATGTCGTCGGGCAGCTCCGCCTCTAGTCACTTTGAGAGTTTGGAGACGCGGGGAACTACAGCCTCTTTGTTTAAGTTATTTTTTAGTATTTTTTTTGGGATGATTCTGAAGTTAGAATAAATAAAGTTCTACTATCCTATACCCAACCCATCGCGCGTCTAGCACCGGCGGTTGGCCCTTCGGTGATATTCGGGATCGGTGACATTTCAATTACACGGAGAATATGCATCGAAGAGTCGAACCACCCCTCCCTAATATGAGTACATGTCACTCAATTAGATGATTTTTGTGTATATCTCAAAAAAGAAGATGACTTTTTTTGTACGCGTTGTTGACCAGGCGACTTCTTGGACCATTAGTGGCCGACTGGCCGGGTCGGGAACAAGCTACTGTAGAAGGAATTCTAAGCCAACCAAAAAAAATCTTGGGTTTAGGAAGGGGTAGTACTCCTACCCCTTTGTGCTGCCTACAAAAGAAGCCACGAACAGACAAGTTGAGAAGCTGGACTGGACAGAGATCATGGAGCGCTCTATTACTTCCCTCGCACGCGCTACAGCCGTGCTGGCTCTGGTCTGCTGTTCCTTGGCATGCTCGGCGGCGGCCCAAGGTAAGCTGCTCAATTAATGCTTCCTACTCTCTCTTCTGTGCATGTTGTTCAGGATCGGTGATTCAGTTTGAGTTAATCATGCACACACGCACAGCTGCTCTGGACGGAAGGCGCACGGGATGGCATCGTCCTCCGCCGACGCCAGTTTCTGGGGCGCCGTATCATTCGCAGCCGGCGCCGCCGCGTACCCCAACCCCGACCCCAAAGCCGTATCCACCGCCGCCACCGGCGGCCTCCGCACTTGCGCCGCACCGCAAGACCCTCAGTGTTCCTGCAAGCGTCCCTTCCGCTTGAAGGAGCCACCGAGTCGTACTCGTGTCGTGGATGAGGGTGTTGTGCTACATGCCTGGGATCAGAGAAAAAAACATTTGCTTGCGCGAGAGAAACAACTGATTTCTCCGTGCTTCGAACGTGGGCGTGCGGCCAGTTTGTAGTATTTGGTATATATCCATTGAATAAAGCAAAGACACATAAATAATCTAGCAAACTGGAAAAATATGCTCTCATGGTCGTCGGTCTTTCGGAGAACCTAACTTCTATTTTTACATCTCCCCTCTTATAGGAAATGTGATGTGGAAAAATTGTCAAGTATTTATACATCTTTGTAATAATCGCAGATCCGATAGATGCTAATTAGAGCAACTCCAACAGATTCCTCTAAAATATCACTATTTGGGTCGACCGGGAAATTCGATTCTAAGACCATCTACTATGTCATGCCGGTTAAAAAAAACTATATCAGAATTTAGACCCGCTTTGATTAGCCTGCTATGTATGGAACCGATCATGGGTCCCACCGGACGCATCCGCTGCATGCATGCATCCGGCCTCTCCCTCACAATTGACAATTGTGCCACTAGGTCCCACAACTGCATGCAAAAAAGCGAACCATATTGTTGATCCGCTCTTGTGTCAGACTATATGAGCCAATGCCCCACTATGTACTGAATCGTTTCAAGAGCAGGAGAGAGAACGTTAGGAACCCTTTTTGGTTCACATAGTGGATGGTCTAAGGCCGTGAGTAATTTGTGCGTCATATGAGTTGGCAATGGGTTGTAATTGAGTTCTTTTTAGTAGCAAGTGAGTTGCAGCAAAGGAAAAGTGTCGTCACTACTGCATTTGCATTGTGATTCGTGATAGATACGAGGCGCATGTTGGTCGCATTTTGACCGAGAATTAAGCAAACTAGTGGGTAAACGCGCTTCGCCGCGCCGTCTGCATTCCGTGGCACATCAAAGAGACAAAGTAGTAGTACCTTCGAGAATATCCTCGAAAAACATATTCAAAATTGCATGTGGTGCACACAAGTATATATATCTATAATTCCCAATTCTAGTGCTTATTCTCTGGTAGGGGTTGATGATTCTGAAAGCATACCATCGGACAATATTGGTAATTGTAAGATAAACGATATAGTATTAAAAAGAGTGTCTTATTTAGTTATAAACGAACAAGCAATAACTCTCGATGCTAGACTGCCGAAGTATGGAGACACTCAGCTTTGACCTAATGATCCATGGCTCCAAGATATTCAACGATGCAGCTCAGAAGACGTAGAAAGTTCCTGGGATGGAGAACACAACTTTAACAGGTATTCAGTTCGACCACACCTTCGATACTTTAGGCTGAAGTTGCAGCTCTTCTGCTTGCAAGAAAAATAGCTTATCTCCTTCACTTGATGAAAGTGACTTTCTTGTCAGACAATAGCTCGTTGTAGAAGCCACAATCTGTAATTTGGCATCAACGCCTCGGATTTACTGAGAGATAAGAAGGCACATTGCAGATTATTAATAGATTTTAAAATCTAAAAATGCGGCATCTTTACGATTAGGAAAAATCTCAATGGTGAAGCCCATAATCTTTCTCATCGGGCGATTACACAAACTTTGTCTTAGCCTCTTTTCAGTTGCTCTATTAGTCTTGTTAAACATATTGTTACTGAAGTATATAGTGAATAGCAAGTTGAGTGTTGCTGGTAGCCTCCTCTCTAAGATCTTTTAGCGGTTGATGTTGTCTTCATCATCAGACCAGAGGATAATAATAAGTTTCTCAGGGACAAAAGTGCAAGAACCGGAAGTCACAATTCTCGAGTAATTGTAAATAGACATCTTAGGAAATTTGTTATCAATTTAATACGTAGATCTAGAATTGTTAGAAACAAACTATAGCTTTCGTACTTAATGTTAGAAACAAACTATGAATTTCATATTTAATTACTTTGCAAAGAAGAAGCATACATACCAAAGGTACAGAACCTACGTATAAGTACATAGAATATATTGGGAAAATAACCAGATAAGCGGATAACAGCTATAAAGAACACCCAGTTAGAAGAGGAAAAAGAAACTCAAGAAGCCTCACCTTCGAGCAAAAAGTGTACACGTGAAGCAATCCTATGCATCTTCCTCGCTGCAGAACGACATATGGAAGTAGGACGTTACCCTGTTTTCTCAGCTCCTCCATTTTCCCTTTGCAGTTGAGCAAGTGGATTTTTATTTTCATACGGAGTAGTTAATTTCTAATAGATGAGCTCTGTTGTATATAAACAATATTACTCTACTATGAACAATGTTCGGTATGTCCTAAAAATGATTTGTAATATGGACAATAAACTTATCAAAACCACACTTCTCTTGTCAAAGCTGTAAATACACTACACTTAGAATTTAGAAATGCATTGAGAAAACAATGCTTTCTTTGACATGCATCTTAGGAAACGCTCTAAAAAGGGATGAAAATGAAGTTCCTTTTTCAAAAATGGTAGTGGCGATATCATTAAGAGAACATATAAGAACGTTATACAAAAGAAGACGCTCCCCTTTTCAGATTATACCTGAATCGATACAGAGATATTAAAAAAATAGTCAGAGATATAAGCAGTCAACATAGAGTTGTATAACATTCCTGAGCAGCGCAGTATTAAGGAAATATATATAGAAGCAAGAAAAATATGCAAAACCAAATAGGCTGCAGCATATCCCTTAGCTAAGTGTTTTCTTGAGGCTGCCTTGCTTATGGAAAAAAGCAAATAGGCGCTCCCTAAAATAAGAGGCATGAATGATAGTGTGGATCAAATCGAAGCATGCTCATATGCTGTAGAAATAGAAAATATACATAAAATTTCATGTAAAACTTTTATATTCATTATAAGTTGTTTCAGCTGCAGAGTATACATCAATACATACCTTCTCTCATTGAAAGATCCTCATAATCAGGGACAAAACTACCAATCTGTGTGAATGGCTGCTACTACTTCCTGTTGGAATTATGCCCTAGAGGCAATAATAAAGATGTTATTATTATAATTCTTGTTCATGATAATGTTTATATTCCATGCTAGAATTGTATTAAGCGGAAACTTTAATACTTGTGTGGTTTGTGAACAACACCGTGTCCCTAGTACGCCTCTATGGACTAGCTCATTGATCAATGATGGTTAAGGTTTCCTAACCATAGACATGAGTTGTCAATTGATAATGAGATCATATCATTGGGTGAATGATATGGTGGACAGACCCAAACTAAGCGAAGCAATTAGATCGTATCATCGTGTTCATCTTTGCGAAGCTTTTCCTATGTCAAATATTGTATTCCTTAGACCATGAGATAATACAACTCCCTGGTATCGGAAGAAAGCTTTGAGGTCATCAAACGTCATCCTATAAGAGGGTGATCATAAAGGTGTCTCTCAGGTGATCGGAAAGTATCTGTTGGGTTGTATGTATCGAGATGGAATTTGTCCCTCCCAAGTCGGAGAGATATACTTCGGGCCCACTCGGTAATCGATATCAACACCGCTTGCAAGCATGTGGTTAAGGAGTTAATCACAAAGTCATATCTGATTACGGAACGAGTAAAGTACTTGCTGTGAACGAGATTGAAATAGGTATGACGGTACCGACGATCGAATCTCGGACAAGTAAAATATCGCGAGACGAAGGGAATATATATATATGGGATTGTTTGAATCCTGACATCGTGGTTCATCCGATATGATCATCGATGAATGTGTGGGAGTCAATATGGGTGCCCAGACCCCGCTGTTGATTATTGATAGAAGATCATGTCTGCATATTTTCGAACCCGCAGGGTCACACACTTAACGTGTCTCGACGCTAGGATAGATTGGATAATTGGTTTATGAATTTTTGTTCGGAGTCTCGGATGGGATCCGGGATATCACGAGAGGTTTCGGAATGGTCCGGAGAATAAGATTCATATAAGGCAATGCAGTTTTTGGAGTTCGGAATTGTTCCGGGTTAATCGGTATTGTACCGGAAGCTTCTAGAACCTTCCGGAAGGGGACCAACGTGGCCCCACCTTCCGGGAGGGGGCATGGGCCTATGAGGGAGTGTCCTGACCGCATTGGGCCAGGGGCACAAGGCCCCATAGGGCCCAGCCGATCCTAGAGAGTTTAAATCGTTTAAACTAGAGATAGGGTTTCTAGAAGAGGGGAGAGTCCATGCCCCCCACTCCTTATCCTTTGGGCTTGGGGGAGGGGCTAGGGCTGCGCCCCCCTCTATATAAAGAGGGTGGGGCACCAACCACACACCTCTCCTCCAAACCCTAGCCGCCTTTGCTAGCTCCTCTCCCTCCCGATCGCTTGTAGGCGAAGCCCTGCTGCAGAAATTCTCCACCATATACACCACGCCGTGTTGTAGATCCAATATATCTCTCCACCATACTTGCTGGTCCGAGGAAGGAGGAGACGTCAAGGTGCTGCACGTGTGCATCTCACGGAGGCACCGCCACTTGTGGTGCTAGATCGGATCGGATCGCGAGGAGGAGAAGCGAGTACGACTACATCACCCACGCCCGATTTAACGTTCCGCTATGCGAATCTTCAAGGGTATGAAGATCTAATCCAATCTCTCTCATTGATTGCATCTCCTAGATTAGATCTTGGCTTTCCCTCTGTTCGCATCCGTAGAAAATTTTGATTTACTATGCGGCGAAACCCTTCGGGTATCGAGCTAGATCTATGCGTAGATGTGTTTCACGAGTAGAACGCAACATGGTTGTTGCGCGTTGATGTTTTCTGTTGCAAGCCTCTTGTTTGTGTTCTTCTTATGACGCGGGATAGTGAGATTGAAGCGTCCAGGCCAACCTTCTGCGACGTCGTCATGAGATCGCTCCACTTGACGTGGTGGCTTGTACCACACATGCGGCCGGTGGATGTCGTTTCTCTCACTATAGTTGTCATGGGATTAAAACCGAGTTTGGCAACCATAATATCACCGTTGTGGCTTTCCGTAGGTAAGAATCGTTCTTAGCATCTACTCCCATAAAGCCACGTAAAACATGCAACAACAAAGTAGAGGCGTCTAACTTGTTTTTGCAGGAGTGTTTTCGTGATATGGTATGGCCCAAGATGTGATGTGTATAATGTATGCGATGATCATGTTTTGTAATGTTTCACGACTTGCATGTCGATGAGTACACAACCGCAGAGCCATATGGTTGTATTTATAATTGTGTATGACCTGTGTCAACTTCTTATACGCCATGTAATAGCTTTACTTTATCGCTAAGTAGTTAGCAATAGTTGTAGTTGCTATTTGTGGTGGAGGCAATCATGGTGGAGTGATGGAGATCATGAAACGCACAAGATGGAGATCATTCTTGCGAAGATTGGCTATACCATGTCACATAAAGTTATATGCATGTGATGTTTATCCTTTTATGTATCTTATTATGCTTAGATCATGACGGTAGCATTATAAGATGATTCCTCACTTAAAGATCAAGATAAAAACTATGTTCTCCCAGTATGCACTGCGTAAAGTTCGTCGTCCAAGCATCACGTTATGATCGGGTGCTATAGACTCTACGCACATACAACGGGTGCAAGCCAGTTTTGCACACGCGAAATACTTGGGTCTATCTTGACGAGCCTAGCATGTATGCATGGCCTCGGAACACAAGAACCGAAAGGTTAAGCATGAGTCATATGAATGATATGATCGACACTTTGTTGTCCACCATTGAAACCACATCTCTTCTCGTGATGATCGGATTAGGTGTGGTGAATTTGGATCGTGTTCACTAAACAACTTGAGGGATGTTGAATTTAGTGGGAGTTCATCTAGTAATTTGATTAAGTTGAACTATTTATCATGAACATAGTCTAAATTGTACTTGCAAATACTGTAGATCACATGGCCAAGTCCAACTTCAACTTCAATGTTTTTGCTGAGAAAGAAAAACTTAGAAACAATGGGTCTAAGTTCACCAATTGGTTCCGCAATCTAAGAATCATTCTGTCTCGCGGACAAAAGGACTATGTCCTTGGGAAAGCGTTAGGTGATCCCCTCAAGAATCGTGCCGCTGATGAGAAAGCTGTCTATCAACGCAAGAAAGATGATTATGGTGTGATTAAGAGCACCATGTTGTTTGCTATGGAACCGAGCTTCAAAATCGTTTTAAAGAGTATCCGGGCCCTTTGATATTCTCGAGGAGCTGAAAACCATGTTTCGACTCAGCCCGCTCAGAGATATGAGATCTCCGAGAAGTTCTTTAATGCAAGATGGAGGAAGGGAGTTCCGTTAGTGAGCATGCCATAAAGATGTCGGGCTACACTCAACGCTTGAGCAACTGGAATGCACGATTCGGAGGATCTCAAGATTGACAGGTTTCGCAATCACTCCTCCCAGCTACAAAAGTTTTGTAGTGACTCATAATCGATTGGCTCCATCGATACGATCACCGAGCTCTTCGCAGTCAAGGCTACGGAGGTGGACATCAAGAAAGATAATCATGTGTTGATGGTCAACAAGCCCTCCTTTAAGAAAGGTAAGGAGCAAAGAAGCCCTTCAGAAGGGCGCGGCAAGCAATGCCCTCCGAGAAGAAGCTCAGTCCGTCCCAAGCCGACCTTCGAGTGCTTCTATTGCAAGGACAAGGGTCATCGAAGCGAATCGTCCAAGTACTTAGCGGACAAGAAGGCTGGCACCATCAAAAGTATATTTGATATACATGTTATTGATGTTTTCCTTACTAGCCCTCATTGTAGTGCCTGGGTATTTGGTACCGGTTCAGTTGCTAATATTTGTAACTCGAAACAGGATCTACGAAATAGACGGCGGCTTGCGAGGGATGAGGTGACGATGCGCGTTGGCAACGGATCAAGAGTTGATGTGATGGCCGTCTGCACGCTCTCCTTAGTTTTACCTTCGGGATTAGTTTTAAACCTTAATAAATGTTATTATGTGCCTGTGTTGAGCATGAACATTATTTCTGGATCGTGTTTATTGCAAGACGGTTATTCATTTAAATCGGAGAATAATGGTTGTTCTATTTATATGAGTAACATCTTTTATGGTCATGCACCTCTTGTAAATGGTTTATTTCTTCTAAATCTCGAAAGGGATGAAACACACATCCATAACATTGAGGCTAAGAGATGCAAAGTAGATAGTGATAATACTACTTATTTGTGGCAATCGCTGCTCAGGTCATATTGGTGTAAAGCGCATGAAGAAACTCCATTCGATGGACTTTTGAGTCTCTTGATTTTGAATCATTTGACACATGCAAACCATGCCTCATGGGCAAGATGATCAAAACCCGCTTCTCCCAGATGATGGAGCGAAAACGGACTTGTTGGAAATCATACATACCGATGTATGCGACCGATGAGTGTTTCGACGGTGGATATCGCTATTTCCTCACTTTTACCGATGACTTAAGTAGATATGGGTATATCTATTTAATGAAACATAAATCAAACATTTGAAAAGTTCAAGGAATTTCAGAATGAAGTGGAGAACCATCGTAATGTAAAGATTAAGTTTCTACGATCCGATCGTGGAGGTGAATATTTGAGTTATGATTTTCTCACGCATCTTAAAGCAAGTGGAATCGTTTCACAACTCACGCCACCCGAACACCACAAAGGCAATGGTGTGTCGAGCAGGAATCGAACCCTATTAGATATGGTCCGATCAATGATGTCTCTTACTGATTTGCGTTATCATTTTGGGGTTATGCATTAGAAACCACCGCATTCACTTTAAATAGGGCTCCATCTAAATCTGTTGAGACGACACCGTATGAACCGTGGTTTGGTGCTAAACCTAAGTTGTCGCTTTCTTAAAGTTTGGGGATGCGCTTACGCCAAGAAGTTGATGCGGACAAGCTCGAACCCAAAGCGGAGAAATGAGTCTTCATAGTATACCCTAAGGAAACTATTGGGTATACCTTCTATCACGTAACCAAGGCAAAGTGTTTGTCGTGAAGAACGGTTCCTTTCTTGAGAAGGAGTTTCTCGAAAGAAGTGAGTGGGAGGAAAGTAGAGCTTGACGAGGTTATTGAACCCTCTCTTGAATTGGAGAGTAGCGCAGACCTGAAATTGTTCCAAAGGTCCGCACCAACAATAGAGGAAGCTAATGACAAGGATCATGAAGCTTCGGACGATGTCACATCGAACGTCGCAGTCGACAAGGTCGCGTGCCCTCCCGAGTGGTACCAAGAACTGTGTTGACCGCCTTGTTAGTAGAAGATGGAACCTACGAACTATGGAGAAGCGATGATGAGCCCAGACTCGAGAAATGGTGGAAGCCATGAAATCAATTGGGATCCATGAGCGAAAACCAAGTATGGACTTTGGTGGACCTCCTAGCGACCAAAGGCCGTTGAGTGCAAATGGATCTTCAAGAAGAAAACGGACGCGGATGGTAATGTTACCGTCTATAAAGCACGTCTTGTCGCAAAAGGTTTTCAACAAGTTCAAGGTGTTGACTACGATGAGACTTTCTCTCCCGTAGCGATGTTTAAGTCCATTCGGATTTTATTAGCAATTGCCGCGTTTCATGATTATGAAATATGGCAGATGGATGTCAAGACTGCTTTTCTCAATGGCAACATTGATGAAGAGTTGTATATGATGCAACCCGAAGGTTTTTTCGATCCTAAGGATGCTGATAAAGTATGCAAACTTCAGCGTTCCATTTATGGACTGAAGCAAGCATCTCGGAGTTGGAACCTTCGTTTTGATCAAGTGATCAAGAGCTTTAGATTTGTTCCAAATTGCTACGAAGCTTGTATCTACAAGAAAGTGAGTGGGAGCTCGGTGACGTTTCTGGTACTATATGTGGATGACATATTGATTATTGGAAATGACATCAACATGCTTAACGATGTGAAGAGTTATTTGAACAAGTGTTTTTCAATGAAAGACCTAGGTGAAGTCGCTTATATATTGGGCATCAAAATCTATAGAGATAGACAAAGACGCTGATAGCTTTAAGGCGAGTACATACCTAGACAAAGTTCGAAAAGGTTCGTAATGGATAAGGCAAAGAAATGTTCAAAGGCCTATGTTGTCGTGTAAGATATTGAGCAAGGCTCGTACGACTATGGTAAATGATAGGAAGCTATGAGCAAAGTGCCTTATGTCTCGCCATAGGTTCCATCATGTATGCCATGTGTACTAGACCGGATGTGTCCAATGCTCTTAGTTTGACGAGCAGGTATGAAAGTGATCCAGGAGTGGAACACTGGCAGCCGTGAAGAACATCCTAAAGTACCTAAATAGGACTAAATAAATGTTCTTAGTCTATGGGGTGATGAACAGCTTGTCGTAAAAGGTTACGTCGAAGCTAGTTTTGACACCGACAAGGATGATTCCAAATCTCAGACAGGATACGTTTATATTTTGAATGGAGGAGCTGGAGTCGAGAATCTGCAAGCAAAGTGTGATCATGGGATCTACGGGAAGCGGAATACATGGTCGCAGAAGCCAAGTGAAGGAGTTTGGATTAAACTTCATCATCGAAGCTTTGCGTGGTTCCAAGTGCATTGGACCCACTAGAGATATTGTATGACAACACCGGCGCCATAGCACTCGCTAAGGAACCAAGATATCATCCAAAGACCAAGCATATCAATCAAGTTTCATATAATCCGAGATTATATTGCAGATGGAGATCCAAGATTAGCAAAGTACATACAGATCCGAATGTCGCAGATCCATTGACTTAACCTCTTCCACGTAAAACATGATCAACACCTCGATTGCCATGGGTGTGAGATTGTTGCCAAATATAAACTAGATTATTGACTCTAGTGCAAGTGGGAGACTGGAATTATGCCCTAGAGGCAATAATAAAGATGTTATTATTATAATTCTTGTTCATGATAATGTTTATATTCCATGCTAGAATTGTATTAAGGAAACTTTAATACTTGTGTGGTTTGTGAACAACACCGTGTCCCTAGTACGCCTCTATGGACTAGCTCATTGATCAATGATGGTTAAGGTTTCCTAACTATAGACATGAGTTGTCAATTGATAATGAGATCATATCATTGGGTGAATGATATGGTGGACAGACCCAAACTAAGCGAAGCAAGTAGATCGTATCATCGTGTTCATCTTTGCGAAGCTTTTCCTATTTCAAATATTGTATTCCTTAGACCATGAGATAATACAACTCGGTATCGAAGAAAGCTTTGAGGTCATCAAACGTCATCCTATGAGAGGGTGATCATAAAGGTGTCTCTCAGGTGATCGGAAAGTATATGTTGGGTTGTATGTATCGAGATGGAATTTGTCCCTCCCAAGTCGGGGAGATATACTTCGGGCCCACTCGGTAATCGATATCAACACCGCTTGAAAGCATGTGGTTAAGGAGTTAATCACAAAGTCATATCGGATTACGGAACGAGTAAAGTACTTGCTGTGAACGAGATTGAACTAGGTATGACGGTACCGACGATCGAATCTCGGGCAAGTAAAATATCGCGAGACGAAGGGAATATATATATGGGATTGATTGAATCGACATCGTGGTTCATCCGATATGATCATCGATGAATGTGTGGAGTCAATATGGGTGCCTGCACCCACTGTTGATTATTGATAGAAGATCATGTCGCATATTTTCGAACCCGCAGGGTCACACACTTAACGTGTCTCGACGCTAGGATAGATTGGATAATTGGTTTATGAATTTTGTTCGAGTCTCGGATGGGATCCGGATATCACGAGAGGTTCGGAATGGTCCGAGAATAAGATTCATATAAGGCAATGCAGTTTTTGGAGTTCGAATTGTTCCGGTTAATCGGTATTGTACCTAAGCTTCTAGAACCTTCCGAAGGGGACCAACGTGGCCCCACCTTCCGGGAGGGCATGGGCCTATGAGGGAGTGTCCTGACCGCATTGGGCGGGGCACAAGGCCCCATAGGGCCCAGCCGATCCTAGAGAGTTTAAATCGCTTAAACTAGAGATAGGGTTTCTAGAAGAGGGAGAGTCCATGCCGCCACTCCTTATCATTTGGGCTTGGGGAGGGTTAGCTGCGCCTCTATATAAAGAGGGTGGCGCACCAACGACACACCTCTCCTCCAAACCCTAGCCGCCTAGCTCTCCTCTCTCCCGATCGCTTGTAGGCGAAGCCCTCGCAGAAATTCTCCACCATATACACCACGCCGTGTTGTAGATCCAATATATCTCCACCATACTTGCTGGTCCGAGGAAGGAGGAGACGTCAAGGTGCTGCACGTGCATCTCACGGAGGCACCGCCACTTGTGGTGCTAGATCGGATCGGATCGCGAGGAGGAGAAGCAGTACGACTACATCACCCACGCTCGATTTAACGTTCGCTATGCGAATCTTCAAGGGTATGAAGATCTAATCCAATCTCTCTCGTTGATTGCATCTCCTAGATTAGATCTTGGCTTTCCCTCTGTTCGCATCCGTAGAAAATTTTGATTTACTATGCTGCGGAACCCTTCAGTGATATCCGAGCCAGATCTATGCGTAGATGTGTTTCACGAGTAGAACGCAACATGGTTGTTGGGCGTTGATGTTTTCTGTTGCAAGCCTCTTGTTTGTGTTCTTCTTATGACGCGGATAGTGAGATTGAAGCGGTCCAGGCCAACCTTACGCGACGTCGTCATTCGCGAGACCGCTCGCACTTGACGTGTGGCTTGTACCACACATGCGCTGGTGGATGTCATTTTCTCACTATAGTTGTCATGGGATTAAAACCGAGTTTGGCAACCATAATATCACCGTTGTGGCTTTCCGTAGGTAAGAATCGTTCTTAGCATCTACTCCCATAAAGCCACGTAAAACATGCAACAACAAAGTAGAGGCGTCTAACTTGTTTTTGCAGGGAGTGTTTTCTGTGATATGGTATGGCCCAAGATGTGATGTGTATAATGTATGCGATGATCATGTTTTGTAATGTTTCACGACTTGCATGTCGATGAGTACACAACCGGCAGGAGCCATATGGTTGTCTTTATAATTGTGTATGACCTGTGTGTCAACTTCTTATACGCCATGTAATAGCTTTACTTTATCGCTAAGTAGTTAGCAATAGTTGTAGTTGCTATTTGTGGTGGAGGCAATCATGGTGGAGTGATGGAGATCATGCCGGAACGCACAAGATGGAGATCATTGCGCGAAGATTGGCTATACCATGTCACATAAAGTTATATGCATGTGATGTTTATCCTTTTATGTATCTTATTATGCTTAGATCGCGACGGTAGCATTATAAGATGATTCCTCACTTAAAGATCAAGATAAAAACTATGTTCTCCACGAGTATGCACTGCTATGGAAGTTCGTCGTGTCCAAGCATCACGTGATGATCGGGTGCTATAGACTTACGCTCACATACAACGGGTGCAAGCCGCTTTTGCACACGGAAATACTTGGGTCTAGCTTGACGAGCCTAGAATGTACAGACATGGCCTCGGAACACAAGAACCGGAAGGTTAAGCATGAGTCATATGAATGATATGATCGACACTTTGTTGTCCACCATTGAAACCACATCTCTTCTCGTGATGATCGGATTAGGTGTGGTGAATTTGGATCGTGTTCACTAAACAACTTGAGGGATGTTGAATTTAGTGGGAGTTCATCTAGTAATTTGATTAAGTTGAACTATTTATCATGAACATAGTCTAAATTGTACTTGCCAATCAGAGATCACATGGCCAAGTCCAACTTCAACTTCAATGTTTTTGCTGAGAAAGAAAAGCTTAGAAACAATGGGTCTAACTTCACCAATTGGTTCCGCAATCTAAGAATCATTCTGTGCATGGACAAAAGGACTATGTCCTTGGGAAAGCGTTAGGTGACCCTCAACGCAATCTGTGCCGATGAGAAAGTCTATCGATCGCAAGAAAGATGATTATGGTGTGATTAAGAGCACCATGTTGTTTGCTATGGAACCGAGCTTCAAAATCGTTTTGAAGAGTATCCCGGCCCTTTGAGATTCTCGAGGAGCCGAAAACCATGTTTGACTCAGCCCGCTCGAGAGATGAGATCTCCGAGAAGTTCTTTAACCGCAAGATGGAGGAAGGAGTTCCGTTAGTGAGCATGCCATAAAGATGTCGGGCTACACTCAACGCCTTGAGCAACTGGAATGCACGATTCGGAGGATCTCAAGATTGACAGAGTTCGCAATCACTCCTCCCGGCTACAAAAGTTTTGTAGTGACTCATAATCGATTGGCTCCATCGATACGATCACCGAGCTCTTCGCAGCTGAAGGCATGGAGGTGGACATCAAGAAAGATAATCATGTGTTGATGGTCAACAAGCCCTCCTTTAAGAAAGGTAAGGAGCAAAGAAGCCCTTCAGAAGGGCGGCAAGTTTAATGCCCTCGCTGAGAAGAAGCTCGGTGGTCCCAAGCCGGACATCGAGTGCTTCTATTGCAAGGACAAGGGTCACCGAAGCGCAATCGTCCGAAGTACTTAGCGGACAAGAAGGTCGGCACCATCAAAAGTATATTTGATATACATGTTATTGATGTTTTCCTTACTAGCCCTCATTGTAGTGCGGGTATTTGGTACCGTTCGGTTGCTAATATTTGTAACTCAAACAGGATCTACGAAATAGACGGCTTTATGGGATGAGGTGACGATGCGCTGGCAACGGATCAAGAGTTGATGTGATGGCCGTCGACGCTCTCCTTAGTTTTACCTTCGGATTAGTTTTAAACCTTAATAAGTGTTATTATGTGCTGTGTTGAGCATGAACATTATTTCTGGATCGTGTTTATTGCAAGACGGTTATTCATTTAAATCGGTGAATAATGGTTGTTCTATTTATATGAGTAACATCTTTATGGTCATGCACCTCTTGTAAATGGTTTATTTCTTCTAAATCTCGAAAGGATGAAACACACATCCATAACATTGAGGCTAAGAGATGCAAAGTAGATAGTGATAATACTACTTATTTGTGGCAATCGCTGCTCAGGTCATATTGGTGTAAAGCATGAAGAAACTCCATTCGATGGACTTTTGGAGTCTCTTGATTTTGAATCATTTGACACATGCGAACCATGCCTCATGGGCAAGATGATCAAAACCCGTTCTCGGTATGATGGAGCGAGCAACGGACTTGTTGGAAATCATACATACCGATGTATGCGGACCGATGAGTGTTTCGATGGCGGTGGATATCGCTATTTCCTCACTTTTACCGATGACTTAAGTAGATATGGGTATATCTATTTAATGAAACATAAATCTGAAACATTTGAAAAGTTCAAGGAATTTTAATGAAGTGGAGAACCATCGTAATGTAAAGATTAAGTTTCTACGATCCGATCGTGGAGGTGAATATTTGAGTTATGATTTTCTCACATCTTAAAGCAAGTGGAATAGTTTCACAACTCACGCCACCCGGAACACCACACAAAGAATGGTGTGTTCGAACGCCGAATCGAACCCTATTAGATATGGTCCGATCAATGATGTCTCTTCTTGATTTGCCGTTATCATTTTGGGGTTATGCATTAGAAACCAGCATTCACTTTAAATAGGGCTCCATCTAAATCTGTTGAGACGACACCGTATGAACCGTGGTTTGGTGCTAAACCTAAGTTGTCGTTTCTTAAAGTTTGGGGATGCTTTTACGTCAAGAAGTTGATGCGGACAAGCTCGAACCCAAAGCGGAGAAATGCGTCTTCATAGTATACCCTAAGGAAACTATTGGGTATACCTTCTATCACGTAACCGAAGGCAAAGTGTTTGTCGAAGAACGGTTCCTTTCTTGAGAAGGAGTTTCTCGAAAGAAGTGAGTGGGAGGAAAGTAGAGCTTGACGAGGTTATTGAACCCTCTTGAATTGGAGAGTAGAAGCACTGAAATTGTTCCAGGTGCGCTGCACCAACAATAGAGGAAGATAATGACAAGGATCATGAAGCTTGGACGATGTTGCTCGAACGTCGCAGTCGACAAGGTCGTGCGTGCTCCCGAGTGGTACAGCAACTCTGTGTTGTTGTCTTGTTAGTAGAAGACGGTGAACCTACGAACTATGGAAAGCGATGATGAGCCCAGACCGAGAAATGGTGGAAGCCATGAACCAATTGGGATCCATGAGCGAAAACCAAGTATGGACTTTGGTGGACCCTCCTAGCGACCGAAAGGCCGTTGAGTGCAAATGGATCTTCAAGAAGAAAACGGACGCGGATGGTAATGTTACCGTCTATAAAGCACGTCTTGTCGCAAAAGGTTTTCAACAAGTTCAAGGTGTTGACTACGATGAGACTTTCTCTCCCATAGCGATGTTTAAGTCCATTCGGATTTTATTAGCAATTGCCGCGTTTCATGATTATGAAATATGGCAGATGGATGTCAAGACTGCTTTTCTCAATGGCAACATTGATGAAGAGTTGTATATGATGCAACCCGAAGGTTTTGTCGATCCTAAGGATGCTGATAAAGTATGCAAACTTCAGCGTTCCATTTATGGACTGAAGCAAGCATCTCGGAGTTGGAACCTTCGTTTTGATCAAGTGATCAAGAGCTTTAGATTTGTTCCAAATTGCTACGAAGCTTGTATCTACAAGAAAGTGAGTGGAGCTCGGACGCTTCGTACTATATGTGGATGACATATTGATTATTGGAAATGACATCAACATGCTTAACGATGTGAAGAGTTATTTGAACAAGTGTTTTCAATGAAAGACCTAGGTGAAGCTGCTTATATATTGGGCATCAAAATCTATAGAGATAGACAAAGACGCGATAGCTTTAAGCCGAGTACATACCTAGACAAAGTTCAAAAGGTTCGAATGGATAAGGCAAAGAAAGGTTCAAGGCCTATGTTGTCGTGTAAGATATTGAGCAAGGCTCAGATGACTATGGTAAATGATAGGAAGCTATGAGCAAAGTGCCTTATGCCTCGCCATAGGTTCCATCATGTATGCCATCTGTGTACTAGACCGGATGTGTCCAATGCTCTTAGTTTGACGAGCAGATATCAAAGTGATCCAGGAGTGGAACACTGGACAGCCGTGAAGAACATCCTAAAGTACCTAAATAGGACTAAAGAAATGTTCTTAGTCTATGGGGGTGATGAACAGCTTGTCGTAAAAGGTTACGTCGACGCTAGTTTTGACACCGACAAGGATGATTCCAAATCTCAGACAGGATACGTTTATATTTTGAATGGAGGAGCTGTGAGCTGGAGAAGCTGCAAGCAAAGCGTGATCGCGGGATCTACAGTAGAAGCGGAATACATGGCTGCTGCAGGTTGCCAAGTGAAGGAGTTTGGATCAGAAACTTCATCACTGAGCTTTGCGTGGTTCCAAGTGCATTGGACCCACTAGAGATATTGTATGACAACACTGGCGCCATAGCACTCGCTAAGGAACCAAGATATCATCCAAAGACCAAGCATATCAACCGCAAGTTTCATATAATCCGAGATTATATTGCAGATGGAGATCTGAAGATTAGCAAAGTACATACAGATCTGAATGTCGCAGATCCATTGACTTAACCTCTTCCACGTGTAAAACATGATCAACACCTCAGTGCCATGGGTGTGAGATTGTTGCCAAATATAAACTAGATTATTGACTCTAGTGCAAGTGGGAGACTGTTGGAATTATGCCCTAGAGGCAATAATAAAGATGTTATTATTATAATTCTTGTTCATGATAATGTTTATATTCCATGCTAGAATTGTATTAAGCGGAAACTTTAATACTTGTGTGGTTTGTGAACAACACCGTGTCCCTAGTACGCCTCTATGGACTAGCTCATTGATCAATGATGGTTAAGGTTTCCTAACTATAGACATGAGTTGTCAATTGATAATGAGATCATATCATTGGGTGAATGATATGGTGGACAGACCCAAACTAAGCGAAGCAATTAGATCGTATCATCGTGTTCATCTTTGAAGCTTTTCCTATGTCAAATATTGTATTCCTTAGACCATGAGATAATACAACTCCTGTATCGGAAGAAAGCTTTGAGGTCATCAAACGTCATCCTATAAGAGGGTGATCATAAAGGTGTCTCTCGGTGATCGGAAAGTATCTGGGTTGTATGTATCGAGATGGAATTTGTCCTCCCAAGTCGGAGAGAGATATACTTGGGCCCACTTTAATCGATATCAACACCGCTTGCAAGCATGTGGTTAAGGAGTTAATCACAAAGTCATATCGGATTACGAACAGTAAAGTACTTCTTTGTGAACGAGATTGAACTAGGTATGACTACCGACGATCGAATCTCGGGCAAGTAAAATATCGCGAAGGGAATATATATATGGGATTGTTTGAATCGACATCGTGGTTCATCCGATATGATCATCGATGAATGTGTGAGTCAATATGGGTGCCTGCACCCATTGTTGATTATTGATAGAAGATCATGTCTCGCATATTTTCGAACCCGCAGGTCACACACTTAACGTGTCTCGACGCTAGGATAGATTGGATAATTGGTTTATGAATTTTGTTCGAGTCTCGGATGGGATCCGGATATCACGAGAGGTTCGGAATGGTCCGAGAATAAGATTCATATAAGGCAATGCAGTTTTGGAGTTCGGAATTGTTCCGTTAATCGGTATTGTACGGAAGCTTCTAGAACCTTCCGGAAGGGGACCAACGTGGCCCCACCTTCCGGAGGGGCATGGGCCTATGAGGGAGTGTCCTGGCCGCATTGGGCCAGGGCACAAGGCCCCATAGGGCCCAGATCCTAGAGAGTTTAAATCGTTTAAACTAGAGATAGGGTTTCTAGAAGAGGGAGAGTCCATGCCCCCACCTTATCCTTTGGGCTTGGGGGGGGGGCTGCGCCCCCTCTATATAAAGAGGGGTGGGCGCACCACACACCTCTCCTCCAAACCCTAGCCGCCTTGCTAGCTCTCTCTCTCTCCTCCCGATGTTTGTAGGCGAAGCCTGCAGAAATTCTCCACCATATACACCACGCCGTGCTGTAGATCCAATCTATCTCTCCACCATACTTGCTGGTCCGAGGAAGGAGGAGACGTCGAGGTGCTGCACGTGTGCATCTCACGGAGGCACCGCCACTTGTGGTGCTAGATCGGATCGGATCGCGAGGAGGAGAAGCGAGTACGACTACATCACCCATGTTCCGACGAACGTTCCGCTGTGAAAATCTTCAAGGGTATGAAGATCTAATCCAATCTCTCTCGTTGATTGCATCTCCTAGATTAGATCTTGGCTTTCCCTCTGTTCGCATCCGTAGAAAATTTTGATTTACTATGCCGCGAAACCCTTCACTTCCCATCCCCGTCAGCCCTCGCGCCTAAAGATGGCCGAGCTGCCACCTATCTCCGGCACCCACCACATCTCCTCGCCGCCCTCCTACAGAAAGAAAGAAATAGGGATAGGTTTTGAGGCATTGCTACACATTCCAGGGTTTGACGAACATGCACAGAGCCATGTGAGGATTGTGCGGTATGGAAGATAGGGAAGTGCCAAGAGAGATGAATAAAGAGAATACACTGTTGCACATCGAACGATGGGGTATGTCACACACTCCATGTACCTTTAATCTTCCTTTTCGATTTCCTTTAACAAAATAAGAAAGGAGAATTTGGCTACCTAATAGAATAAGATTAGGTTAAAGAATAATTACCTGGATCCATCTCTAGAATAATGTTTGGATCGTATCATGACATGGCTTCTGCACCAAACAGGGTTAAACCAACTACCGGCAAGATGCAGCCCTATCCAACATCAAATAGGTGTAAACTGAGAAGACATCGTCCAAAAAATTCACTATAATATGTAGTATGGATATCTAATTTCAGTTCATTCACAAAACCAAAACCAAAACCAATTCATCATGTATCTTTATCACGACAAAGGTGAAGCACACTGACCTTGCTTCAGGAGTTCGGTCTTCTTCCTCCTCTGAGTTATTGGCCCACAGTTTGAGAAGCAACAATTAAAATTTGCAAAAGAGGCGCATCACACTAGGGATAACGATATAGTATGGGATGTGGTCCTTACCCTACAACCAGAAACGCAATCTCAAGACCCATTGCCGCCGCCACCTCATGGTCGTGCTGCCTGCCCCCTCGGCCTTGCCGTTGTCGTAACTTTCACCATATCTGCCTCTTCTTCCCCTACTCCCCCAATTCCTTCCCATCTATCTCCACATTCGGCTGGAGGTTCTCCTCTTGGATTACACCGGCACAGGCCGCCGGAAGTAGTGGAGGGGTGCTGCTAGCCTGGGGATTGGAGCGGGCATGTACCAGCGCTAAGTGGTGGAGAGACTCGTGGTGTAGCAATGCTGAATCCTAGGGAAGCGGATGGTGGCGCGCCTGGAGCAGAGAAGGCATCAGGTATGGGGCACCAGGAAGGCAAGCGGGGGGAGGGGGCACGACGTTGTCGTCCTCCCTTCGACCTTGGATTCTTCTGCCCACGGAACCTGAGGCCGCCGTCCTCATACTGCCCCTACGCAGGCGCCGTGTGGGAGGCCAGTAGCAGCAGCAGCGAGAGGGAGGCAAGCACTTAATCAGACGAAATCCAGACACGATCCTCCTCCGCCGCTGTCGCTGACTCATCCGCCACCTACCGCGCGTATCCTAGCGGCTCCCCTGTAGAGAAACCACACATGGTATGAAAATAATCGAGGGATCAGCGACCCACGACCAGATCTCACGAATTTTGTTTCCATTGGGCAAAATTGATTTGGGTTCCTAGCCAGGAATACTTACCTACGGGAGGACAAACAGGAGGAGGAGGAGGAGGAGGAGGAGGAGGTGAAGGCGTGTGTGGAGTAGGCCATGACGGCGGAGGCAACCCTAGCAAGAAGTCGCCGTTGCTGAGCGTGCGGTTCTACAGGAGTAGTTGGGGTTGCCGACGGGAACCCTAGATTGCAGGGCGCAGGGGCTCTCAGGAGTCGGGAGGAAGAGGAGAGAGCAGATGAATCGAGATTTCCCTTCGACAGGGTATGCGGTGGACCGTGAGCCGGTCCGCTGGTTATTTGTTAGTTGGTTTTTTGGTAGCGCTGAGCGTAGCTGAGCCGGTGCTTAGCGCTTAGGCTTTCCCTCAAACGTAAGCTATAGAGTAATGTGTGTTTTAGCGGTGGAATATTATCACTTTTCTAATATTTTTTTTGGCAGTGAGGCCTTCTTCTAATTCTGTACGTATAGTGTCTGAATTTCTACCCGAGCTCATAGGATTTTCTTATTTGTCAGGAGTGTGAATATCCAGTATGTGCATTACTCGCATGTTTAGATGGATTAGCCTCTCTAAATGTTGGTACTAATGGTATGACTTATCCTGATTTTTCAAATCTTAACCGTGTTTTTTCTTGTGATTTTTTTATCAATTTTATATTACCAGAATTTCATACATATCGGTTTCCAGCAGTTGATTGTGCATGTGCAGCTAGAAGAAATTTACCGAATTACTTTCCTCGGCTAATTGTGTTGGAGCATAATTTATTCTTGTGGCGTTGTGTGCCAATGCATTCAACTCCCGGAAAGATCAATTACAGGAACATGGACAACAGTGTGATGTCAACAATAGTGTTCTTGTGAAGGTATGCATCTTAGAAAGGTTAAAAAAAATTTGATGTCATTTTAGTAAATATGATCTTACTGTTATTTGCTTTTCAATCAGCAGTGTACAGTGATACTCATAGTTCGGAACATGGTATGTCATTTTAGTAAATATGATATTACTCTTATTTGCTTTTCAATCAGATGTGTACAGTGATAGTCATAGTTAGGAACATGGTACCGTTCAGAAACAGAATAACGTGACCAATTAATTATTTCCTCTTTGTGTTAATTAAGAAATATTCATCTCTTTCCTTCCACGTTGCAAATAAAGCTTTCTCAATGAGATGGACAAGCAATCATGGAAAAAGCGACCCGCTATGGATTAGCTATGTAATAGGTTAAAACGACTATATATATTATATTTTTGAAGAGCTAACAAAGTCTAATCAAGAATGTTACTCTTGATACACTCCGCCGTACTCTAAAATATAATATTCATGGTGCTAAGTAGATCCAAGAAATTAAACCTTGGTAGTTGGTAATGTTACATTGTACAAACTTATTTTTAAAGATATGTTCATAAAAGAGGAGTATCTATCGCATGACCATAAACCTTTCTATGTTGATCCTCTTTAAAAGTTACTGTCTTATTATTAACTTGATTTTTCTCTCTAATGGTGCATCACTTATATAATTCCTTTTGTGGTTGTAGGTTGATAAACTGATGATGCCGGGCTGAGATGCTGACAACAAGTGGGGAAATGTTGATATTAGAAGATAGTTTTAAGATATGTTTTAGATTATTTAGTTCATAGTCAATTATTAGAACAAAACATGTATATTCTCTGGATCTACCTTGAAACATTCGTAAAAATGTATTAATTTTTTTATAACATCTTATTGTGCTATCTGGAATGTTTGTGGAAAACACAATTAATTTTTTTTATTACTGAAATTCAAACCAGTGACGGGATTTGATCGCAACTAGTGACATACATCTCTTTAGCATGTCACTGGTATACACTTACTAGTGACTGGCACATGTAAATTGCCTGTCACTAGTAACCTCATACTAGTGACTAGTTATTAGTGACAGGCGCTTTGCCCGTCACTAATGGGTGTTTTGTGTCTGTCACTGATAGGCTATTTTGCAGTAGTGTCCCTTGGTGGAAGACTAGTACTCATAAATTTAGTACTTACTAGTATGGTATTGTATATGATCTGGTTTTTCCAATTACCAAAAGGCGTCCTGAATAAAGTGGATTATTCCCGTTGAAGATTCTTTTGGTAAGGGGATAGTGAGAAAAAGAAGTATCGACTGGCTAGATGGAATATGGTTTGCCACCCGAAGGAGTTTGGTGGACTGTGCATACACGATTTGCAAGTCAAAAACACCGCGCTTCTAGGCAAATGGATTTTTAAACTACTTACAGCAGATGGTATTTGGCAATCCATGTTATTGAGGAAATATGTGGGGTCCAAAGTTGTGTCTCAGGTGGTTTGGAAACCCGGTGATTCACATTTTTGGGCGGGTATTATGGCCACCAAAAAACATTTCTTTCGTTTTGGTGCTTTCGAGATAAATGATGGATCACAGATTAGGTTTTGGGAAGATAAGTGTAACATCCCAAAAATATCAAACTTAGATCATCAAAACACTAATCCTAAAGTTTAGGGTTAACAAAAACTTTTCTAAATCAATTCATGAATGCATGTATATGGGTATGCATGGATTTTGAATTTCTTTAAAAACCGCCTTGTGTGTGTGACCCATTGCTTGTAAAATGTTTCTTAGGTGAAATAAACATCATCTAAAACATTCCCCACACTTTTCCTAAAGACAAATAAGTCAAAACAAATATATTAAGGGAATGGTCATTTTGACCAATTTAACTCACATGCCTACTTTGGCTGTCTCAAACTTTCAAAACCTAATGTAAACTTTTTGGATCTTTGCACCCCTTGAATGTACTCATAACAAAGTATCAAGGCCCACTTTGTGATCATCCAGAAACTTTCAAATGCATAGTTTAAATGACAACTCAAAATTGAATCTTCTTCATATGGGAAGATCCCACTTTTTCAAAACCCACTCAAACAAGCTCAACTTTCAAAACCCAAGCATCTGCAGACTCACCAGAACCAATCTAGCAAACCCACCAAAAATCATTTCAAAATTCAAAACTTGATTTCATGCGGCCATTTCATCAAACAGGTTGCAGACACAAATCAAACAAAACATCAAACACTATAGTGTGCAGTGTTTTGAGCCTAACTTGTTCCCTAGTTAGCTCTCACACAATCCAGTAGATCATCTAGAAAGGTTAGACCAACACTAGCACCCCTGTGAGCTTGCCATTGCCATTAATGGTGAACAGCCGAGCACCCCCATGTCACCCCAATGTGGACAGCAAGCTAGGAGCAGCAGCAAGCCTAGCCAGCATGTCTGGGAGGCAGCCCACCGTCCACCGCCACTGCCTGTCCCAGCCGCGAGCGTTGCCAAGCCCTGGACCACGCGCACAAGACACGCCCAGACCATGCCGAGCGTGCGCCAGAGCGCCACCCTCGACCATCACCCACAGACCGCGCGCCGCCCTCACCACGCGCACACACGATCACCAAACCCAGAGACCGCCAGACATCCCGTTTGCCGCCTGCGCCATACATCCATCGCCGCGCCGTCGAAAGACGCCCGCCTGCTGAGCACCGCCCGTTCAGACCAAACCACACCGCCCCATGCCTCGCGACCATGTCGTTGAGCATCGCCAGAGACACAAACCGTCCCCTACCCTTGCCCATGCCATTAGGCGCATGTAACGCCGCTTCGACGAGCTCACGGCGTCTTGACGGTCCCTCGCTCGATTATAAATAGAGGCCACCCACGATTTCTTCACACCATCTCACTCCCCTCTCCCCACGAGTGCCACACCATTCTCGAGAAAGCGAGCACCACCGCGCGAATTTCATGGATCCGCCGCCCGGGAGAAGAGGAGCCAGCGATTAGAGCCCTAGGAGAAGCCACGTACCGGAGGTTCGCCGTCGTCGACTTCGTCATTCGCCTCGCCCTCGCCTGCCCGGTGAGCCCCAGCACCCTCATTTCAGCGCTGGGTTTCGTTCGCGGAGCTGTCTCGCGTCGGCGATGACCCTCAGTTGGATTAGAACTAGATCGAGCGAACCACATTGCCCCATACCGCTTCCAGCCCGTGTCACCGGCAGTGGGGACACCCACTTAAGCAGCCAGCGGGAACGCTTAGCAGGCCCGTTAGACTTTCCCGCGCAGCCCAGCAATTCAAATTAAACCTTTTCTTTTTAATTTCAAACACACTTTTGTACCCAACTTCAAAAATCAACCCAGATCGATTCAGTGCACCAAATTAGATGAAACCAATTTTGTAGGAAAGGTATGTGAATGCTTAATCCAAGACCGTTGGATTCAAGTCATTTGGATCTGTAGATCACCCATAGCAAAAATAACAAGGCAGAAGCTTTTCTGCATTCAAACATTTTTCAAATTTAAACCCTAAAATCTTTTGAGTTGATTCCAACTCTCAAAAATCACATTCAACCATACCTTTCAGAATATATAAAAATATATATAGGTTATGTGTAGAAATATTGTTCAAGCAATAAAAGAATGCTTCATAAGCATTTCTAGCCACTTTAATTAATTAAAATAAAAGGGTAAAACCTTATTAAATTGTGACACCACTTTAAATCATATTCCCATGGACTACAATATGTGGTGATGACATGTGTCAACATGATCCCATGTTTAGTTTGGAGAATATTAAATCTTAAGTAGTTCTTCAATGAGTAGAAATTACTTTTCTAAAATAAAAAGGTTTTAAACCAAGCTTTAACCTTGTAATGTTAGAGATGATGCTAGATCATCTATAGGACCCTTGTGTGTGATGATTGCAAGTAGTTAAGTATTGTTTGGTGATTGTGTACCTTGTATTTATTCATAGACGCTAGTATCGACCAAGGATACGAGGAGGAAGGAGGATACTACGAAGAGGAAGCCGAGGAGAACTTCAACCACTGCTCTGCACAAGGCAAGCTGATACTATACCAATGCAAGCCTTACTAATCAAGTTGACCTTTGCAAGCCTAATACTACTAGTGAATGTGCAAGCTAACACTTGCAAGATACCCTATTGTTGCCACAAACCCATGCCTGTGATATGATTACTATATGCCTTAAGCGTATGTGACCATACCCACTTGCTAAACCAATCCTAGTTTTATGGCAAGCTTCTTACTTTATTTCTTTATCAAAGCTTAATTGGAGGCTACCTAAGAGTTTGGTAGATACTAGACAGTGTGCTGAAGGTTGCATAAAGAGAGGTTGGGAGGCCAAACTCACAGGAGAGGTGCTTATACTAGGGAGTGTAATTGAAAGGTTAGGATTGATTATCCGCATACTGAGTATGGTGAATTCAATATTTGTTCCTGACGGATGTATCGAATGTTGTGGTGAAAGTGTACAATCTCTGCAGAGTGTCAAACTATTCGAATAGCCGCGTCCGCGCAGTTGGAGTGGCCATACTGTTCCCCCGTCAGACTTTTCAAAATGACTTGTGAAATGAATTGTGACTTTGACTTGACCACAACCGAGTGGTGACCTGGATTACAAGATCCCATTTAGGAGTTATAAAATTGTGACTAGCTTCAGAACCTAGTAGAGATAAATCTGGCTTTTGCAAAACAACCCTAGAGCCTAGTGTCCTATTATCCAAAAAACCCCTTTACTTGTTAGTATTAGTTTGCGAGTACTTAAAGAGTACTCATGGCTTTGTCCCTGTCTATTCCCATTCCAGACTATGAAGAGGAGTACCTGGAGGATGGACCCCAGGAAGGTTACGACAACTAGGATCATCTCCCATCGTCAGCATTGCCTGTGACCCCGAAGATGGAGTTTCGCCTACATCTGAGATTATTATTACGTATTCGCTGATGTTGTATTAAGAACTGGATCATGAGATCCCTATTTGTGTAAGAACTTGTGTATCGTTTGTAATGGATGAAGTACTATGGTATCCAATTGTTATGTCTCGCAAAAATGGTAATCACAGGATTGCGATGTATGGCATAACAGCATCTAGGATGAAAAATCCGGTGTTGACAAGTTGGTATCGAGCCATCCCGACCATAGGAGACCCTAATAGTTAGATTGGACGCTGAACCCAAAAACTTAGTTTCAAAACTCAAGAACAAAACTATTTACAAAAACTTATTCTCATTCTTACCTCTTTAATTCTTTAATAAAACTTCATGTTCCTCAAAAACTCTTGCAAAATAGATAAAATTTTGACACACTTGATCACTTTGCTAATCTACTCATCCTCTATTTTTATAGATGGACGTGAAGTACATCAAGTTTTACCAACTCAGGAATGGAGGAGACCTTATCTTTGAGAGGATGCGGATCGACTTTGGAACACGGGCGTCGCATCCCGAGTTCTTCGGAGCTCAGCTCAATGATCAAGGGGGAGAAGATCTGTAGTGGCTAATTGTTGCAAGTCTCCGAGGAAAGATTGAACCTCCCACTGCGGAGGGAATTCAGTTTATCTTAAGGGAAAACAACTAGCTCGATGGACTTGCTAGAGCAATGCAGGAAGCTCTTTCACATGCGTATTGGCGAGCATCAATCGGATCAAGGGTACTCGCTTTGAGTTTTGCCCAAGGCGTGATGCAAATGGTCAACCCGGAAGCCCCATACCACCCGAGTGACGACTCAATTGGACCACCTTAGCTTCATGATGTATGATCGTCGTGAGGCGGACAAGCTGCGTGACTATTGCAACCACAAGTCTGCCATCATCAAGACGAAGGATCAGACCATCGCCATGCTAGAAAGGGATCGCAAGTCTCGCCGCCGTCAGCTCGACAAGAAGGAGCGCATTATTGCCCATCTTCTCCATCGTATCTCATCTCTGGAAGAGACCATCCATGAGAGAGACATGCAGTTAGAGGAAAGGGAGAATGCCGGAGAAGATCTTCGTGGAGAACCTTACTCCTATCTCAGCGATGACGATGATTTTCTGGAGGATCAGGCCATGGACTTCTTCACCGATGAGGATGATTTCGCCTTCATCGATGATGCGGAAGATGATGAAGCCAGACTCCGAAGAGTAGCACTGAGCACTAGCGTAGTGAGTAGTAGTCGGTCCCCGTATCGTAGTTCCCGAATGGTTCTTAAAACCATCTGTTTTTTCATTGTTGTGGTGTGTGTTGTCTTGTGTGCTATGGTGAATGAATGAAAAAGCAAGTTGCTAGAAAACTTGAGTCAAACTCTAAAACTTTTCAAAGACCCAAAACCTTAGAAATTTCCCTCTTTTCTCATGATCTATATCAATCTTGGGATGCCACGTGGAGGAAGTGGTTCAGCCGGACCCGATGTTGCGGATCCTGCAAATGTTGACTTCGACCGCGGTGAAAGCGAACGTCAAGACAACCTAGCCACTCTGCAGATAGCCCAACTAGCCCACAACAACCAAGGCCATGGAAATCGGGACAACCACGGATCTAAGCTCAAGAACTTCCGAATACCAACCCACCCGTTTCACCAAGTCGGAAGAACCCTTAGAGCGATGATTGGCTGCAAACCATGGAAAATAATTTAGAAGTAGCGGTAGAAGCCAGAGAAAGTCTTGTTCGCCACTCATTATCTAGCCGGAGATGCGGGCATGGTGGAGCAGTGTTCGTGCAATGACGAGGCCAGCTGATGACACAGGAGGAATTCAAGGTCAAGTTTAGCAGAACCCATGTGCCAGGTTTGATCAAGAGAATGAGAGACGAGTTCAGAGAATTGAAACAAGGAAGGATGAGTAGTGGAATACCGTGACAAATTTTTGTCATTAGCTAGGTATGCCGGACGAGATGAACACGAAGCCAAGAAGAAAGAAAGATTCCTGAATGGTGCATGACGAGATGCGCGGTGTTAATCAACATCCCTTTGTCGATATTGAAGTCCTTGTCGACTCGCTATCCATATGGAAGGAAAGATCAACCAGCCAATGAGAACCGCAAGCGTGCATGATGCATCAACCAGAACCCATCGGACCCCAAAGTATCGCCCCAACCCATCTCCGAGATTTGCCCCAAGAACCAACAGACCCCTATGACCCGTCCAGGCCTATCCCAACCGTGGAAACCCTAGACCGGGAAATCACAACAACCCGGAATTCTAGCAATTTCACCCGTACACCCAAGTTCAACACCAACAATGCTACCGCCAACCCCAATACTTCGAGGATGGAAGCAATGTTGTGTAATAAGGACAAGTCACAAGTGACCTGTTATGACTGTGGAAATAAAGGCCACTATTCCAACGAGTGCCCCAACAAGAAGAATGCTACAACCCCTAATACCAATGTCCCAGCTCAGCAGCAGCGTCGTGTCCAGCCAGGGAGAAGATTTGCCCCAGGAAATTCACTCAACCGCAATGGCCGTCTTTTTCTCATGCATGCTTGTAACACCCTCAGAATCGGACCCATGCAAGTTTGAGCAAAATTCGCCAAACCCGCATAGAAACGATTCAAAGGTGCCCACCAGGCACTTTCGTGCGGGTGGATAACGAAGTAATAACATTACACCACAGTCCTCGATGGGACCCACAGAACAGATATATATAACAGCGACTCCAGGAGTCAAGAATACAGATATAATATACAAAGATCCAAACCACCTTGAAAACGGTAGAGCGTCCGACTACGGACAAGAAGCAAATGGGGCTAAGAGCCCTGAAGAATAACCAATGGCGTCCATAACCCTGCCCAGGCCAAGCCGGAAGGGTAACCCTGCTAACGACGTCGATCTCAAACCTGCTTAAACAAAAGGGGTGCCGACAAAGGGCAAAGGAAAAAGAAGGAGCGTCGATCGAGGCCGTGCAGCGAGACTAGAATTCGGCGGTCCTCGCCTACATAGGTATGGTGGACTGAAGCGGCAGCGGCAGCATGCACTAAACAACCTATAGAGACTCGATACAACTGGCGGCAATCAGAGAGGGATAAGAAAGACCTATTCGGAGATAACCTGATACTACCATCAAACAAACCCATCCTGGTGTTTCCCCCTCGATACCAAATGAGGAAGTCAACCGAGGAACTCACACAGTTGGCAGTTTTACTTATTCAGTTATCGTTGCAGTAATTACTAGTCAGATATAGATATTCATCCTGATAAAATAAGCAGTGGGCACTTTTAGTTAACCATTCCTTTATAGTGGCAACACTTACTAGTCAGATACAAGTAGCATGAGATAACCCATAAACCCGGCAGTTGTTGATACTTTTAATCAGCCATTCCGTTGTAGTTGCAATACCTACTAGTCAGGTACAGTGGTCGCAAGCGACAAGCCAAACAAACAATTGTGGGCAGTATTAATTAGCCATTCCATTATAGTGAAGCTGATTACTAGTCATTATAAAGTCAAATTTATAGCAGTAAACTTTAGTTATGCTTGTCTATGGTCGAGAATCTTGTGCTCCAAGTCGTCCATATCCGTGGACACGGCTTTGAAAGTTTTACCCGGCGGTGCACCAATAGCAACACACGCTCGATCAACCTCGGAAAAACCAAATCAAAACCCAACGAGGCTTTCACGTGAACAATCACGATTCAGAAATATTTCAGGGGCCACCCTTGAGTCTACCATAGCAAGTAAGCAAGCTTGAGACGGACTCAAGGTTTTGCGTCAATGGTACATGCGGCGGGAACCAAAACTCGGGGTGTCGATACGCGTAATCACTCCGCTTACCTAAGCGATGCGTGTGCTATCCGTCGCACAATTTAAATACATAAGTAGCATGACATAAGTACAGGATCGTAAATAAAACCTCAAACTAGTTTGTGGCCCCAAGAAATAAGATGAATCAAGCTCGGCTCGGGGGTCCCATATACCTCCGGATGTGGATAGCGATAAATCAAAGAACGGTATCAAGTACTCGGGGTCCTACGGACACAAGTGGGCGTTGAAACCAAATATTATCTATCACCCACCGATGCCTCTGCTTATTTCAATTTTAGTTGTTAAACAGAAATTAAAGTGAGCGATAAGTAAAACTATGATCATCTCCAACATCAACATGCGGCAATTCTCCAACAAGCTGTGGCATTTGACGACGCATAGCGATTTGAGCAAGCGACTACGACGCATAAGTCCAACTATCTACCAAACAACAGGTAATAGGATGTGTCCAAGGCAATATAGGGCTGCACGGTAGATCACGGGTACGGAAACTAAAGCATAGCAACACAGATAGCAATAGATCAACAGGAGGGAAGTAAATACTATAAAAGTAAGATAGGTAGAAAGGGGGAGATGCTCGCCTGAAAACATTGTCGAAGGTTCGACCGGAGATCGGGGCGAAGCTCACATCAACTCAACGGCCCAATCCGCGAAGAAGCAAAACACTAGCACCAACACCGGATGCAATATTTAATACAACGGCAGAAGATCGGCATGATGCTTGTATGATGCATGGCATGGCAAGGTGCAATGCAATTAGGTCATATTAAGTGGAACCGGGGTCCCGACAATTAATTAGTAGGTTCAAGTTGTTTAGACCCCCCGCAATTTAGATGTTGGATTAACAAGGCAAGATGAGTTACCGGTTCGCTACACAAATTTAAATGAGGCCAATATAAGGCTAGATTTGCCCGCATATGGGCCCCATATTTAATTATTAGGTGAGTCGGCATAAGTCCCCCAAACCACACAAATATGCATGCGAGTATGGCAATTAATATGCAACAAGTTGTTATTACTTTTATAAAATAGGGCTCGAAAAAGGGTTCACACTTTAGGGTTCGGCAGATCTTGGTTCCGGGGTTCGGTCTCGGAGGAATCGTTCTCGGATTACTGGGGTAGATCTTGGCGCATCCGTGGTCTTCGGGTCATGTCTACGGTCATGGCGTCCGGGATGAAGCACTTGTCGCATCCGGGGAGCAGGACTTGGTTCGGCGTCGGGGGTGCATCGGATTCTTCCGGGTCGGTGCCGTTCTTATCGTCGCGAGGATCTCGTCGGGTCCGCGCCATCGAGTCGATCTTGGCGTCCGGGGGGTTCGTCGGGGTTCAGGGTTCCGTGTCGAAGGCCTTGGCGTTTCGCCTCCTCGGATTCGGGGTCCCGGCGAACTTGGCGTTCCGATTAGAGATCCTGGCGATTCCATGTCGTGGACCCTGACGGCCGGGAAGGTGAGTTGATAGCCGTGAGGGAGACCTTGTGTGGCTTCTCAGTACTTCCTCAAGTATCGAGGATCTTCGAGTTCACCGTGTCCGAGATGTTCCCTCCGGTTTGGCTTCACACGTCGGCATAGAAGATCTTGGCGTCGGTTAAACTTGACGAAAACACGGTAACACGCACGGGGAGATTGCAAAAACGGGCATCTTGGCTGGAGCGGAGGATCACTTCGCGTCACACGCAACCAGACATAGACGGCAGGAACCATCCCAGCACCAGGGTGAGGCAGCACACTACAGCACGAACTCGCGACTGCATACACAGCGGCAGGCCGCGCGCGCTGTGCTGGGAGGAGGGAGCCAGGACCCCGGCGGATCCGATGGTGGCCGCGTCATGGCCGCAGGGGAAGGTGCTCGGGCCTGCTGGGCGGACGAGGTCGCAGGACGGTGGGGGAGCCGAGGCCGTTGGGCTCCGGGCCGGCTGCGGGCGGCAGCCGGTGAAGGAGGCGGGGCGAGGAGGTTGGGTGGCAGCGGAGCTTGAGCAGGCGGCAGGAGGCAGCGAGGAGGAACGGAGGTCGCCGATGCATGGGGGAAAGGGCGGGCGCGTCGGCGGAGCGGGCGGGAGGTCGGCTTTGAGATGGGGCGAGGCGGGCCTGGCCGGGCGGGGAGAAGGCGCCATGGGAGGCTCGCTAGCGGAGGCGCCGGAGGTTGGGAGGCAGGCGGCGCTGCGGCGCCGGCACGCCGAGAGAAGAGAGAGCTGCGAGGCGGCGATGGAAGCGTCGGAGAGAGAGATGGTGGGGAGAGGAGAGCGGCTGGAGAAGCGGCAGGAGGCTCGCCGAGGCAAGGCGCAGGAGAGGACACAGAGGAGGGGTGGGGGCGCGTGGTTGCGAGGAGGTGGGAAGCGGGGGCGGTTCGCTCGGGGGAGGGCGGACCTGGGGAGGGTGCCAGGGGAGGTGGGTGGTGGCCAAGGCGCCAGGGGTGGGGCCCAGGGGTCTGCGGGGCCGGGTGGTCAGTGGCAGGCGGGGGACTGGGGTGGGGAGCGCGTGCGTGCAGTGTTGAGTGGTGGGGTGGTTGTGTGGGGACAGGTGGGGTGGGTTTAGCCTAGGTGGAGAGAGGGAGGGTGAGTTGGCAGAGGGTGATTGGTGGGGGTTTGGGGTGTGCTGAGGTGGCGAGAGTTGATAGGAGGGAGTGATGTGGCCAGCGGGTTGGGTAGGTTTTCTGGGTAGCTGTAGGATTTGTCTGGTGGACCGTTTTAAAATCCTGGGGGTGGTCGTTCGGGTCGATCTGGCCCGTTTGACTGCCCCCACTAAATTAATAAATATTTTTATTTGTCTTACAAACACCGTTTGCAAATCGATAGCACTCAAACAAAATAATCCGGAGGCCCCGGGTTTGAATTTGAAAACAAGACAGGGCGTTTGGAAAACAAATCGGGTTTTGCGAAATAGTTTTTGACGAACAACACATGATGATGACAATGCAATGCACAAATTCAACGCGATTTTCTAGTAGTGGTTTTGCGGGATGCCACAATGCTGAAGAAGCTCAGGAAGCGCCAGACGTCGTGCTGGGTATGTTTTCTGTTAATTCAGTACTTGCAAGAGTGTTGTTTGATTTTGGTGCATCGCATTCATTTGTCACCGAAGAATTTGCCTGCACTAGTAAAATTCAACCAACCAAACTGAAGCATGTGATGATTGTACAAATTCCCGGATCGACCACCAAGGCTAGGCAAATTTGCAAAGCCGTCCCTATCCGAATCCATGGCATAGATTTTTATGCTAACCTAATAGTACTCGGAACTAAAGGTTTGGAAGTAGTACTCGGAATGGATTGGATGTCCAAACATAAAGGAATGATTGACTGTGCCAAGAAAGCCATTACCATGACCGATTACCGCGGAATATCGATCGAGCATATATAAAACCTTACCTCGCCAATTCAAGTGTAACAAGAGTCTAGCCCAACCTACCATTGACCAAGTTCGGATAGTCCGTGAATACCCGATGTATTTCCAGATGTTTTGCGGTATGCCCCGGATAGGGATATCGAGTTTATCATCGAACTAATCCCGGACAGGACCTATAGCCAGACCCTATAGTATGAACCCGTCGAACTAGAAGAACTGAAGAAGCGGTTGGATTCCATGTTAGAAATCGGATTGATTCAACCAAGTGCGTCCCCATGGAGGTCACTGTCTTGTTTGTGGACAAGAAGGATGGAGGTAACCGTTGTGTACGGATTATCGAAAGTTGAGCGATGTCACCATCAAAAACAAGTACCCTTGCCTAAGATATAAGATTTGTTTGATCGTTGACGGTGCCTGTGTGTTTTCTAAGATTGATCTTAGAAGCGGCTATCATCAACTCAAGATTCGTGAGAGGATATCCCAAAGACGCCTTTACCACGGATATGGATTGTATGAGTATCTGATCATGTCTTTTGGATTAACCAATGCCCCGCTTATTTCATGAACCTCATGAATAAGATTTTTATGGACTTCTGGATAAGTTTGTCGTTGTTTTCATCGATGACATTACGATTTATTCCAAATCGGAAGAAGAACATGAGCTACACGTAAGGACCATTCTTGGAACCCTTAGAGAGCATCAGCTGTATGCAAAATTTAGCAAGTGTGAATTCTGGTTACGGGAAGTAGGATTCCTCGGTCACATTGTATCAGCCGGAGGAATTGCCGTTGACCCTGCCAAAGTGAAAGATGTGGAAGATTGGCAAGCCCCAACCACTCAAACCCAAGTTCGTGCTTTTCTCAGATTGGCGGGATATTACCGCAAATTCGTAGAAGGATTCTCTAGTATCACCCGACCCATGACCCAATTGCTGAAGAAGGACAAGAAGTTTGAATGGATAGACAAGTGTGAAGCGAGTTTTCAAGAACTCAAAAGGAGATTGATTTCAGCCCCAATCTTGATCATGCCGGATATCACGAAGCCCTTCGATGTGTATTGTGACGCATCCAAGATTGGTCTCGGATGTGTGCTAATGCAAGAAGGCAAAGTTATATCTTATCTATCGCGACAACTGAAGCAACATGAACAAAATTACCCAACCCATGACCTCGAACTCGCAGCCATAGTTCTAGCCCTAAAGACCTGGAGACGTTACCTTATGGGAAACCGTTGTGAGATTTATTCGGATCACAAGAGCCTAAAGTATATATTCACTCAGAAGGAGCTGAATATGAGGCAGAGAAGATGGATTGAGCTAATCAAGGATTACGATCTGGACATTCACTATCACCCTGGAAAAGCCAACGTAGTAGCCGATGCCCTTAACAGATTGCTGTGCCGCTTGAACTCCATGATTTTGAAGGAGCAACCAAGTTTGCACAAAGAGATGGAAGATTTTCGAATAGAATTAGTAAGTGAAGGATTTTTGGCTAGCATAGAACTTCAGCCCACTTTGATCAGTCAGATTAAGGAGGCGTAGAAAGGAAATGCTAGTATCGACGGAATTAAACGTCGTATCGGTACAGGCCAAATACCCGGATTCACCGAGGACGAAGGAGTTTTGTGGTACAAAGGACGCCTTTGTGTACCAAAGATTCGAGTTAAAAGAAGTTATCTTGAAGGAGGCTCATGATACTCTTTATTCTATCCATCCCGAGGAACTAAGATGTATCAAGATTTGAAAGAGCAATTTTGGTGGCATAAGATGAAGAGAGAAATCGGAAGCTATATCGCCAAGTGTGATATATGTCAGCGAGTCAAGGCAGGACATCAAAGACCCGCTGGATTGTTGCAACCTTTGCAAATTCTGGAATGGAAATGGGATTCAGAGGAATGGACTTTATCCTCGACTACCTACTTCTAGTAGGGAAATGACTCTATTTGGGTCATAGTGATGATTGTCCAAAGTCGCCCATTTCTTGCCCGTTAAAACTACCTATCAGAGTTCGAAGCTAGCAGAGTTGTACATCGCTAGGATCGTTAGTTTGCACGGAGTCCCCAAGAATATCGTATCAGATTGAGGAACTCAGTTTACCTCGAGATTCTGGAAGAAAGTCCAAGAAGGTTTAGGAACCCGCCTAGATTTCAGTACCGCGTATCACCCTCAGACCGATGGACAAACGGAGCGAGTAAACCAAATACTCGAAGATATGCTTAGAGCATGTGTGCTAGAATATGGATCCAAGTGGGAAGACTGTCTGCCGTTTGCAGAATTTTCCTACAACAATAGTTACCAAGCCAGTTTGCAAATGGCCCCATTTGAATTCATGTACGGAAGAAAGTGTCACACCCCTTTGAACTGGTCGGAAGTAGGAGAGAGTCAAATTTTCGGACCCGACATCCTACGAGAAGCAGAAGAGAAGGTTCACAAGATTCGTGAGCACCTCAAGACAGCCCAATCCCGACAAAAGAGTTACGCCGACAAGAGACGTCGAGACCTCGACTTCAACATTGGAGATTTTGTTTATCTGAAAGTGTCGCCATTGAAGGGAATGCAGCGTTTCCAACTCAAGGGAAAGTTAGCCCCCAGATATATCGGACCTTTCAAAATTCTAAACCGTCGAGGAGAAGTATCGTATCAGCTCGAGCTACCAGAAGAGATGTCAGCGGTGCACAATGTGTTCCATATCTCGTTACTTCGCAAATGTCTCGAAGTCCCCGAGAAGACCGAAGTGTTCAAGAATATCGATCACCGGACCATAGAGATCAATGATGACCTGACCTATCCCGAAGTACCCATCCGTATATTGGAAGAAGCCTTTCGAACTACCAGGACCCGAAGCATCAAGTTTCTCAAGATTCAATGGAGCAATCACACAGAAGAGGAAGCTATCTGGGAACGCGAAGATCACATCAGGACGGAGTTTCCAGATCTCTTCAAATCCTAGGTAATCTTTTCGTCCTTTTTCCAATCTAGGGACGAGATTTTGTTTAAGGGGGGAAGGTTTGTAACATCCCAAAAATATCAAACTTAGATCATCAAAACACTAATCCTAAAGTTTAGGGTTAACAAAAACTTTTCTAAATCAATTCATGAATGCATGTATATGGGTATGCATGGATTTTGAATTTCTTTAAAAACCACCTTGTGTGTGTGACCCATTGCTTGTAAAATGTTTCTTAGGTGAAATAAACATCATCTAAAACATTCCCCACACTTTTCCTAAAGACAAATAAGTCAAAACAAATATATTAAGGGAATGGTCATTTTGACCAATTTAACTCACATGCCTACTTTGGCTGTCTCAAACTTTCAAAACCTAACAGAAACTTTTCTGGATCTTTGAACCCCTTGAATGTACTCATAACAAAGTATCAAGGCCCACTTTGTGATCATCCAGAAACTTTCAAATGCATAGTTTAAATGACAACTCAAAATTGAATCTTCTTCATATGGGAAGATCCCACTTTTTCAAAACCCACTCAAACAAGCTCAACTTTCAAAACCCAAGCATCTGCAGACTCACCAGAACCAATCTAGCAAACCCACCAAAAATCATTTCAAAATTCAAAACATGATTTCATGCGGCCATTTCATCAAACAGGTTGCAGACACAAATCAAACAAAACATCAAACACTATAGTGTGCAGTGTTTTGAGCCTAACTTGTTCCCTAGTTAGCTCTCACACAATCCAGTAGATCATCTAGAAAGATTAGACCAACACTAGCACCCAGTGAGCTTGCCATTTCCATTAATGGTGAGCCGAGCACCCCATGTCACCCCAATGTGGACAGCAAGCTAGGAGCAGCAGCAAGCCTAGCCAGCATGTCTGGGAGGCAGCCCACCGTCCACCGCCACTGCCTGTCCCAGCCACGAGCGTTGCCAAGCCCTGGACCACGCGCACAAGGCACGCCCAGACCATGCCGAGCGTGCGCCAGAGCACCACCCGCGACCATCACCCACAGACCGCGCGCCACCCTCACCGCGCGCACACACGATCACCACCGACCCAGGAGACCGCCAGACATCCCCGTTTGCCGCCTCGCTCCATACAGCCACCGCCCGCCGTCGAAGACGCCGCCTCTGCCGCGCAGAGCACCGCCCGTTCCAGACCAAACCACACCGCCCCATGCCTCGCGACCATGTCGTTGAGCATCGCCAGGAGACACAGCATCGTCCCCTACCCTTTCCCATGCCATTAGCTGCCTGTAACGTCGCCCCCGACGAGCTCACCGTGCGCCCCGACGGTCTCCTCGCTCGACTATAAATAGAGGCCACCCCCGCACGATTTCTTCACACCATCTCACTCCCCTCTCCCCACTGACCATGCCACACCATTCTCAGAGCAAGGCGAGCACCACCTCGCCGAATTTCAATGGAGCCTGCCGCTGCCGGAGAAGAAGGGAGCCAGCGATTGGAGCCGCCCCAGGAGAAGCCACCGGTACCAGGAGGTTCGCCGTCGCCGACTTCGTCGTTCGCCCGCCTCGCCGACCCTCGCCCGTACCCCGGTGAGCCCCCAGCACCCCTCACTGGCCGCGCTAGGTTTCGTTCTCGCCGGAGCTGTCTCGCGTCGACGATGACCCTCAGCCATTGCATTAGAACTAGATCGAACGAACCACATTGCCCCATACCGCTTCGCCCAGCCCCGTGTCACTGATGAGTGGGGACACCCACTTAAGCAGCCCGCGGGAGCACTGCGCTTAGCAGGCCGGCCCGTTAGACTTTCCCGCGCAGCCCAGCAATTCAAATTAAACCTTTTCTTTTTAATTTCAAACACACTTCTGTACCCAACTTCAAAAATCAACCCAGATCGATTCAGTGCACCAAATTAGATGAAACCAATTTTGTAAGAAAGGTCTGTGAATGCTTAATCCAAGTCCATTGGATTCAAGTCATTTGGATCTGTAGATCACCCATAGTAAAAATAACAAGGCAGAAGCTTTTCTGCATTCAAACATTTTTCAAATTTAAACCATAAAAGCTTTTGAGTTGATTCCAACTCTCAAAAATCACATTCAACCATACCTTTCAGAATATATTAAAATATATATAGGTTATGTGCAGAAATATTGTTCAAGCAATAAAAGAATGCTTCATAAGCATTCCTAGCCACTTTAATTAATTAAAATAAAAGGGTAAAACCTTATTAAATTGTGACACCACTTTAAATCACATTCCCATGGACTACAATATGTGGTGATGACATGTGTCAACATGATCCCATGTTTAGTTTGGAGAATATTAAATCTTAAGTAGTTCTTCAATGAGTAGAAATTACTTTTCTAAAATAAAAAGGTTTTAAACCAAGCTTTAACCTTGTAATATTAGAGATGATGCTAGATCATCTATAGGACCCTTGTGTGTGATGATTGCAAGTAGTTAAGTATTGTTTGGTGATTGTGTACCTCGTATTTATTCATAGACGCTAGTACCGACCAAGGATACGAGGAGGAAGGAGGATACTACGAAGAGGAAGCCGAGGAGAACTTCAACCACTGCTCTGCACAAGGCAAGCTGATACTATACCAATGCAAGCCTTACTAATCAAGTTGACCTTTGCAAGCCTAATACTACTAGTGAATGTGCAAGCTAACACTTGCAAGATACCCTATTGTTGCCACAAACCCATGCCTGTGATATGATTACTATATGCCTTAAGCGTATGTGACCATACCCACTTGCTAAACCAATCCTAGTTTTATGGCAAGCTTCTTACTTTATTTCTTTATCAAAGCTTACTTGGAGCCTACCTAAGATTTTGGTAGATACTAGACAGTGTGCTGAAGGTTGCATAAAGAGCATAAAGTTTGGCCTAAGCTAGAAACCTTGATATCAGCCTAAGATATAAGGTTGGACTTAGTTGAAATTTTCACTAGTTACCACCCCCCATTAGGACTACCCCCACCTGTAGATGCTAGTGCTAAGCATAAAACTTGATCAACTTTAGATGGGAATACTTGGTGGAAAAATGGTTATGAAAACCTTGGAATGATGGATCATTCTATTGAAATGTTTTGGACATGTGTTTCCAAACACTTGATGATTTTGGTGATGAAAATGTTGAGGCATGAGCCTTAGCCCTTTATAAAACTGATGGTTGTCTGGATGCGATACTATTCCAATTTTATCGTACAACCACAATACCCGAATATTGGGTAGGGCTTGACTGGAAACTTATATACCCTAGTATTAGTTCCCTCACGCCAAGGTGCGAGTGAGGCTACCTTGTGAAGATTGTCCACATGCAGTACCCAATATGACAAGTGGTCATGGTTGGGAGGCCAAACTCACAGGAGAGGTGCTTATACTAGGGAGTAATTGAAAGGTTAGGATTGATTATCCATGCATCGAGTATGGTGAATTCAGGATTTGTTCTGACGGATGTATCGAATGTTGTGGTGAAAGTGTACAATCTCTGCAGAGTGTCAAACTATTCGAATAGCCGCGTCCGCGGTTATGGACAGTTGGAGTGGCCATACTGTTCCCCCGTCAGACTTTTCAAAATGACTTGTGAAATGAATTGTGACTTTGACTTGACCAGAACCGAGTGGTGACCTGGATTACAAGATCCCATTTAGGAGTTATAAAATTGTGACTAGATTCAGAACCTAGTAGAGATAAATCTGGCTTTTGCAAAACAACCCTAGATCCTAGTGTCCTATTATCCAAAAACCCCCTTTACTTGTTAGTATTAGTTTGCGAGTACTTAAAGAGTACTCATGGCTTTGTCCCTGGCTATTCCCATGGCCAGACTATGAAGAGGAGTACCTGGAGGATGGACCCTAGGAAGGTTACGACAACTAGGATCATCTCCCATCGTCAGCATTGCCTGTGACCCCGAAGATGGAGTTTCGCCTACGCTACCGTTATTATTACGTATTCCGCTGCTTGATGTTGTATTAAGAACTGGATCATGAGATTTGTGTAAGAACTTGTGTATCGTTTGTAATGGATGAAGTACTATGGTATCCAATTCTGTTATGTCTCGCAAAACTGGTAATCCTGGAATTGCGATGTATGGCATAACAAGCATCTAGGATTGAAAAATCCGGGTGTTGAAAATAAGTGGCTTGGCCAAACTACTCTTCGCGAACAATATCCATCTCTATATTCAATTGTTAGACACAAAGGGGATAGAATTTCCACAGTGATGGAAGACTATCCTCCTAATGTGTCTTTCAGAATAAGTCTCATTGAGCCTCGAATGGTATCTCGGTACAATCTACTTTTACGATTATCCACGATACAATTGTGGGACGGTGTTGACGTGTTCAAATGAAAATTACTAGAAAGTGGTAAAATTTCTATTGGCTCACTATATAGAGCTTTGGTCCAATCTGATATCCCGGTCGATGATAATAGTAAAATTTGGAAAATGAAAATACCCCTTAAGACGAAGATATTTGCATGGTATCTATGGAAAGGGGTAATTCTAACAAAAGATGATCTTGCAAAGAGGAATTGGCATGGAAGTACACAATGTGTCTTTTGTCATTAAGATGAGACAATTCATCATTTATTCTTCCAATGCAAATTTGTTTGCTCTACGTGGTCATTCATCCAAATAGCTTCTGGTTTATCTCCTCCATGTTCTGTAACCAATGTTTTTGGTAATTGGTTGCATGGAATTGTTGATAAGTACAAAACTTTGTTTAGGGTGCGAGCGCTTGCCATTATATAGTCGTTGTGGCTTTGTAGAAATGACAAGATTTTTAATAACATTGTGTCTTTTCCTCTACAGGTTATCTATCGATTCATGGCTATCCTTCGATCATGGACTATTCTCCAACGCATGGAGTTTAGCGACTTATTTGTGGAGGGATGTACGCGATTGGAGGACACGGCGGGGGATATTTTCTCCAGACATGGATGGCCGCGTGATTTGAGGATTGATCTACCTTAGATTCAAGAAATTATCTCGATATTGCCTTTTTGTAATGCTTGTCTACTTTTTCCACTAGTTTTGTCGTTCGTATGGCTGTGTGCATCTTGGTTATGCAGAGACCGGGTGTAAACATTAAACAGTTTATGTTAATAAATGTGTCCATTTCCAAAAAAATGAATTCTTATTCTTACTCTGCAAGTATAGAAGATTGGCCAGATCTGTTGATCATCTTATGTCACTAGCATGCTAGCAAGAAGCATGTAAGATTCATGTCACTATGCATTACAAAATGACGGGCATTGTCCAGAGAAGACCAGCTGCAGGTTAATCGTCTCAAAGCAGTACCATAACTTGAATGAATTAGTAATTCCAGAGCTACTCCTGTGATGTGTAAGAGTACTACTACTTTTCTGTGTACATGAAGGCCACTTAACTAGCCCTTGCATCGGCCTATAAAGTATAGAGTAATGAATTGATGTTTTCTAGATCTTGTGTTGTGCCCCATATTGCAGCTCTCCCAATAGTAGTTGCTTGCTGTTGAACTACTTGTACCGTTTGGGCCTGGGTACGGTGTAGTACACCGACCCAGCCCGTGTGTGTGTGTCTCTCTGTAACACGTAACGGCTGGGGCTTTTCCAGCCTATATAACACGGAATCCGGGACCTCAACAGGTACACCGGTTAAACCCATAACCCTAGTTATTCTGACATGGTATCAGAGCTCTCCTCTCCCGTGACCTAGCCGCCGCCGAGGATCTCCCCTCGATCGTTCTGATCGGAAGCCAATACCCTCTCACGATCATCACGATCAGAAAACAAAAATCACAACTCCTATGATCCCTAGATCGGAAGCCCAAAATCCACATAAAATCAAGATATGTTGTCTTACAGATCGGAAAACTAAAGCCAAAACCCCTCCCCATGATCGTGTGATCGGAAAGTTTTCCCCCTCGGTGTAATGATGTCGTCATCGTCGACCGGTCCTGCCCTAGCGGCTGCCTTGGGGGCTCCTCCCTCCCAGAAGCTCACCCGGTCAAACTTTCTAGTCTGGAAGACCCTGATGTCTCCCCCTCTTCGTGGTGCGCAAGTGCTTTCCCTTCTCGACGGCACTGACGCTGCCCCGGCAACACATCTAGAAGTCGAGGACTCAGATGGAAAGAAGAAGAAGATCCCAAACCCCGACTATGCGTCGTGGGTTTCACGGGACTCCACGGTGCTTGGTGGATTCTCCAAACCCTCTCACCGGATATCCTTTCTCACACCATTGGCGTCAATTCGACTGCTGAGGTCTGGAGCATCATCCACAAAGTCTGCGGGTCTAGTTCCCGCTCGAAGATAAACCAGCTCTGTGGTGCTCTTTGTAGCACCAAGAAGTTGGACACGACTGCATGTGCCTTCTTCGCCAAGATGAAAGGGATCGCTTCAGAACTTGCTGCAGCGGGGAAACCCGTCCCAGAAGACGAGATGATCGGATACATCGTCAACGGTCTCGACGACTCCTACAACGACGTTGCTGATGCAGTTAATGGTAACAATGAAATTACTTTGGATGAGGTTTATGATCAGATAATTTCTCATGATATGAGCCAGGAGATGTTGTCGGAAACTGGTCAGGCAGTGGGGCTTACCTCCTCTGCCAACGCTATGACTCGAGGTCGTGGACAGGACACAAGCCATGGGCGCACACGCTCTCCAGAGCGTGGTGATCGCGGTCATGGTCGCTCACCAGACCGTGGTGATCGTGGCCGCAAACAGTGCTGGGAAGATCGCCGAGAATATCGCCGCCATGATGATGGCCCTCACTGGGAGGACCGTCGTCGTGATGATGGTGGACAAGGCCGCCGTGACAGTGTCCAACACTGGGAAGATCGTCGTCCTGCACGGCGTGATAATGGCGGCTATGAGCGTCTCCGATATGAAGGGGGTACGAGCGCCGTCGACGTGGTCATGGCCATGCCCCCACACCCTTCGTGGACGTGAATTGTCAAATTTGCAAGATACACGGTCACCCCGCCTCCGCCTACTGGTGGCGATTCAAAAAGGATGACAGTGATGACGATGATGAATCTGGCCGTGGGAAGAAGGGTGCACATGTTGCATCCTACGGCGTCGACAGCAACTGGTACCCCGATACAGGAGCTACTCATCACATTACAAGTGAGCTGAACAAGCTCACCACCTCTGAGAAGTACAAGGGACAAGATTGTGTTCACACCGTCGATGGCAATGGTATGGCTATATCACATATTGGTCAATCCTTGTTGCATACACCCCTTAGTACATTGCATTTAAACAATATTCTTCATGTTCCACACGCCTAAAAAAATCTTGCCTCTGTTCATAAACTCTTCCTTGACAATGATGTTTATATATAATTTCACGCTTGGTTCTTTTTTATTAAGGATCGGGAAACGCGAAGAACTCTGTTTAAGGGACCATGCTATGGTGGTCTCTACCCGCTAGTACCTCTACCTACTGGGTCATCCAAGCAAGCCTTCATCATAATAAATCCATCCTCATCCACATGGCATCGCCGCTTAGGACATCCTTCCTCCTTTGTGGTGCAGCAGATTGTTAAAAAAATCAGCTTTCATATACTCCTGAAATAAATCCCTATGTTTGTGATTCATGTCAATTAGCTATATATCCTGTGTCTACCAGTGTATCCACAGTTCCTTTTGAGCTTGTGTTCTCTGATGTATGGGGTCCTACACCTACCTCTGTAAGCAAACATGCATATTATGTAAGCTTCATTGATGATTTTAGTAAATTTTCTTGGATATATTTGCTTAAAAAGAGGTTTGATGTTTATCAAGTGTTTCTCAACTATCAAGCCTATGTTGAGCGTAAGTTTGGTAGAAAAATCATCACTATACAAACTGATTGGGGAGGCGAGTATAAGAAGTTCAATGGCTTCTTTTAGAAAATTGGTATTACTCATCATGTTTGTTGCCCCCATGCCCACCAACAAAATGGTTCCGCTGAGCGTAAACATCGTCATATTATGGAAGTAGGTCTCTCCTTACTTGCACATGCATCTATGCCTTTAAAATTCTGGGATGAAGCTTTCCTCACAGCCACTTTTCTTATAAATTTGCTTCCTAGCAAAGTGATCAACTCGGAAAATCCTATAGAACGTCTTCTCCACATCAAACCAAATTATGATTCCCTTAGGATCTTTGGGTGCGCGTGTTGGCCCAATCTCCGTCCTTACAATAAAAGAAAGCTTGCTTATAGATCCACACGTTGTGTGTTTCTTGGATATATTCCTCTCCATAAAGGTGTAAAATGTCTAGACATCACCACGGGTCGTGTCTATATTTCTCAAGATGTGGTTTTCGATGAGAATGTTTTTCCTTTTGCATCTCTACATCCTAATGTTGGTAGGCATCTTAGTCAAGATGTGCTACTGTTGCCCACAGATAATAATGCATGTACTAATTGGGATACTCAACTTGATGATCATATGTCGTTGCCTATTGTGCCTATTGTTACTAATCCTACACAGGACACACCTTCCCCTGATGGTGATACTGATCATACGTTCGAAGATGAAAATTCTGGTGAAAATTCGAGTGAGAATGATGAATAAATGAGTCAAAACAATGATGCTGCTGATTCTGGCAACACAAACCACCTAGGTGCCCGATCCGAGGAGGATCCTGTCTCGCGCCCTGCTGTTGGTCCTGCCTCCTACGACCGTGGACAGACCTCCCGCACCTCTGATGTCCCCTGGTGTGTTTACACGCGTCGCCGGTCACCGTCACGGGGCCCGCATCTCTTCAATGCTCCAACAGCGTGCTCTCTGCCGCGCCAATCATAGCCACGGACGCCTTCACGGTCCTCGCCACGGTCCCATACGACACCTGGCCAGGCCAGGCGCTCCCGATCGCCCATTGGTCGTCACCGAACCCCACCTCTGACACACTCCGATGCTCCACCTAGCGGGGAATCGAGCGCTGATCCCGATGCGGATTCTGGCCAGGCCACCGGATCTCTTGTGGCACCGACTGTTGCACCTGCTCCTATGCCCGGTGTCACCACGCGATTGCAAAAAGGTATAAAACATCCTAAAATTTACAAAGACGGAACTATTCGATATGGTATGCTTGCATCTGCAGATGAGCCTTGCTCTCTCACTAATGCCCTTGCCGATCCACATTGGCGCAAAGCAATGGAGGAGGAACATGATGCATTGCTTCACAACCAAACATGGCACTTGGTGCCACCCAGCTCAAATAAATGACTATAAATGGGTATATCGTATCATGAGACATGCTGATGGGACTATTGATAGGTATAAAGCTAGATTGGTTGCAAAAGGTTTTAAACAAAGGTACGGGATTGATTATGAAGATACATTTAGACCTGTTGTTAAGGTACCTACTATCAGAACTTATTTAGCTATTTCAGTCTCTAGAGGTTGGAATTTGCGGTAGCTAGATGCAAGAACGCGTTTTTGTATGGTGTTCTGGAAGAGGAGGTTTATATGAGACAACCACCTGGGTTTGAAAATCCTAAAGCCCCTGATTTTGTGTGCAAGATAGATAAAGCTTTTTATGGTCTCAAACAGGCCCCTCGAGCATGGTATTCTCGCCTTAGCTCCAAGTTGCATGACCTCGGTTTCACACCATCAAAGGCAGATACATCCTTGTTTTTATACCAGAAGTCAGGTATCACAATGTTTCTGTTAATCTATGTTGATGACATCATTGTGGCAAGTTCTTCACACAATGCTATAACTGCTTTAGTTAAAGATCTCAATGACAATTTTTCTATTAAAGATCTTGGTGACTTACATTATTTTTGGGAATAGAGGTTAAGAAAACAAAGGAAGGATTGTTGTTAACACAACAAAAGTATGCAGCCGATTTACTTGATAAGGTGAGCATGCGGGTGTGCAAGGCAGCACCCACTCCGCTCTCAGCTTCGGATCCCCTTTCACTTGTTGATGGAGATTCGCTTGGTCCTGAGGATACCATAAAATATCGAATCATTGTAGGAGGTTTGCAATATCTTACACTTACAAGGCCTGATCTTTCTTTTTCAGTCAATAAAGTATGTCAGTTCTTACATGCTCCCACCACAGTGCATTGGACTGCTGTTAAAAGGATTCTGCGTTATGTTAAAGATACTGTTGATATTGGTATTACTTTTCAGCCATCATCATCTACACTTTTGAGTGTTTTTTCTGATGCTGATTGGGCTGGTTGTCTTGATGATAGAAGGTCCACAGGAGGTTTTGCAATTTTTGTAGGACCAAACTTGGTTTCTTGGAGTGCCAGGAAACAAGCCACAGTTTCAAGGTCTAGTACAGAAGCTGAATATAAATCATTGGCTAATGCAACAACAAAAATAATTTGGGTAGAAGCTCTTCTTGGTGAACTTGGAGTTCAGCTAAAACAAAAACCTTGTCTATGGTGTGACAATCTTGGTGCCACATATCTCTCAGCAAATCCGGTATTTCATGCACATACTAAACATATTGAGATTGACTTTCATTTTGTCAGAGAACGAGTGGCAGAAAAGAAGTTGGACATAAAATTTGTATCAAGCAAAGATCAGGTTGCAGATGGTTTTACCAAGGCACTTCCAGTAAAAAATCTTCATGAGTTCAGGCGTAATCTAAATCTCCTTCGTAGTTTAGATTAAGGGGGGTTGTTGAACTACTTGTACCGTTTGGGCCTGGGTACGGTGTAGTACACCAACCCAGCCCGTGTGTGTCTCTCTGTAACACGCCACGGCTGGGGCTTTTCCAGGCCTATATAAGACGAAATTCGGGACCTCAACAGGTACACCGGTTAAACCCATAAGCCTAGTTATTCTGGCACTTGCAACAATCTCGCTAGTATATGAGCAATTTGATTTTGGAATGGGTGGTATCGTGAATGAGCCTTGAGCTTCTGATGCCGTTGCCGTGTAGAATTAGCGACAGTGAGACCACGCAGGAGCACCCGCGTAGTGCCAAGTATATGACACCGTCCATGCCAACGCACTTATACACGATGCCATGCTCCTTGACCAAGCTCTCACTCTCAGAGACGGTTTATACACCTGCCAAGCCGACGTATTCTCCGGAAGTCCTCAGGCAACTCTAAGGCGCCCCTGCTCCCGTCCCTGGTCATTGAGGCGTCTCCGCTGCTGCCAACGGCCAACCGCCAGAAAGCCCTGACAAGAAGGTTCTGCATGTGGCATAGTATTAACAACACAATTGGGGTAGATCGTAAGAATGCAGTTAAGGGGATGGATCTAGCTTCAGAATTGCATTCAGCGCGATATTTTTGGTTTAGAGCTAACGGTGGAATACATAAATATGGCCAGAGAGAAACAACAGAGCCGTATCTTCTTCGCCATGAGAAAAGGAAGGCAACACTTTATAGCTGGACCAGTTCGAATCAGGATAGCACGGGTCGATTCGATGCTAGGGTTGCAAGCGGCAAGCCACGAGAGCCCGCGGAAGCAAAATTTAGTTCAAACTAGACAAATTTTGTAGAAAAATTGAACTAAACTAACAAATTTTTCCTACGAAGGGAGACAAATCGAGCGCAGCTTTGCAACCCTAGTAGATGCCTTGTTCTTGCGTTTCATGGCTAACACCTGCGGTCTGGAGCCTAGAAAAGAGATCACTGTTAGTCTGCTATCTCGTTTTGCACCAGCGCAACAAATTTGGCTCATTGCTTGGATTGTTATATCCAGAATATTGCATGGGAAAAAAATGCAAGAAAGAAGCTTGTAACCCAATTGGCGGTAGACACGAATTAGCTTCTAACATCAGAACCACATTGTGCATGCGCGGTCTCAACCATCTGGGGTTCCATTTGCACTGTTGCAGCACAATTTATTTACACTGCAATTTGTATGTGATGAGTCCCTGGCTTACCTACATATTGTGTGATTACTCTTAATTGTATCATATTAAATCTTGATCGCAAGGATAACGAAATATGATCCCACTTCCATTACAAGATTGACTGTCATACTAAATAAATATGTACATATCCTAAACCAACTAGCGTCTCTTTTTTCTCAGATTTTTGGGGAGGCCATTCGATTTGTTTGCCGCTGACATGTGTCCTCTCATTACATCTGTGTGCGTTTCTAGTTAAAGTGTAGCATTTTGTTATGGTGGACCAGGCATGCATGCTGCTTCTACATGTTCTTCTTGGCCCGTATATTATTGTCATGGGAATAATAGCGTCGCTCCCTTTTGTGTGTCCTTATCCCGACCATGCCTCAAATTTGCACACACACCTAATCCCCATAGTCACATCTATGCATGTATCATTGATTTTTAAATTTTTTATATTTTTTTTGTTTTTTGTATCATTGTTTTTTGTTTTTTGTTTTTTCCTTTACACTCATTAATTTTCTTTTCTCTATGCAATCATCATTATTTCTTTTGTCCTGGGATGTTTTGGAGCTGATATGCCACGTTACAACCATTCATACACGTTAGCTCCTTTTTGTCCACCACTGGTCTTTCCTCAGATTTCTAGAGAGAACATGTCCAGCATCAACCGCCTCACCTTCTCTTATATTCCTCTCTCTCTCTCTCGTCGTCCGGGTGGAGCCGGCATGGGCGCGGCGCGGGGTGGCCGGGGCCTGCACAGGGGATGTCGCGTGGAGGAGTCCGGCGCGGGCGCAGCCTGAAGGACGCGCCGGTGAGGAGAGGCACAGCCTCGCGGCTGGCCAGAGGAGAGAAGGCAGGACATGGATGGAAAAGGAGGAGGCCAGAGCGGCGCGGCCGACTCTGCTGGTGAGGAGGCGTAGACACGAACGCGGCCAGGGGAGGTCGGGTGGAGGCGCCGCCGGCGATGAGACATGCCCGTGGGCACGTGGGAGTTGCGTCGGCCCCGCCGGACGCGCAGGAGAGGAGTCTGGACACGTGACCGAAAGCGGAGGAGGCCAACCGCGGGGGGAGCTACTGGAGCGCACGGACAGAGGAGGAGAGACTCCCTCACGAGCAGTAGCCGGCGAGGACCCGTGGGAGCCGCCACAACCTCCAATCGACGGCGAGGGCGCCGTGATTCGAGGGGGCAGGCGGCGGACGGTGGACGACGGAAGCCTGAGCTCGCCTATCGTTCTTTCCTCCCCAGTGATGCCTCATCACGGTGCTGCTACAACGTAGCCGCCTTCATAGCCAGCGTGGGCGGCGGTGCGGGCCGCTGGCATGCGCCCCGAGGAGGGATAATCTCCCGCAGGAGACCGCCATATCTCCTGCAATCGCTCCTCCTCGTGGCGATTTGAAGCAGGGACGACTGCGGATTGCGGAGGCGAGGAAAACCTTGCCCGCCTCAAATTTCTCTCATTGCAGCCGTCGTCGCCACAGCTCCCAGCTCCACCGTTGATTGGTGCCTTATTGTGTGTTGTTTTCCTTGATGTAGGCAGTCCGCCCGTCGTGGTGGTGCTTGCCGGCGGGTTCGGCCTACTTCTGTGTCGCCTCATCTGTCTCCGTGTCGGCGTCGATGTTGCTGCCGTCGCGTCTCACGTCTGTGGTGGGCGGTCTAGCCCTTTTGGCACTGCGTATTCGAGGCGTGATAGGCCTTCAGGTCATGGCGCCAGGGCCGTGGGCGCTCTGTTCGGTTTGCCATTCCTCCTTCTCCGCCCGTAATTGAGCCGTCTTTGCGTACACAGGGCCTCCTCTCCACCGGCGCCTGCGCCACAGCTTCTCTCGTGGACTAGGGTAAGGTGCTCCATCTCCAGTCCTTACAGTTGTTCTCGGTTGCTCCGATTCTTGGGCAAAGCTAGGTATGCGTCCCTCAGCCTGATCGATTCTTCACCTATTGTTTGGGTTTCTTCAGTTATACGCGTTCTTGATTTTTTTTCTGGTTTTGGCACCACCATGGCTCCTAGCTCTAGCCGAAGCCATAGCAGGTGCCCCGCCATGACCGCAGCCGCTAGGTGTGCCCCTTCGCTCGACCTTATGCTTCCGCCATCGCTCGATTCTAGCGGCCCCTATTCTCTGAGGTGCCTGCAGCCCATGTGCCGCTGTTGAGAGTGTCGGACTTCCGCTGACAAGCACATTTTCTCCGGCTTGATCTGGTCATTTCTTGCCGACTTCTTTTTCCTCTCTTCAATTTAGTCAAGTCAATTTCTGTATTGCTACTCCACTATGTGTGAGTTGAGAGATATATTGTTTCTTCCCTACGATAAGTGTGATTGGAGTATTGTTTTCCTGTGTGATATTCGTACGGCAATGGAATAATTAACGATATGACTAGGTGTTATTTTTCCTCAATTCTACTTGGCAACTTCAGTTCAGTTTTGATTTATGTCTACAGCTGTACACTTATGTTTCACAAGATAGGTCTATTTTCCAGGACATCTAAAGTATATGGTACGTACTTTGCTAAGAATTTAGGAACATGCTAATTAGACATTGGTTCATTGCATCTGCCTTCAGGCTTTGGACTATACTTTACTAATTAACAGCGCAGTTTTGTTCTTGCTACATCATGGATACATGTTCTTCTCTTTTGTAGCAAGTTTTTGGTGGAACGATTCTTGTTTATCTAGGTGCACATCCGCATGTTCAATCATGCAAACAGGATGACTGAACTTTCTGTCACTTATTGAAGCACCAGAAGGCAGTAGTGTATGTACTACTGAATTGGGGATTCACTCTCACATTACCGAGATCTAATTAATTGATCATGTGGTCTTCTCATGCTTAAATTTTTGGAGTATTTAAGGATGTACTATTTACCTCATTATTCGGTTGACAGATTTTTGTTGAAGACTTCACCAAAAGGTAGCTTTCTTCTTGCTCTGATAATTAAATCCTGCATACGAGCAAATTGATTCAGAGCACAGGTAAGTTAATTGTGATGGTTGAACACATCCCAGTGTAATTTCTATTGTCTGTATTTGTGCAGAGCTAGGAAGAAAGTGGTATTTTTATCCGGTATAAGTAGTCATTATTTCTTCACAACGTACATGTACAGTTGTAAAGAGAATTATTAAATGCATGTGACTGTGTGTGTTTTATTTTACACTCTCTTGCCACTCTTTTCACACCGAACCCGGTGGCTCCTGTGAATGTTTTAAACTTATTCTAGAAAGGAATTTTATAAGTATATGGTGAAAAATATTTGGATTTACTTCTACAGAGTACTTATAAATCTTATGAATGGAGTAATATTTATTTCATTTATGGTGAATTGGTCAATTAGTTTAGTTGGTCCTTTGTGTTCCCATGAAGTAACAGAGTTTTTGTTGTTCCTTTTGTGCCGTGAGAAACTCCACTTATTTAATTGAGGTGGCCCAGCCGGGGGGTGGTGATTATGTCTTCCATTTTGGAGGATGTTTTCTTGGCTTCTATTCAATTCTTTCGTTTTGATTGGAAGTTCCATATCTCTGAAGCTGTTGGGTACCAAGGGAGCAAAATTCTGTTACAATATCTATGACTATAAACTTGGAAGTCCAGCTTGGTACCTTTTGGCTATGTATAGCAAGACACTTGGCTATTGTAAGGCAATTTAACCAATATCCAGTTAGTTAGTTCTCTCAGATTCACATAGGGCTACCCTTACAAGACAACAATAGACTGGTAGTGTTATCTGCCACACTAATCAGAAAAAATTGTTGGCACTGTTAGAAATAAAACAATTATTGTGGTCTCTGACCGAAACTTTTACTCAGATGCATTACAAGGAACCATGTTACCTATGCTACTTCTACACTACCACTGTGCCTTGGTGACATCAGCGCCAAGTTTCTCTAATTAACTGCTTCTTTAATATTTTTTTCCTAAAACGTTCCTATGTGTGATGTTGTGGTTCAGAACAAAGTTTAAAGTTTCATTACCCAGCAATACTTTCAGTAGGAAGTAACAGAGGAGTTTGACCAAGTGCAGCCTGCATAACACTTGAAGACGGCAGATTAGTTGTTGATTATCTCGCATTCAGCAAGTGTGTATAGCACATCAGGGATACATCACTCCACATTGAAATGTCAGCGAATACGAACTCTCTTTTTTTCTTTGGTGAAAACATGAATTCTTGGTGTACGATTTACTCAGATACATCCTTAGTTGGACCATGCTTCTTTTGTTCAAGCATTATTCTACTAATTGATCCTTACCTAACAAATAGGTAATGTAGCTCAACAGGGTTGATGATAATTTATCTGGACGTCTCTTACAGATGACAATTACTGTTTTTATTTCGATAGGACACGTTAGTGCTACATATCAATATCTAATTTAATTTAGTAGACCCAAATTCTTTTAAAGTTGGTATGTATAAGAACAAACATCTTTACAAGATCATGGTCCATACTTTTACAATTTCTTAAAAGTATATGCATTGGCATAATAAGATAGTGTCGAAGCTGTGTCAGCATTATTTGTATTTAACGGATACACTATTTGTTGCAACTAATATATTGTAAAACAACTTCCCGTAAACACAATTAAACAGACATTTCCTGATAGGATCTGGCATTATTTGTACTATTGTTATTGTCTAAAAAAGGAACATGATACCTCATTATTGTTGCATCGTGGTTGCCACCAACATAGCTCAATACTTTTAGGTTTGAAAGGCATTTCTCACTTTGCGTACACATATGCGTATTTTGATGTATACAAACGGTTGCTTTCCATATTCGTATTCATATATGAACTCGTACTAAATTACATTATTTATTGGATACTAATTTTGATGTATGCGGAGAGCAGGTTAGTATCTAAGAAGGTGCAGCTGCTAGATGCATCACTGGCTTGGCTATGAGGCCGTAAGGTTGACTATTTTGTTTTATTAGTAGAGAATTCACTATCATAGTGAAGAAAAATGAAAATCTGTATAGGGTTGATGGATTCATAGAATGATATTTTCTTGATTGTATTATAGTAGACTAAATCCTGTTAGATTGCATATATAGAGCAGTCGAACTCCAAACGGGTATACGATCCTGATATATGATGGTCCTAAACTTCAAGTGGGTTCCTTTAACGCAGATATATTTAGACGTGAGTCCTCCTCCACGTGCTCGCACGACCGGCCATCCCCGTATGCCGTATTGGCTGGCCTCCTCCATGTTCGCATCAAGGCGCAGGGCGGTGAACCCCCTCTTCTACACGGGTTTTCTCCCTGACCCAGACCCCCGATTCAGAAGTTCGATTTGGGGATTTCAGTGTCTTTTCTCCCCTGGATGCAGGCCTCTGATGAGAGCCCGATTATTTGGGAATAGTGTTTGAGTTCAGCTGCTGGTTTCCAATTCGACTCACTAGGGAATATTTGGTTTTACTGTTGCTACCGCTGTGGTAGTTTCCCGCAGGTCCCACCATCGGACTGTGACGATGACTCATGGTGTTGATCTAGCAGATCGGCATGCTCTGAATTTACATCAGTAGAACACCTATATGCATAGGAATTGGAGATCAGACAATTGTTAGTGTTCCCCTCATGCACAAGTCAAGACCTCTGGCTGAAATTCTGTATTTTTTGGTATGATCAAATTTTACCAATCCAATGAAACTTGATAATCATGCTAATCAGAACCAAGCATGTTTCACCCAAATGTATCCTAAAATTGGTACAATAACCATGGATATATCATTTCAGTATTTAGTTAGGGAATAAATGAAGAACTGCTTCCCTAATAGTTTGTTGAATAGTATGAATGACGGCATAATTAGTACTGTAATCCACGACTTCAAGGTAACTAAACTATTCACTTAGATGTGCTAGCTCTGCCTGACATAAACATGGCCGGGTCTCTCATGTTTTTTTTGTTTTTTATGTATTTTTATATGTAATTTACCTTAAAAGAAGCCTTCTGATTTACTTGGTTTCACTATCTACCTTAGTTTTATTTTATGAAATAGATTATTTTCTAAAGATCAGTCAAAATGACAAAATGGACATATTTGTCATGATAGATGAGCAACTCCCTCCATTTCAAAATATAAGAAATACTGGTTCATCTTTGCTATTGAGAACTTTTATGATATTTGGCTTGGAGAGTGCACTTGTCTTGAGATCATGTTTTTATGTAGTATTTGGCTGAAGCTGATCGAAGGTGATCTTCGTATAAAATTTCTCTTACATGAGCTTACCGATTGATGTTTCTTTTCTGCTTACTTTTTAGTTGGATCAATTATCTTACTCTTTGGTGATGTGTTCATTTTCCCCTATTCTCCCTGAAAATAGTACTATGTTTTTTTGTAGCAACAAACGCACATGTTCCTGACATAATCAACGATAAGCTGGTGGTTGTATAGACCTTGATATCGTTTCATGGGGGCATGGTGTGTTGCGTCTTTTTTGCTCATGGTGGGTGTGCAATGCACTCAAGGTTCACAATTTCAGTGTGAGTTGATGAGTAGACTTGGATAAGTATTACAGCAAGATTGTCCATGAGAAGTTGGTGTCTATAACCCGTGTTGTCTCATGTATCTTTTGCTCTTCCTATGTAAAACCTCTGAAAAGCAGATGTAAGAAGTGCATGTTTAATGCTTACTGTGTTATATTCTGTTGTATACATATTCATTGATGCATGTCCAATTGCAGATAACTTGACTTGCATCGGTTAGAACAGGTTTCACTTGTGCCAACATATGTTTGTTCTTTGTACTTACAATTGTTTTATTGAGTTGCCTTTATCTTTAGATTCTATGAGTATCTGCATTTCTATTACTTATTATTTTACATGCTTCCATAGGCTGTTACTTTTAGTTAACTTTTTTTGGTTTTTTTTCTCTAAGATAACCACCCCTTATACATTACAACAGTCATTTGTGCCATCGCCACGCTCATTAGATGCAGCAATATCTACCCTATGGACAGGCAGATCATTCATTGATCTCTGAAACAAACATACAATAGATACCTAGGCTGAGAGCACCCAGCTATATAACATGCCAGTTTCGCCTATTCAAAATGACACAATACCACAAGAGAGCAACACTTGACAATGATTATCAAACGTGGAACATTTGTTTAAAATAAAGACAGTGATATGTGTGTTCAGCTTATCCCTACACTTGAAAATAATGTAATAGATCTCATAGCGACAACAGGGGTGCGGCGTGCCGCCGCGCCAATCCCAGCTAGTGGCATTTATTATGGATCGGAGAGAGTACATGTTTTATTATGGCTGGGAACCATCACTACAAGGGATCTATACCGTAGCGGCACTATTTTGGTGTCGTAGAGACACTTTTATTGTCTTTACTTACTTATAGAGGAAATTTACACATTGTCTCAAAAGTGTTGATATGGTCAGTGTCTCTATGGGGTAAGGACACTAGTAATAATGCCTATACATCTTATAAGACACAATAAAGAGGCATTATATAATGTCTCTGCATGTAGAGTAAAAATATCATGAGAAACATGTCAAAAGGAATCCTTAAACTCTTGACCTTGATGATAAAGACTTGTTCCCCTAACCATCTCAACCTTCCACAAGATCTTGTTTGTACGTGGAATGAACTTCTTTTCAGTATTGCACATCAGGAGTAAAACATAAAACAAATGTCTCTAGACAATAAGAAAAATGTCTCAAATAGTGTCTTTACATAAATTATAAAGACATTTTACAATGTGTCTCAATGATTGCGTGTAATAACTTTTTTTGAAAATTTAGAATGCCTCAAAAGTTGTCTCTAGAATGAAAATTCCATTCCTTCAAAAACATTTCTTAACTGATGTCTCTATATAGGTGTCTCAAAAATTGTCTCTAAATGATGCAAAATGTCTCTATGTGATTTTTGAAGAGACAAAATAGGAAGTGTCTCAAGGAGCATGTCTCCATGGTAGGTTTTTGTTGTAGTGAATATAATTTGGACTGGACGTCGGAATCAAGTTGACACAAAATTTCAAACAATACTAACTTTGAATATATTTCTAAATTATAAAATGTCATGCATTTTTAACTTCGATTGAAAAACACTGATGAAACTCGATCTGATGGTCTATCTGATGGTTTCATTTCTTCTCTGATCTACTAGCAAGAAGCAAGAAAGCAGGTAAAAATGCATGTGGTCGATTTTGGGATGACCGGTTGATCATGTATGTTTACAGCCAGAGAAGACCACATGTAGGTTAATCCGCTCAAGTAACTAATTTGAGAGCTACTACTGTGATGTAAGAGTACTACTTGGCTGGTTACATCAAGACTGCTTAACTAGAATGAAGAAAATTTCGTCGAAATTTCGAGTGAAATTCACGAAATTATCGACTTTCTATAGGGAACGAGAAAATGTAATTTTGGTCAAAATGTTCATTCAAATTTGATTCAGGGTTCTATTCCTAGTTATGGAATTAATTCTTTATGAAAATATTTAAACACCATAAATTTGAATTTGACCAAAATATTTTTATTTATCATTTGAAATTTCATAAATTTCTCAAAATTAGTGTATCTCGTTCAGGTGCGAAACAAATTGCAAAAACGAAATGTTCAACCCTTGTGCCCAGTAGCAAAATGCTGAAATATTAAACTAGCAATGTTCACTAGCCTTTGTGCCCAATATGGGAGTAACTAGCTTACCTTGACCTCTGGTACCAGTAGTTTTGTGTATCAATATGGCCAATATGTATGCAACTTGTTTCTGGAATGGGTGGTATCGTGAATGAGTGCAAGTGCGCAGCAACACAGGGCTGCTGCACCATTCTGCCTCGAAAGAAGGTATCTGAAAGCTGAACTCTTTTATGGTAATCGACCGTGAAGCCAATTGGCGCCTAATATCCATGTGACTCTGCACATGGGCAGTCTCAAACAATACTACGGTCTTATCCACTAATAAATGTAGTTTTGCTGCAATTTGTACACGGTCTTCCTCGCCCACTACACAAGTAATTGGTACCAACATGACAGAATTGAAGGAAAATACTTGCATAATGGAAAGGGCATCATCCCAGCTGCGAAAAAGAAAGGCTTCGGATGCATTGAGGTTGAGATTCATACAAAAAACATGTTGTTGATTCAGATGAATTGAGTTAGAGTATGTCCTTGTATGGCCAGGTGAGTTTACTCTTTTTTTTGCCCACTACAGGGAACCTAGATGATCTTTAGTTCTACCTAGCAAAAGGTGTTTTTCTGTTGTACATGTTATATACAGAAATGAATGCCAGTTTGATGTAGAGGCCCGGGGTACGATCTCCTTTTTGAAAAAATATACAGAAATGAATCCCTAGATTAATGCACGGAGCTTTCATTTTTACTCGCAGGATTAATATTCAATTTTTACTACTCCCTCCGATTTATATTACTTGTCACTGAAATAGATGTATTTAGCACTAAAACATGTCTAGATAAATCCATTTTAGTGACAAGTAATATGTATCGGAGTGAGTATCAGGATTGGTCTACAAGTACACAAGAATGTACGGACCAGTTAATCATCTGTCGTCATTAGAGACTTGCTAGCAAGAAGCATGTAAGATTCATGTGCCTGAGTATTGCCAATTGACGGCCACTCTCTAGAGAAGACCAGCTATAGGTTTACCGGCTCAAATCAGTACCATGGTACCGTGACTTGAATGAGTTAGTAATATCAGAGCCACTCTTCTGATGTGTGAGAGTACTACTACGAAACTTGGCTGGCTACATGAGTACCACTTAACTGGCCCTTTCGTCGGTCTATAAAGTATCAAATGGATGTTTGCTAGCTCTTGTGCCTGACATTGCAGTGGTTAGCTTAGCTTGCATCTAGTACTTGTAGTTGTTTGCATCAACCTCTCCGGGATATGCAGAATTTTGTCTAGGAATGGGAGGTATCGTGTATGAGGGCAATACGTACCGAGTTTCTGATGCGGTCGCTGAGCACTATCAGCGACAGTCTTGCCACGCCGAGCATTAGTGTTTAAAGTTCAGTGTCATCAGGGCATTGTTGCTCGTCGGTCTGTTGTCGGCATCATCAAGACTTTATTTGGTTATCAGTTAGGTTTAGTTAGGTTTTCAGTTAGGTAGTTAGACGATGCTGGAATATTTTAGCTTCTGATTGAACTCTCTATTCTCGTAAAGTGCGCGCATCAGGGACCCGGCAATAACTTATGTGGATACTATGTTTGCGAGTTTATTCGCAACACGATATGTGCGACGGGCCAAGCCGCACTAGAACAACTTAGAGTAAGTAAACAAAGTCCACAACATTATTTTATTACCATCAATTGTGTTGAGTTTTATTCTTATATATATATTGACCCCATTCTTCATATATATTCAGATCGAGCGGATGCGACCAACTCCTACCATTTGACCGCATCTGAGCCATTCAAGAGGAATTGGCGGGGTTCATACTTGATGAGTCGTCGCCTGGCGGAGAACTCTTTAGATATCCACCAAAATGAACGTTGTATATATGCTTTAACGTGTTTGTCTTGTACTTGATGCTTCAACGTTTACGGAGAATACCACACAATGACGATGTTTGTGTATAAAAATAGTTGCTTAATTATTCATGTACTCATATGTACCGATGATGATGTATGTGTATACCGTTCCCGATAGATTCCCCCTCCTCCCCCCTCCCGCAGAAATACGCCCAGAACGGGGCAGAGGCAGAAGTCTGTCGTGGCAGAGATTTATGCCGTTTTCCTGTCGCGGCAGAGATTTAGGTCGTTTTCCTGCCGCGGCAGAGAACCTTTAACACCGGTTCGATTCTGACTGGTGTTAAAGGGGGAGCCTGCGGCAGCCCGTCGCCACCCTTTAACACCGGTTCGTATAAGAACCGGTGTTAACGGGGGGGCCCTCTAACACCGAACCCTCAACAGCGGTTCTACAACCGCTGTTAGAGGGCCCTCCAAACCGGTGTTAGAGGGGGGGGGGTCTGCACTAGTGTCAGTTAGTTAGGTTTTCAGTTAGGTAGTTAGACGATGCTGGAATATTTTAGTTAGGCGATGACGTGGCTAGAGGATCAGGGACGACATTGCAGACAAGCCTAGTCCACATGCCGAGAGATTTGATGGGATCACACAAGTCGTTCGGATTGCAAGCGCATTTAGTTCAGATTGCTGCAAGTTCAGAATAAAAGGAATAGACCAACAAAAAAACAGTGGGACATTAGCTACACAAAAAAGTATGGAGTAATGAATTGAAGTTTTCTAGATCTTGTGTTGTGCCCCCATATTGCAGCTCTCCCTATAGTAGTTGCTTGCAACAATCTCGCCGGTATATGAGCAACTTGATTTTGGAATGGGTGGTATCATGAATGAGACTTTAGCTTCTGATGTCGCTGCTGAGTACAATTAGTGACAGTGAGGCCACGCAGGAGCACCCGCGTAATGCTGATTTTATGACACCGTCCATGCCGACACACTTATACACGATGCCATCCTCCTTGACCAAGCTCACTACAGGAAATAACTAAGGCGCCGACGGCCGGCCGGCTACGCCGACTGCCAAATATCGGGACCGTTCGGCATAGCTTCCTTCCTGGCCGTCGGCGTAGATGACGGTGCCGACGGTAGCCGTCGGCGTAGTAGAGAGGGTTGTGCCGACGGCGGCCCTCGGCGTAGGTACAGCCCTCGGCGTAGCCTTAGTTTAGACACGGCGATGAAAACGACGTTAGGTAGACAGGTTGTGTCGACAGCGTGGCCGTCGGCACAACTTTTTGGAAAATTTTGTTTGGTCTGTGCCGACGGCTAGGGCTTCGGCGTAGGCCTCCAGATTTTTTTCCTTTTATCTCATTATTTTTTGAAAAATTATAACTAAATCATTCTAATTCAGAAAAATACAAATAATATATCAAAATTTGCAGAAAAATAAGATCTATCTATCTACACTCAAATATTACACATTTATAAAAAAATTAAGTGAAACATAAAATATTATATATACTTTAAAACAGGCATCATAAATTCAAAAACGATCCAAACAACGTGAAACCTTCACGTGGTGTCATATTATGTGACATAGTTAGAAGAAAAAATATTAAACTTGGTATATTGATTATGTCTCAAAAAACCTTCACAAAATGACCTATCTCGTTCGAGGTTTCTTGCCTTTCTGGACAAATGACCAATGTTATGGCTAGAATGAAGGCATAGTTTGTGATAATGTGTCTATATTGTGCATAAGTGTGCATCATGGGATGAAGAACAATGTTTCAGAAGGAAGTTTTCCTTTTCGTCGCACCAAAAAGCTGTTTTCCATTTTTCGAGTGCAAAAAACAGATGGTTTTGTGAAGCAACCACTGACGAGGTTTAATCTCGTCAATGCCCATTGTTATGGACTTGAGTTTTGGAGAAGATGGGGATGCTGGAGATCATGGAACGGTTAACAGACAAGAAACCAGGGGACACGAGATTTACCCAGGTTTAGGCCCCCGGAGGGAAAACCCTACTCACGCTTGCGCTCTTGATTCTGGCGGAACCGAAGGTTCTGGTCTTGTGATTCGATCTGACGTAAGATGCGTATGCGAGAGTATGAGTCGAGAGATCTAGGACGTGCTCTCCTGGCCTTTATATAGACTTAGGCAGGTCTCGGGCATAGTCCTAGTCGGTTACAAGTTTTAGGGTTTTACCCCTTTGAATTTCCTATCTATGCTAGTCTTGCTCTCCAAGGATCCGAAGGCGTCATGGGCCTTGGCCACCCGAAAATCTTCACGGGCCAGCGTATGTCTGCTGTGGGCCCTCCTTAGGCTGGACCAGGTATGCTGAAGTCACGTACCCGTAGGGTATAACAATGTCAGTAGCCTCCGAGTGATCAGTCGAATCGTAGATTCGGCTGAGGACTCTTCAGTCCTTCGGGTGCAACTATGTGTTAATAATATATGTGTGTAGGGATTGTTGATACGTGCCTGACTCACCCGACGGATCAGGGTCAGTTAACTGTCTTAGGACGAAACAACACGATCTTCTTCAGGTTCGAGTCCCTCAACTCGGACCTGGAACATATGCTGGCGTAATTCGACTCAGGCCGCGGAGGACTTACATGAGTGGAATTCCAGTGATTTTAATTGATGTACCCAACGCGTCCGTCGGGATTTTTCATCGCACCTGCTGGCACGGATTCATACTAGCAGAGCGCAGTCGTGTGCGTTGCCAGGCCATCAGATGAAATCTGCAGGTCTTATCTTTGCGTCGCAGACGCAGCATCTGAACATTTGTCACCACTGAGGTGCTTCGGGTGGCTAAGGAGATCGTCACTCACTCAGCATTTTGTTGGGGCAGAGTTGCCAAAAAGTTTTTGCGTGCTGATCCGAAAGATCGCAGTCGAAGATTTCATAGGGTGCGCGACCGGTATCCTATGGGAGTAGCTCAGTGTCTGTTGAGTCGTGACTCGGCGAGACTTTAGTTCAAGCATTGTTCAGTCGTTAAGTCCGTAGGACTCAAAAAATTTCGGATGCTTAAATTCATCCTCCCTATGGGAGTAGCCCCCGAGTCCGTAGTGGAGTCGTAGACTCGACGTAGGACTCGAAGAAATACTTTTGTCTTTATTCATCTTCCGGGTGCGCGGCCAGCGCTCCTGATAGGAGTAGCCCCCGAGTATTTAGTCGAATCGAAAATTCGAGTGAGTACTCTTCCGGGGAATTGTAGTTGGTGCTAGTATAGCCTTTGATGACATCAGTGCTGGCGATCGATGACCTCAAGCGTCTGTTACGCCAGAGATGACTTGACTGGACGAAACGTGGGTCCCACTTGCTGACTTTGAATTGACCGGTCACGCGCGACGTGGAGATAATTACGGTGTCTCCTCGATTTCCGCAGCGTAGTGGGCGTGGTAACGACGGTTCGTTGTGATGTTGACGTGTACGGTCGGATCTGCCATTGGCGTTAGGTCTTCGATGGACGGCTGCGTGCGTCGCCTTCGCTGTTATAATCATTGGGGAAAGCCGCGGTTTGTTTTCACCGCATCAGTTCTTGTTTTCACTGCCTCCTTGTGCTCTAGCGATTCTTGCTGCGCGCTGGGATTTCCTTCCACATTTCCGTCGTCGTTTCTGCGTTTTCACCGCCGGCGCCGCCATAGCACAATGGGGAAACCAAAGAAATCGTCATCTGCGGTTGGGACCAGCGCCGCCGGAGGAAAAAAGGGCACCACCGCTACCCGTGTCACCGATGGTGGCTGGCGGCGATCAGAGACGCGGGAGAGCGATCTCCGCAAGCTTCGTGAGCGGGGCCTGATCCCGCAGGATAGGGAGGCCGTCAAACTCCCCGGCAATGAGGTAATCCCCCGTCCCCCATCTGGGTATCGGGTTATGTTTCTCGCCTTCGTTATGCGTGGGTTTTCTTTTCCAGTCCACAACTTCCTCCGTGGACTGCTCTTCTTCTATGGGATTCAGCTTCATCATCTGTCTCCCAATTCTCTTCTCCATATTGCGTGTTTTGCACTTTTTGCGAGTGCTGGCTTGGCATTGAGCCGCACTTCGGCCTCTTCCGGAAGCTCTATTTCGTGAAGAGGCAATCTGGTTCGGATGGTGTGTATCCCATTGGGGGTTGCATCATCTCCCTTAGTCCCAATCTTTTCTTCTTTTCTTTTTCCATGTCCGAATATGTCCAGTACTGGCGGAGGCGATGGTTTTATATCCGTGACTCCGTAGTGCCCGGGCAAGATTTTGGTCTTGTTCCCTTTGACCCCTCCCAAATGATTGAGCGGAAAAGGTCTTGGAAAAACCAAATCTTGGACGGTGAGGTGGCAGAGATAGAGGCCCTTTACCGTCGGGTGGAGGACCTCCAGCTGATTCCGGAGAAGGAGGTGAACGGCGTGGACATCATCCGGACTTTTCTTGAGCGTCGGGTGCAGCCTCTCCAAGCGAGGGTGCACCCGATGTTTCTTTATTCTGGGCGCCGTGAGACGAGGGTTTCAGCTGAGAAAATGTCCGAGGGGGATCTTGACAGGGCCCTTCGCGCGCTGCTGAAGTTCAAAGCCGGAGAAGAAATCCCGGGGAAGTCGCTAACTCCTCCATTTTATTCGACGTTGGCCGTACCGCAGGTGTAGATTTGTGCACGTAGTGCTTTTTGTCGGCTGTGTATTTATTTCCTTTGTTTGCTAACAAAGTTCCTTCTGATTTTGCAGAGCTTCAAAGTGCCGGGCATGGTACCTCCATTGCCCGAAAGGTATCCGAATAACCCGGATAATGAAGTGGTTGATTCCGTGTCCGAGCTGCCGTCGGCGCGATCTCCGGCGGAGGATGCCGACGAGTCGAGTGAGGACCATACGCGCAAACGATCACGGAGCTCCAGCGAGTCTTCGGATGCCTCGACTCCTCCGACTCCCAGAAACCCTCTGGGCCTTGAGCGTCATAGTGGCGGTCATGGAGGTTCTTCTTCTCCCATTCCTGCCATTCCTGTGTGGGCTGTAGCGCCGCACCCACCAGCGAAGCGGAAGAAGGAAGAGAAAAAGGAGGAGAAGAAGGAAGAAAAGAAGGAGGAGAAGAGAGCCCGAATGACTCCTTCTGTCTTCGACCTGAGCTCACTGGGCTCGTAAGTTTCTTGTTGTACTATTGTCCTTTTTCCTTCATGATTGTTGCGCTTGTGCTGATTGGTTCGTATGCAGGCATTCCTCCCACGATTCCTCCAGTGATGGTGCGCGGGAGATGATGGGGGAGTCGAAAATTGCGTCGCCTCCTCCTCAGACGGTGGCGACTTCGGGTGGCGCGGCTCCGGATCCTCCGTTGCAGGAGGTGCGGGTGGTTGCGCCTCAGAATTTCGCAGGCGGGCCTTCGGAGTCGCCATCATAGCATGTAAGTTTCTCTGCTTCATGTCACGGGGGGAGCCCCCGAGTGTCTTCGTGTGCGAATTTTGTTTTTACTCTTTTGTGTTGGGCGTAGCCCCCAAGTCCTTTTTCCTTACTTGTGTTTCTTTTTTCTGTAGCCTTTTGTTTAGGAAGCCAGGAGACTGGTGCAGGAGCGCCTAGCGCTGGAGGCTAGCCTTCGGCAGCTTCAAGGTACTTATTTGCTGTTTGGTGCTTTTTCCGGTTATTCTGGTCCTGCTTGCTGACGTTTGCTTGTTTTGAATGCAGATGAGCACAATACTTCTCTCCGTGAGGTCGACGCTCTCAAGAAGAGCCTTGGTCAATCGGAGCAGAAGGCCGAAACTGCCGTTGGCGCGAAAGAACGCCTCGAGCTAGAGATGACTAAGGAAGCCGAAGCGAAGGAGCGTCTGCAGCAGGAGGCCGCGGATCGTGAGGAGCAGCTGGCCACCGTTGCGGCTGCTCGTGAAAGAGAGGTGGCATCGAAGCTCATGGCTGCTGCCAAGGCTATTTCGGGTGAGTGCTAGATTTGTGCTTGTTTCTTCATGTCTCATGTCTTCTTCTGTGGTGCTTTCCTTCATGTCTTCCTTCTTATTTTCTGTCTCAGATGCCGCAGGCATCGAGTTCGGCCGCGGTGCTCTAGAGCACGGGAGTGCTCTAGATGATGCTACTATGGCGATCGAAGACCGCTGCAGCACCGTCGTCAGCTCCCTTGCCAAGGCGAAGGAGGTCCTTGGCCGCTTCTACAAGGAGCTTGTTCCTAAGGGCGCGGCCCTCGATGATGTGGATGCTCTGGCGGAGGCTCTGTCAGCCGAAGCGCCTGCGGCGTACAAGCGCAAGCAGAAGGGCATCGGCGCGTCCGTCGGGCTGGCGATGGCCTTGGCGGCTGGAGCGGAGCTGGATCTGCCCCAGATCACCTCCCGGATGCCGACGACTGCAGATGGATCCGAGGTAGCCTTTGCTGCCTACTCTGCTCGCTGCAAGCGATATGGGCCCAAGCTCATTGATTTGCTGTCTGAGTATGCACTGCGGCAGCAGGGCGGGGCCAAAGCTAGGCAGTCTGGCTCCGAGGCGACTCAGGGTGCCGCGTCTTAGGCGTTGTAGACGTAGGATAGTTTGTAGTTTGCTTTTGTTGTAAATATCTTGAAGAACACCCTCTTTGTGCCACGTAGTGGCCTTATATGTTTAATGAATTCTTCTGAGTTATGCTCTATCATTGTCTCGAATACGTGTTCCTTTCTTTTCTCTGCTATAGGTTCCTTGGTCTTGACTTCGCTGACACCCGTCCGCAATGCCGCTGCGACCATCTTTGGATGATTCCTCGCAACTCACTTTTCTTCGGATCGTGCGTAGTCCGGAGGAGTTGCTCGGGTCTGTGGTCATGCCGACGTTTGGAAGTCCAAGGCGGATCGTGGTGCAGCCGAGAGGGTACTTGATGGCGGAACTGGTTCAATTTATCGAGGCCTGCAATGTAAGTTGTTCTTTGGTTCGAGCTGTAGCTCAGTTCTTCGGATGGGCCTGCTGGCCTTACTCTTATTTTGTGCGGTTATCGCAGGTGCGAACCTTGCTCCGAGGGAAGAAAAGGAGTGTGTCGTTGTTCGGGTCAATTGCTTGACTCAACAGGACATGGAGGCTGGCGGCTTCTTCTGGATGGATCATGATCGCGCCATGGCTCTGGCGACGGTGCATGATCGTGTTCATCAAGTTTCGCGGGTGCTCCGCCAAGTGCAGACATCGCTTTCCTCGGTGTTGCACGTCATGTTCCCTTTGGATGTCGTACCGACAAGCCTTGCGGGTCTTCTGTCGAAGTTTCGGAACGTGAGCAATGTCAAGGAGTTGGTGCGGCAACAGCTCGTCGCAGGAGTGAAGGCTGCTTTGTCTCTTGTGAGGCTGCACCGGCCTGACGTAGATTTGGCTGTTGTGGCCGCTGGGCCACCTCTTCGGCCTGATGGTGGTGAGTGGGACATGCGCCCACATTACGCAGCTGTAAGGCAGTATGCCGAACAGGTCACATATTTGTTTGAGCAGCGTGCTCAGGTTATTCTTCAGAATAGGTAGTACCTGAAAAAAGAGATAGATGTAAAATTTGTATATTTCGGCTGGGCGTGTTGTGCCCTTTGTTGTAAAGGTCTGTTTGTTGTGAGCACGCAGTGCTTTGATTGAGTACGTGTCCTTTTTGTTTGCCTGACGTTGTCAGCTACTCAGGTGTACACGTTTGATCCTCAGTCGATGAAATCGTGAGGTGGGGGAGCCCCCGAGTGCGTATGTAGCATGTAGTAAAGTTGCAAAATAGCGAACTGAAGGTTTGGGTCGAGACACTTAGCTTTATTTATATTGTAATGGAGGAGGTACATTGTTCGGCTGAATAGCCTTGGCTGAAAGCCTTATTGAAAATAAAGGGGGTAGGTTGCTACGGGTAGAATCATCGCAGGTGCACGATGTTCCATGGGTTGGAGTATGCGACTCCAGACTCCGCGTGATTGAGGCGATAGGCGCCACCTGGGATGACTTCGGTGATGACATAGGTTCCTTCCCATGGTGAGTCGAATTTATTCGGTCGCTTTTGCTTGAGTCGCAAGACGAGGTCTCCTTCGACGAAGGACCTTGGGCGCAGCCGGCGGCTGTGATAGTTGCGGAGACTCTGCTGGTACACCGTTGATTGAGCTGCTGCTATGTCTCTTGCTTCGTCGAGTGTATCGACGGCGTCTTCTAGTGCAGCCGTGGATTTGGCTTCGCTGTATGCAACGACCCGAGGGGCCTGGTGGCGTACTTCGGCTGGCAGCACGGCTTCGGCTCCGTGTACCATGAAGAACGATGTGTAGCCGGTGGAGCTGTTTGGCGTAGTCCGTAAGCTCCACAGGACGGATGGTAGCTCTTTCGTCCAGGCTCCAGCTTTTTTTTCGAGTGAACTCATGAGGCGCTTCTTGATTCCAGCGCCGATTAGGCCGTTGGCCTTTTCCACTTGCCCGTTCGTTTGCGGGTGTGCCACTGAGGCGTACGTGATGTTGATCCCAAGGCCTTCGCAGAAGTCCTGAAATTCCTCAGAGATGAAGTTCGATCCGTTGTCGGTGATGATGTTGTGCGGCACGCCGAACCTGTAGACAATGGACTCGAAGAACTTGACGGCAGTTTTGCCTTTCTGGTTGGTGACCGGCATGGCCTCGATCCACTTGGTGAATTTGTCGACTGCAACCAGGAGGAAGACGTGTCCCCCTTTCGAGGATTTTGGCAGTTTGCCGATCATGTCGAGGCCCCATTGAGCAAAAGGCCAGGCTATGGGTATGGGTCTGAGCTCGGACCCAGGTGCGTGCGGTTTGTCGGCGAACCGTTGGCATCCGTTGCATCTTCGGACGATGTCCTTTGCGTCGCTCATGGCCGTTGGCCAGTAGAATCCTGCTCGTAGAGCTTTGGCGACAAGGGAGCGGCTGCCTGCGTGGTGGCCGCAGATGCCCTCATGGATGTCTTGGAGTATGGCCTTGTCGTCGTCGATGGTGACGCACCGTTGTAGTACACCCGTGATGCTGCGCTTGTACAGCTCGCCGTTGATGATGGTGAAGGCTTTTGACCGACGAGATATGCGCCGGGCATCTGTCGGGCTGTCAGGCAGTTCTCCGTTTATCAAGAACTGGAGGTATGGTCGTGTCCAAGTTTCTTCGACTGCCATGGCCTGCATTAGGTTGACCATGGCTACCTCTGTGTCCAGTTTTTCGGGTCCTTCATGTCCTTCGGGCAGCGTAGCTCCCGAGTGTTCTGCTTCTTCGGGTGAACCCTTGGGGAATTTCCGCTTGATGGATGGCACGCAGATCTGTTCGAGGAACACACCTGGTGGCACCTTTGCGCAAGTGGAGCCGATGTTGGCGAGTCTGTCGGCTTCCTCGTTGCTTTCTCTTCCGACGTGTCAAAGCTCGTAGCCGTCGAATTCTCCTTCGAGTGCGTTGTAGAGCGCGCGGTACGCGATCATGTTTTTGGCGTGTGCGTCGCACTCATTCATTGTCTGTTGGACGACGAGATTGGAGTCACCGTAGATGACCAGGCGCGTTGCACCGCATATCTTTGCTATCCTCATGCCATGGATGAGGGCTTCGTATTCAGCCTCGTTGTTGGAGGCCCGGAATTTCATCCGGAGGACGTACTTCATCTTGTCGCCTTGCGGGGAGGTCAGTATGACCCCTGCCCCTGCTCCGGCTTCGCGCTTGGAGCCGTCAAAGTGCATCGTCCATGACTGCGACATGTCTGGGGTGTCTGGCAGCTGCAGCTCCATCCAATGTACCAGGAAATCCGGAAGGACTTGAGATTTGATTGCGAGTCGCTTCTCGTAGACGATGTCAAAGGGTGACATTTCGATGCCCCACAGGGCCACGCGTCCTGTAGCTTCTGGATTATTCAGGATGCTATTCGGTGGTGCCTCATTGACGACCATCACCTGGTGCTCCTGGAAATAGTGGCTCAGCCGTCGAGCCGTCATGAACACGCCATAGGCGAGCTTCTGATAGTGAGGGTACCTCTGCTTTGTTGGTGTCAGTACCTCGCTGAGGTAGTAGATTGGGCACTGGACCCCGTGGGTCTTGCCTTCTTCGGGTCATTCGACCACGAGTACGGTGCTGACCACCTGGTGTGTGGCTGCTATGTATAGCAGCAGGGGCTCGCGCTCCTTTGGCGTAACCAAAACGGGCGAGGTGGAGAGAAGCCGCTTGAGGCTTTCGAATGCGTCGTTGGCTTCCGGCGTCCACTCGAATTTGCGCTGCGTGGCGGTGGTAGAATGGTAGGGCCTTCTCGCCCATGCGGTGATGAACACGCTTAGCGCCGCTACTAAATCCCCGCGAGCTGTTGGACGCCTTTGAGGTTTTCGGCTTCTCCATCGTCATGATGGCTCGATTTTCTTGGGTTCGCCTCGATCCTCACCGAGAGATGAAGTACCCAAGCGGTGACCGATGGGGCCTTGGGCGCATTTTCAGATTGAGCTTGATCCTGTAGCGATCAAGGTTGTCGAACGTCTGGCAGAGATCGTTGATAAGTGTCCTTGCCTCCTTGGTTTTTATTACTATGTCGTCGACATAGACTTGGACGTTGCGACCGATCTGGTCCTTGAGGCAGGCCTGCATGCATCGCTGGTACGTGGCACCTGCGTTCTTTAGCCCGAAGGGCATTGTGTTGTAACAGAATACTCCGAACGGTGTGATAAACGCCGTTTTCTCCTGATCTTCGACCTTGAGTCGAATCTGGTTATAGCCTGAGTAGTCGTCGAGGAAGGAGAGCTTCTCGCAACCTGCAGTCGAATCGATGATCTGGTCGATCCGAGGAAGGGGGAAATGGTCCTTTGGGCAGTGCTTGTTTAGTGACGTGAAGTCTACGCACATCCGCAGGATGTCCGTGTCCTTCTTTGGGACCATCACTGTATTTGCAAGCCACTCGCTTTCCTTGATTTCCCTGATGAAGTCTGCAGCGAGCAGTCTATTGATTTCCTTGCCGATAGCTTCAGCTCGTGGCTTCGACAGTCTCCGGATGGACTGCTTGACTGGTTTGGTGTCTGGAAATACATTGAGTGCGTGCTCGGCGAATTCCCTGGGAACTCCTGGCATGTCCGCATGACACCAGGCGAAGATTTCCTAGCGCTCACGGAGGAATTCGACGAGCGCGCCTTCCTATGCGGAGCTGAGGTCATTGGCGATCAGGGCCGTTTTGGAGGCATCCGTCGGATGGACCTGCACTTTCTTGGTTTTGACGGTGGAGTCGAAGGACATGTCAGGTGCGTTCTGCCTTGTGACTGGGGGTGCCCCATTGTCCGTCACCTCGCGGAGCCTTACAAGCTCGTCTTGCATGCCGAAAGACTGGGAGATTTTGTTGAAATCCCTGTCGCATTGGTCCGATCAGGTGAAGCTCCCGTGGACTGTGATGACGCCCCTTGGTCCTGGCATCTTGAGTAGTAGGTATGCGTAGTGTGGGACGGCCAGGAACCTTGCGAATGCAACACGCCCCAGGATGGCGTGGTATTGAGACGGCCAGTCCACCACTTCGAATTCGAGTCGCTCCTGCCGAAAGTTGTCCGGCTTCCCGAAGATGACGTCGAGCCCTATTTTGCCCAGGGGGAATATGCCATTCCCTGGGACAATGTCGTGGAACGTTGTGTCTGATTGTTCCACGCTGCATTGTGGGATCCGCATGGCTGTTAGAGTGCTTGCGAACATTAGGTTGATGCCGCTGCCGCCGTCCATGAAGACGCGACTCATCTCGAAGCCTCCGATCTGCGCCCCCAGCACCAGGGCAGCATGACCTGGGCGAGGATCTGGCAAGGGTGATCCGCGCGAGTGAATGTGATGCAGGACTCCGATCCACTGAGGTACTCAGGGATTGCAGGCGGAGTTGCCACGGCCAAGTTGATTTGCCGGGTGATTTTGTTCTGCACCCTATTCGTGGGGCGTCCCTTCTGGATCATATTTAGTGCTCCTTTCGGTGGGGGGTACCCGATCCCGGCGTTGTTCTGCGCTGGTGCGACTGGTTGGTTTGGGCCTCCAATAGGCGGCGGTGGAGGAGCTCCGTGTGCTACTTCACCTGGCGCAGGCGCGTTTCCGAACGCAGGGATTGGGGCTTGTTGCCTCATCTGCACCATGCTTTCGCTGAGTTTCTGGAACTCGCGGCAGTCCTTGAGCATGTGGCTGGCTTTCTTTTTGCCATCCTGTTTGTCGATGTAGAAGTGGATGGTGCATGGACCCGAAAGTTTGTCGAATGCTGAGGGTCCGTTGTCGCGGTCGCGGCGTTGCCACGACTGTGCTGGTCGTCCGCTGTCGCGGAAGTTTCCTCCGCGGTATCCTCCGCTGTTGCGGCTGTTGTCGTTGCGGCGGTCGGCGTAGCCGGCCGCGACCATGTCGGGTCCGTCGCGGTCCTCGTAGACGCGCGATCTCCTCTTGCTGCGGCGTTCCCGTCTTCGGCCGTAGTCGTCCTCTTCATCCGATTGTGCTCGGTGAATGCAATCTTCGCCGTCAGCCCACCTGTTGGCGATGTCCATGAGGTGGTCGAGTGTCTTGGGCTTGACGCGCCCAAGTTCCTCCTTGAAATCTTGGCTATTGACGCCGTCTCTGAAGGCGTCGATGGCCCTCTCCTCGGAGATATGTGCTGCGGAGTTCTTGGTGGTAGACCAGTGTAATATGTACGAGCGAATAGATTCGCCCGTTCTCTGAGTGCAGGCTCGCAACTCTTCGATTGAGGCGGGCCTCTTGCTGGTGCCCTTGAAATTTTGGATGAAGTTGTAAGCTAGCTCCTCCCAACTTCGGATGGATCCCGATGATAGGTCCGAGCTGACCGCGCGCGCTGTCACGCGGTGAAGGCATTGCATGGCGGTTTCTTTGTTACCGCCGCAGCTTGACGGATGATGATGGTCACGAGCCAAGATTTTGGATCTTGCGTGCCATTGAACTTCGGAGTATCCGAAGGAAGCTTGAAATTGCGTGGCATCTGTGTTCGCCGAACAGATCTGCTGAAGCATCGAGCTCCGCAGAGTTCTCCTTCATCTTCATCCATCTCGGACTCAGACGAGCATGCGCGTTTGCCTCGTGCTTTTTCGACTTTGCGTTGTGTAAGCGCGTCTCTGGCGTCGTAGTCGCGTTTATGGCGATGCGAGCTCTTCTTCCTTTGAGGAAGGTCGTGCTCCTCTTCCTCTTCGGATGAAGGGGTGGGGCTCCGGTCGCGCCTGGCCGGAGCTTTCTTCTTCGGCTCCGCAGGAGCGTCTTCGTGGAGCGCAGATCCGACGAGTCTGAGTCCGGTGAGTGCGGACTTATGCATGGCTCTTTTCGGGTCCCCTTCCGGAGGTTGGTGGGCCGCGAGATACGCTGTAACACCCTCAGAATCGGACCTATGCAAATTTGGGCAAAATTCACCAAACCCGCATAGAAACGATTCAAAGGTGCCCACCAGGCACTTTCGTGCGGGTGGAAAACGAAGTAATAACATTACACAACAGCCCTCGATGGGACCCTCAGAACAGATGTATATAACAGCGACTCAAAGAGTCAAGAATACAGATATAATATACAAAGATCCAAATCACCTTGAAAACGATAGGGCGTCCAGCTACGGACAAGATGCAAATGGGGCTAAGAGCCCTGAAGAATAACCGATGGCGTCCATAACCCTGCGTGCCAAGCGCCGGAAGGGTAACCACGATAACGGCGTCGATCTCAAAACCTGCTTAACAAAGGGTGCCGACAAAGGGCAAAGCGAAAACAAAGAAGGAGCGTCGATCGAGGCGATTACACGGCGAGGCTAGAATTCGCGGTCCTCGCCTACATAGGTATGGTGGTGGATCGGCAGCGGCAAAGATGCACTAGACAACCTATAGAGACTCGATACGGGCGCTTATCGAGAGGGTAAGAATGACCTATCCGGATCCAACCCGAGACTAACACCAAACAAACCCATCTGGTGTTTCCTCGAGACCAAACGAGGAAGTCAACCGAGGAACTCACACGGTTGGCAGTTTACTCATTCGATTATAGTTGCGGCACTTTACTAGTCGATTAAGATACTCGTCACGATAAAGTAGCGGTGGGCACTTTATTTAATCATTCCGTTGAAGTTGCAACAATTACTAATCGACTGAGATATCATGAGATAAACCCAAAACCCAGCAGCTTGTTGGTACTTTTATTCAGCCAATTCGTTGTAGTTGCAATACTTACTAGTCGATACATTTGTATAGCGACAACCAACAAGCAATGGTGGGCAGTATTAATTAGCCATTCCATTATAGTAGAGCTAATTACTAGTCATTATAAGTCAAATTTATAGCGTAAAAACTTTAGTTATGCTTGTCTATGATCGAGATCGTGCTCCAAGTCGTCCATATCCGCGGACACGGCTTTGAAAGTTTTACCGGCGGGTGCACCAATAGCAACACACGCCGATCAACCTCGGAAAAACCAAATCAAAACCCAACGAGGCTTTCACGTTGAACAATCACAGATTCAGAAATATTTGGGGGCCACCTTAGAGTAGAATCCATAGCAGTAAGCAAGCTCGAGACGGCCTCAAGGTTTGGCGGACGGCTGTGAACGATCGGGAACCCCTAAACGGGCTTGTCGACACCGCGAAATCGTGGTCCGAACCTAAGCGATGCGATAATGCTACCTCGCACAATCGTAAATAAAGCGGTAAAACATGGCATAAGTACAGGATCGTAAATAAAACCTCAAACTAGTTTGTGGCCCCAAGAAATAAGAATGAATCAAGCTCGGCTCGGGGGTCCCATATACCTCCGGATGTGGATAGCGCAAAATCAAGGAACAGTATCAAGTACTGGGTCTTACGGGACACAAGTGGGCGTTCGAAACCAAATATTATCTATCACCCACCGATGCCTCTGCTTATTTCAATTTTAGTTGTTAAACAGAAATTAAAGTGAATGATAAGTAAAACTAGAATCATCTCCAACATCAACATGCGGCAATACATCAGCAACTGTGGCATATGACGACACACATCAGCACTTGAGCAAGCAACTACGACGCGCAAGTCCAACTATCTACCAAACGACAGGTCATAGGATGTGTCCAAGGCAATATACGGCTGCAGGGAAATATCACGGGTACGAAAACTAAAGCATCGCAACACAGATAGCAATAGATCAACAGGAGGAAATAAAGCACTATAAAAGTAAGATAGGTAGAGAGGGGGAGATGCTCGCCTGAAAACATTGTCGAAAGGTTCATCCCGAAGGTCGGGGCGAAGCTCACATCAACCCAACGGCCTTATCCACGAAGAAACGAAACACTAGAAGAAACACCGGATGCAATATTTAATAAACGGCAGAAGATCGGCATGATGCATGTATGATGGATGGCATGGCAAAGGTGCAATGCAATTATGTCATATTAAGCGGAACCGAGGTCCCGACAATTAATTCGATGGTTTGAGTTGTTTAAACCCCCGCATATTAAATGTTGTTTTAGCATGGCCAAAGATAGCATCGGGTTCGCTACACAAATTTAAATGAGGCCGATATGAGACTAGATTTGCCCGCATATGGGCCCCATATTTAATTATTAGGTGAATCGGCGGAAGGCCCCCAAACCACAGATAAGATGCATGCATGAACAGTTCTTATGCGACAAGTTGATATGTTATAAAATAGGGTTCGAGGAAGAGGGGTTCACACATTAGGGGCTCGACGATCTTGTTAGGGTTCCGGGGTTCGGGGTCGGTCTCAGGGTTCGACGGATCTGGGATTCGGGGTTCGACGGAAGCGTCCTCGGATTCCGGGGTCGATCTTGTCGTATCCGGGGTCTCGATGTCCGGGAAGCAGAACTTGGGTCGGTGCCGTTCTCATCATCGCGAAGGTCTTGTCGGGTCCCACGGGGTCGGTCTTGCCGTTGCGAGGTTCTTGTCGGGCCCGCGCCATCGAGGCGGTCTTGGCGAGGGAAGAAGCACTTGGCGCGTCGGGGTCTCGATGTCGGGTGAAGATCTTGGCGTTCTCGGCGATCTTGGCATCCTTCCGGTTCGGGTGTGGCGATGATGACTCCATGTAGGAGACTCCCGGGTACCACGGCGGAGTTCTCGGTAGCGGTGAAGATCTTGGCGTGCGACGTCGCCGGCATCGGTCTTGTACTTCGAGTGTCGTTGTGGTTCTTGTCGAATATGGTGTGGTCTTCGCGAGATATGGTCGGTGTCTACCAATAATCGGCCCCATGTAAAACTTGCAACCAGCGAACTTGTTGTTTTGACTGCCCCTAGTCTTCGAATGACTTGCTCTCAGGTTGGGGTCGAGGCAGGGGCGCCGATTTTATGTATACGGGGGTGGTCGTTCGGGTCGGTTGGCCCGTTCGACTGCCCCCACTAAAAATTAATAAAACTTTTATTTGTTTTAAACGGGCCGTGCGCAAACCGATAGCGGCCAAATAAAATATTCCGGGGATCCGGGGTTTGACATTTGAATAGAGATGGGGCGTTTGGAAAACAAAACGGGGTTTTTCGAAAATAGTTTTGGCAAACAATGCATGATGATGATGATGCAATGCACAAATTCAACGCGATTTTCTAGTAGTGGTTTTGCGGGATGCCACAATTCGACACCACTAACAATGGATCTCGCCCTCGAGATCCGCCTCATGGTACCGGAAAGGATGGTCGGCGGTCTGATCCTTCGCGCTTTGTGTAGATCCTCGCGACACCACTAACAATGGTTCCTTCTTCATCTGGTAAACGGCGACACCACCAACAAAGGGTCGTTGCTCCTGATCGTCGGGAGACACTCCGGGGACAAAAGGTCGAAGGTAGAGGTATCAACAAATAAAGCCACCTCTAGCTTCGATAGAAGGAGGGAACCGATGCATTCTCGCCACTTCAATGTACAAAGCGAATAGAAAGGGTAGTCGGCATGGGGCCAATCCATCACGCACCCAAACTATTACTCCGCACAATCGGTGGAAAGAGTGCAACCACTCGGAATCGGTGAAGATCTCGACTAGCGAGGTTCGGAAACAAAGGAGTGATGTAGACTCATCCGGATCTGGCGAAGATGATGTCGTCGCGTGGGAAAACACCGGAAGGCACAAACAAGGAACAAAGAATGGTAACACCGTGACGGATTCATCAGCAGCTTGAACACCGGAGGTAGCACCGTTATCAAAGAAGGCGAAACCCTAAAGGTACGTTGAAACTCAACCACGAATTCCTGGACTCAAGAAAGAGACGAGGCGGAGTCAAAACACGAGGGGTAAGGAGAGAACAGCGGAGGGTAAGGAGTAAAATCAGACCTAGCCGGACTATCCAACCGATTTTGCAAAATAGTTTTGACACTCTACTTGGCCGTTAGCTAGGTTATCCTACAGTGGACTTGGGGTATCATGGCTGAGCTCGATACCACTGTAACACCCTCGAATCGGACCTATGCAAATTTGGGCAAAATTCACCAAACCCGCATAGAAACGATTCAAAGGTGCCCAGAGCACTTTCGCGGGTGGAAAGCAGTAATAACATTACACAACAGCCCTCGATGGGACCCTCGTAGCAGATGTATATAAATGACTCAAAGAGTCAAGAATACGAATATAATATACAAAGATCCAAATCACCTTGAAAACGATAGGCGTCCACTACGGACAAGATGCAAATGGGGCTAAGAGCCACAAGAATAACCGATGGCGTCCATAACCCTGCCCAGGCCAGCCGGAAGGGTAACCCCGATAACGGTCGATCTCAAAACCTGCTTAACAAAGGTGCCGACAAAGGGCAAAGCAGAAAACAAAGAAGGAGCGTCAGTACTGAGGCCAGTACACGGCGAGGCTAGAATTCGGCGGTCCTCGCCTACATAGGTATGGTGGACTGAGCGGCAGCGGCAGCATGCACTAGACAACCTATAGAGACTCGATACACCGGCGCTTATCAGAGAGGGGTAAGAATGACCTATCCGGATCCAACCTGAGACTAACACCAAACAAACCCATCCTGGTGTTTCCCCCTCGAGACCAAACGAGGAAGTCAACCGAGGAACTCACACAGTTGGCAGTTTTACTCATTCAGTTATAGTTGCGGCACTTTACTAGTCAGATTAAGATACTCGTCCTGATAAAGTAAGCAGTGGGCACTTTTATTTAATCATTCCGTTGTAGTTGCAACAATTACTAATCAGATACAGATATCATGAGATAAACCCAAAACCCAGCAGTTGTTGGTACTTTTATTCAGCCAATTCGTTGTAGTTGCAATACTTACTAGTCAGATACATTTGTCGCAAGCGACAACCAACAAGCAATTGTGGGCAGTATTATTAGCCATTCCATTATAGTGAAGCTGATTACTAGTCATTATAAGTCAAATTTATAGCAGTAAACTTTAGTTATGCTTGTCTATGATCGAGAATCTTGTGCTCCAAGTCGTCCATATCCATGGACACGGCTTTGAGAAAGTTTTACCCGGGGGTGCACCAATAGCAACACGCCGATCAACCTCGAAAACCAAATCAAAACCCAACGAGGCTTTCACGGTGAACAATCACGTGATTGAAATATTTCAGGCCACCTTAGAGTAGAATCATAACGGAGTAAGCAAGCTCCGAGACGGCCTCAAGGTTTGGCGGACGGCTGTGAACATCGGGAACCCCAAACGGGGCTTGTCGACACCGCAAATCGTGGTCCGAACCTAAGCGAAGACAGTGCGTACCTCGCTAAATAAATAAAGCGGTAAACATGGCATAAGTACAGATCGTAAATAAAACCTCAAACTAGTTTGTGGCCCCAAGAAATAAGAATGAATCAAGCTCGGCTGGGGGTCCCATATACCTCCGGATGTGGATAGCAGCATAAAATCAAGGAGTATCAAGTACTCGGGGTCTTACGGGACACAAGTGGGCGTCGGAAACCAAATATTATCTATCACCCACCGATGCCTCCGCTTATTTCAATTTTAGTTGTTAAACAGAAATTAAAGTGAATGATAAGTAAAACTAGAATCATCTCCAACATCAACATGCGGCAATACATCAGCAACTGTGGCATATGACGACACACATCAGCACTTGAGCAAGCAACTACGACGCGCAAGTCCAACTATCTACCAAACGACAGGTCATAGGATGTGTCCAAGGCAATATACGTTGCGAGGGAAATATCACGGCACGAAAAACTAAAGCATCGCAACACAGATAGCAATAGATCAACAGGAGGAAATAAAGCACTATAAAAGTAAGATAGGTAGAGAGGGGGAGATGCTCGCCTGAAAACATTGTCGAAAGGTTCATCCCGAAGGTCGGGGCGAAGCTCACATCAACCCAACGGCCTTATCCACGAAGCGAAACACTAGAAGAAACACGGATGCAATATTTAATAAACGCGGAAGATCGGCATGATGCATGTATGATGGATGGCCTGGCAAAGGTGCAATGCAATTATGTCATATTAAGCGGAACCGGGGTCCCGACAATTAATTCGATGGTTTGAGTTGTTTAAACCCCATATATTAAATGTTGTTTTAGCATGGCCAAAGATAGCATCGGGTTCGCTACACAAATTTAAATGAGGCCGATATGAGACTAGATTTGCCCGCATATGGGCCCCATATTTAATTATTAGGTGAATCGGCATAAGGCCCCCAAACCACAGATAAGATGCATGCATGAACAGTTCTTATGCGACAAGTTGATATGTTATAAAATAGGGTTCGAGGAAGAGGGGTTCACACATTAGGGGCTCGACGATCTTGTTAGGGTTCCGGGGTTCGGGTCGGTCTCGTGGTTCGACGGATCTGGATTCGGGTTCGAAGCGTCCTCGGATTCCGGGGTCGATCTTGTCGTATCCGGGGTCTCGATGTCCGGGAAGCAGAACTTGGGTCGGTGCCGTTCTCATCATCGCGAAGGTCTTGTCGGGTCCCACGGGGTCGGTCTTGCCGTTGCGAGGTTCTTGTCGGGCCCGCGCCATCGAGGCGGTCTTGGCGAGGGAAGAAGCACTTGGCGCGTCGGGGTCTCGATGTCGGGTGAAGATCTTGGCGTTCTCGGCGATCTTGGCATCCTTCCGGTTCGGGTGTGGCGATGATGACTCCATGTAGGAGACTCCCGGGTACCACGGCGGAGTTCTCGGTAGCGGTGAAGATCTTGGCGTGCGACGTCGCCGGCATCGGTCTTGTACTTCGAGTGTCGTTGTGGTTCTTGTCGAATATGGTGTGGTCTTGAGATATGGTCGGTGTCTACCAATAATCGGCCCCATGTAAAACTTGCAACCAGCGAACTTGTTGTTTTGGCCCCTAGTCTTGAATGACTTGCTCTCGGGTTGGGGTCGAGGCGGGCGCGATTTTATGTATAGGGGTGGTCGTTGGGTGGTTGGCCCGTTCGACTGCCCCACTAAAATAATAAAACTTTTATTTGTTTTAAGCGGGCGCATAAACCGATAGCGGCAAATAAAATATTCCGGGATCCGGGTTTGACATTTGAATAGAGATGGGGCGTTTGGAAAACAAAACGGGGTTTTCGAAAATAGTTTTGGCAAACAATGCATGATGATGATGATGCAATGCACAAATTCAACGCGATTTTCTAGTAGTGGTTTTGCGGGATGCCACATACGCAGTGGCTGCCATGATCGCAGCTTGCGGTGTCTTCGGGATGATGTTGCCGTCGGCATCCATATCCATGAACGATGTGTGGAGAGTTCGGGTCACGTCACGGCGCTCCTTGGGATCCATGTTCTCCACCCGCAAGTGGTGCTTGTTTCCCTGGTTTCCGTTCGTGCTAGAGCCGGGTGCCATGGCGGAGAGCGCAGCTCGTCGCGCGCTGGACTCAGAGGCTGCTTGCTTGCGTTTGTCGGCGCCTCTGCATCTTGACTTGCTTGTGCTCCTCGATGAGGAGGTAGTGGTATGCCATCGAGAGTCACGTGGGAGTCCAGGCGACTATGTCGCTGCGGCGAGACTGGCGTGCTGGACCCATCCTTCTTTGCTAAGTTGGATGGCGTGGCGTTGTTTTCTTCGCCGGGTGGGGAGATCGCTTCTTCGTTTCGCCGCTTCCGGGTTTCATCCTGCGGGTTAGGGTTTGTGTTGGGCGGGTTAGGCGTTTTGCTCTGGATGATCGCGCGCATTGGTAGCGCTCGTAGATTGGTCTGTTGCTGCCGCAGCTTTCGGATCCGGAACCGTAGGTCCCTTCATCCGAAGGTGGATCGCACAGATCGTAGTTGCAGCTGTTGCTGTCGTAGAACTCATCTGTTGATGGTGATGTGCGCAGTACGGGGTGTGGAGCCCACGAGGCGGGCCTGATCGATGGCACGGGCACCCGCTCAGGAAGGCGGAGGGTGCCAGTTTGTCCCACCTGGAAGCAGAAACTCCCGAACAAAATTTCGAGTCCGTCGCCTACGGGCTCGAAAAATCCTTCATGGTGGCCGGCGAGTGGGCGGTGAAGTCGAAAGCGCCGAAGAGAAGGTGATTCTCTGTCGCCGCGGAGTTGTAGATCAATCGGGTCGGGACCGTCACGGTCGCACAATCAGCAGCCCCGATTCCCACAGACGGCGCCAATTGACGAGGTTTAATCTCGTCAATGCCCATTGTTATGGACTTGGGTTTTGGAGAAGATGGGGATGCTGGAGATCGTGGAACGGTTAACAGACAATCAACCAGGGGACACGATATTTACCCAGGTTCAGGCCCCCGGAGGGAAAACCCTACTCATGCTTGTCTGCTCTTGATTACGGCGAAACTGAAGGTTATAGGGTGCGCAGATTCGATCTGGCGTGAGATGCGTATGCGAGAGTATGAGTCGAGAGATCTAGGACGTGCCCTCCTTGTTGGAATTATGCCCTAGAGGCAATAATAAAGCTGTTATTATTATAATTCTTGTTCATGATAAAGTTTATATTCCATGCTAGAATTGTATTAAGCGGAAACATTAATACTTGTGTGGTTTGTGAACAACACCGTGTCCCTGGTACGCCTCTAAGGACTAGCTCATTGATCAATGATGGTTAAGGTTTCCTAACCATAGACATGATTTGTCAATTGATAATGAGATCATATCATTGGGAGAATGATATGATGGATGACCAAACTAAGCGAAGCAATTAGATCGTTCATCGTGTTCAACTTTGCGAAGCTTTTCCTATGTCAAATATTGTATTCCTTAGACCATGAGATAATGCAACTCCTGTACCGGAAGAAAGCTTTGAGGTCATCAAACGTCATCCTATGAGAGGGTGATCATAAAGGTGTCTCTCGGTGATCGGAAAGTATCATTGGGTTGTATGTATCGAGATGGAATTTGTCCCTCCTGTCGGAGAGATATACTTGGGCCCACTCGGTAATCAATATCAACACCGCTTGCAAGCATGTGGTTAAGGAGTTAATCACAAAGTGATATCGGATTACGGAGCGAGTAAAGTACTTGCCGTGAACGAGATTGAACTAGGTATGACGTATGCAAGCGATCGAATCTCGGGCAAGTAAAATATCGCGAGATGAAGGGAATATATATATGGGATTGATTGAATCCTGGCATCGTGGTTCATCCGATATGATCATCGATGAATGTGGGAGTCAATATGGGTGCCTGAGACCCATTGTTGATTATTGATAGAAGATCATGTGCGCATATTCTCGAACCAGCGGTCACACACTTAACGTATCTCGGCTAGGATAGATTGGATAATTGGTTTATGAATTTTTGTTCGAGTCTCGGATGGGATCCGGGATATCACGAGAGGTTCGGAATGGTCCGGAGAATAAGATTCATATAAGGCGTGCAGTTTTGGAGTTGAATTGTTCGGGTTAATCGGTATTGTCTGGAAGCTTCTAGAACCTTCCGGAAGGGACCAACGTGGCCCCACCTTCCGGGAGGGGCATGGGCCTATGAGGGAGTGTCCTGGCGCTTTGGGCCGGGGCACAAGGCCCCATAGGGCCCAGCCGATCTAGATAAGTTTAAACGTTTAAACTAGAGATAGGATTTCTAAATAAGGAGAGTTTAAATCGTTTAAACTAGAGATAGGATTTCTAGATAAGGGAGAGTTTAAATTGTTTAAACTAGAGATAGGCTTGGAGGAGGGCAGGGCTGGCGCCCCTCCCTCTATATAGAGGGTGGTGCGCCTCCCCCTACTACACCTTCCTCCAAGCCCTAGCTGCCTTGCTACCTTCCTCTCTCCCTTCCATTGTTTGTGGCGAAGCCTGCGTGAAATTCTCCACCATACACCACGCCGTCGTGTTGTAGATCCAATCTATCTCTCCACCATACTTGTTGGTCCGAGGAAGGAGGAGACGCCGAGTCTTTGCGTGTGCATCTCACGGAGGCACCGCCACTTGTGGTGCTAGATCGGATCGGATTGCGAGGAGGAGAAGCGACGACTACATCACCCACGTTAAACGAACGTTCCGCGCGAATCTTCAAGGGTATGAAGATCTAATCCAATCTCTCTCGTTGTTTGCATCTCCTAGATTAGATCTTGGCTTTCCCTCATCGCTCCGTAGAAAATTTAGATTTACTATGCCGCGAAACCCTTGATGGTATCGAGCTAGATCTATGCGTAGATGTGTTTCACGAGTAGAACGCAACATGGTTGTTGCGAGGCGTTGATGTTTTTGTTGCAAGCCTCTTGTTTGTGTTCTTCTTATGACGAGGATAGTGAAATTGAAGCGGTCGGGCCAACCTTACGTCGTTCGCGAGACCGGCTCCCGACTTGACGTGTGGCTTGTTCCACATGCGGTGGTGGATGTCGGTTTCTCTCACTATAGTTGTCATGGGATTAACACCGAGTTTGGCAACCATAATATCACCGTTGTGGCTTTTCGTAGGTAAGAATCGTTCTTAGCATCTACTCCCATAAGCCACGTAAAACATGCAACAACAAAGTAGAGGCGTCTAACCTGTTCTTGCAGGAGTGTTTTACGTGATATGGTATGGCCCAAGATGTGATGTGTATATTGTATGCGATGATCATGTTTTGTAATGTTTCACGACTTGCATGTCGATGAGTACACAACCGGCATGAGCCATATGGTTGTCTTTATAATTGTGTATGACCTGTGAGTCAACTTCTTATACGCCATGTAATAGCTTTACTTTATCGCTAAGTAGTTAGCAATAGTTGTAGTTGCTATTCGTGGTGGAGGCAATCATGGTGGAGTGATGGAGATCATGCGGAGCACAAGATGGAGATCATTCTTGAGGATTGGCTATACCATGTCACATAAAGTTATATGCATGTGATGTTTATCCCTTTATGTATCTTATTATGCTTAGATCATGACGGTAGCATTATAAGATGATTCCTCACTTAAAGATCAAGATAAAACTGTTCTCCCCAAGTATGCACCGCTATGAAAGTTCGTCGTGTCCAAGCATCACGTGATGATCGGGTGCTATAGACTCTCGCTCACATACAACGGGTGCAAGCGGTTTTGCACACGGAAATACTTGGGTCTAGCTTGACGAGCCTAGCATGCTGAGACATGGCCTCGGAACACAAGAACCGAAAGGTTAAGCATGAGTCATATGAATGATATGATCGACACTTTGTTGTCCACCATTGAAACCACATCTCTTCTCGTGATGATCGGATTAGGTGTGGTGAATTTGGATCGTGTTCACTAAACAACTTGAGGGATGTTGAATTTAGTGGGAGTTCATCTAGTAATTTGATTAAGTTGAACTATTTATCATGAACATAGTCTAAATTGTACTTGCAAATCTTGTAGATCACATGGCCAAATCCAACTTCAACTTCAACGTTTTCTTTGAGAAGGAAAAGCTTAGAAACAACGGGTCTAACTTCACCAATTGGTTCCAATCTAAGAATCATTCTGTCGGCGGACAAAGAACTATGTCCTTGGTAAAGCGTTAGGTGACCCCTCACGCAACTGCGGCGGTGATGAGAAAGTTGTCTATCGATCGGCGCAAAGATGATTATGGTGTGATTAAGAGCACCATGTTGTTTGCTATGGAACCGAGCTTCAAAATCGTTTTGAAACCTATCCGGGCCCTTTGAGATTCTCGAGGAAGCGTAAAACCATGTTTGAGACTCAAGCCCGTTCGAGAGATATGAGATCTCGAGAAGTTCTTTAATCGCAAGATGGAGGAAGGAGTTCCGTTAGTGAGCACGCCATAAAGATGTCGGGCTACACTCAACGCTTGAGCAAGCTGGAATGCACGATTCGGAGGAGCTCAAGATTGACAGGTTCTGCAATCACTCCTCCAAGCTACAAAAGTTTTGTAGTGACTCATAATCAGATTGGTTCCAATACGATCACGAGCTCTTATAAAGTGAAGGCTGCGAAAGTGGACATCAAGAAGGATAATCATGTGTTGATGGTCAACAAGCCCTCCTTTAAGAAAGGTAAGGAGCAAAGAAGCCCTTCAAGAAGGCGTGAAGCAATGCCCTGCGAGAAGAAGCTCAGTCGGTCCTAAGCGGACCTGAGTGCTTCTATTAAGGACAGGGGTCCTTTGGGCCAAGTCCGAAAGTACTTAGCGGACAAGAAGGTTGGCACCATCAAAGGTATATTTGATATACATGTTATTGATGTTTTCCTTACTAGCCCTCGTTGTAGTGCCTGGGTATTTGATACTGGTTCAGTTGCTAATATTTGTAACTCGAAACAGGAGCTACGGAATAGACGGCGGATAGAAAGGGATGAGGTGACGATGCGCGTTGGCAACGGATCAAGAGTTGATGTGATGGCCGTCGGCACGCTCTTCTTAGTTTTACCTTCGGTGTTAGTTTTAAACCTCAATAAATGTTATTATGTGCCTGCGTTGAGCATGAACATTATTTCGGTCGTGTTTATTGCAAGACGGTTATTCATTTAAATCGGAGAATAATGGTTGTTCTATTTATATGAGTAACATCTTTTATGGTCATGCACCTCTTGTAAATGGTTTATTTCTTCTAAATCTCGAAAGGGATGAAACACACATCCATAACATTGAGGCTAAGAGATGCAAAGTAGATAGTGATAATACTACTTATTTGTGGCCTTCGTCTAGGTCATATTGGTGTAAAGCATGAAGAAACTCCATTCGATGGACTTTTGGAGTCTCTTGATTTTGAATCATTTGACACATGCGAACCATGCCTCATGGGCAAGATGATCAAAACCCGTTCTCGGTATGATGGAGCGAGCAACGGACTTGTTGGAAATCATACATACCGATGTATGCGGACGATGAGTGTTTCGTGGCGGTGGATATCGCTATTTTCTCACTTTTACCGATGACTTAAGTAGATATGGGTATATCTATTTAATGAAACATAAATCTGAAACGTTTGAAAAGTTCAAAGAATTTCAGAATGAAGTAGAGAACCATCGTAACAGAAAGATTAAGTTTCTACGATCCGATCGTGGAGGTGAATATTTGAGTTATGATTTTCTCACGCATCTTAAAGCAAGTGGAATCGTTTCACAACTCACGCCACGAACACCACAGTAGCAATGGTGTGTCTGAACGCGAGCAGAATCGAACCCTATTAGATATGGTCCGATCAATGATGTCTCTTACTGATTTGCCGTTATCATTTTGGGGTTATGCATTAGAAACCGCTGCATTCACTTTAAATAGGGCTCCGTCTAAATCCGTTGAGACGACACCGTATGAGCTATGGTTTGGTGCTAAACCTAAGTTGTCGTTTCTTAAAGTTTGGGGATGCGAAGCTTACGTCAAGAAGTTGATGCCGGACAAGCTCGAACCCAAAGCGGAGAAATGCGTCTTCATAGGATACCCTAAGGAAACCATTGAGTATACCTTCTATCACAGAACCGAAGGCAAAGTGTTTGTCGCAAAGAACGGTTCCTTTCTTGAGAAGGAGTTTCTCTTGAAAGAAGTGAGTGGGAGGAAAGTAGAGCTTGACGAGGTTATTGAACCTTCTCTTGAATTGGAGAGTAGCGTAGAACCTGAAATTGTTCGATGCACTTTGCATCAACAATAGAGGAAGCTAATGACAAGGATCATGAAGCTTGGACGATCTTGCTCTTGAACGTCGAGGGTCGACAAGGTCGCGTGCCCTCTGAGTGGTACGGCAACCTGTCTTATTTGTCTTGTTGGTAGAAGGCGTGAACCTCTGAACTATGAGGAAGCGATGATGAGCCCAGACTACGAGAAATGGTGGAAGCCATGAAATCCGAATTGGTATCCATGAGCGAAAACCAAGTATGGACTTTGGTGGATCCTCCTAGCGACCGAAAGGCCGTTGAGTGCAAATGGATATTCAAGAAGAAAACGGACGCGGATGGTAATGTTACCGTCTATAAAGCACGGCTTGTCGCAAAAGGTTTTCGACAAGTTCAAGGTGTTGACTACGATGAGACTTTCTCTCCCGTAGCGATGTTTAAGTCCATTCGGATTTTATTAGAAATTACTGCGTTTCATGATTATGAAATATGGCAGATGGATGTCAAGACTGCTTTCCTCAATGGGAACATTGATGAAGAGTTATATATGATGCAACCCGAAGGTTTTGTCGATCCTAAGGATGCTGATAAAGTATGCAAACTTCAGCGTTCCATTTATGGACTGAAGCAAGCATCTCGGAGTTGGAACCTTCGTTTTGATCAAGTGATCAAGAGCTTTGGATTTGTTCCAAATTGCTACGAAGCTTGCATCTACAAGAAAGTGAGTGGGAGCTCGGTGGCGTTTACGGTGCTTGTATGTGGATGACATATTGATTATCGGAAATGACATCAACATGCTTAACGATGTGAAGAGTTATTTGAACAAGTGTTTTCAATGAAAGACCTAGGTGAAGCTGCTTATATATTGGGCATCAAAATCTATAGAGATAGACAAAGACGCTGATAGCTTTAAGCGGTACATACCTAGACAAAGTTCTGAAAAGGTTCAGAATGGATAAGGCAAAGAAAGGTTCGGTGCCTATGTTGTCAGGTAAGATATTGAGCAAGGCTCAGTGTCCAACTATGGTAAATGATAGGGAAGCTATGAGCAAAGTGCCTTATGCCTCGGCCATAGGTTCCATCATGTATGCCATCTTTGTGTACTAGACGGATGTGTCCAATGCTCTTAGTTTGAAGCGAGATATCAAAGTGATCCAGAGTGGAACATTTGGACAGTGAAGAACATCCTAAAGTACCTAAATAGAACTAAAGAAATGTTCTTAGTCTATGGGGTGATGAGCGACTTGTCGTAAAGGTTACGTCGACGCTAGTTTCGACAGACAAGGATGATTCTAAATCTCGAGACGGGATACGTGTATATTTTGACCGGAGGAGCTGTGAGTGGAGAAGCTGCAAGCAAAGCGTGATCGGGATCTGATGAGAAGCGGAATACATGGCTGCCGCGAAGCGTCAAGTGAAGGAGTTTGGATCGAAACTTCATCATCGAGCTTGGCGTGGTTCAAGTGCATTGGACCCGGTGGAGATATTGTGTGTGACAACAGGCGCCATAGCACTCGCTAAGGAACCAAGATATCATCCAAAGACCAAGCATATCAACGCAAGTTTCATATAATCCGAGATTATATAGCGGATGGAGATCTGAAGATTAGCAAAGTACATACGGATCAATGTCGCAGATCCATTGACTAAACCTCTTCCACGTGTAAAACATGATCAACACCTCGATGCCATGGGTGTGAGATTGTTGCGGATGTAAACTAGATTATTGACTCTAGTGCAAGTGGGAGGCTGTTGGAATTATGCCCTAGAGGCAATAATAAAGCTGTTATTATTATAATTCTTGTTCATGATAAAGTTTATATTCCATGCTAGAATTGTATTAAGCGGAAACATTAATACTTGTGTGGTTTGTGAACAACACCGTGTCCAATGTACGCCTCTAAGGACTAGCTCATTGATCAATGATGGTTAAGGTTTCCTAACCATAGACATGAGTTGTCAATTGATAATGAGATCATATCATTGGGAGAATGATATGATGGATGACCCAAACTAAGCGAAGCAATTAGATCGTTTCATCGTGTTCATCTTTGCGAAGCTTTTCCTATGTCAAATATTGTATTCCTTAGACCATGAGATAATGCAACTCCTGGTACCGAAGAAAGCTTTGAGGTCATCCAACGTCATCCTATGAGAGGGTGATCATAAAGGTGTCTCTCGTGATCGGAAAGTATCTGTTGGGTTGTATGTATCGAGATGGAATTTGTCCCTCCTGTCGGAGAGAGATATACTGGCCCACTCGTAATCGATATCAACACCGCTTGCAAGCATGTGGTTAAGGAGTGAATCACAAAGTGATATCGGATTACGGAATGAGTAAAGTACTTGGTGTGAACGAGATTGAACTAGGTATGACGGGACCGACGATCGAATCTCGTGCAAGTAAAATATCTCGAGACGAAGGGAATATATATATGGGATTGATTGAATCTGGCATCGTGGTTCATCCGATATGATCATCGATGAATGTGTGGAGTCAATATGGGTGCCTAGACCCGCTGTTGATTATTGATAGAAGATCATGTCTCATATTCTCAAACCCGCAGGTCACACACTTAACGATCTCGACGCTAGGATAGATTGGATAATTGGTTTATGAATTTTTGTTCGAGTCTCGGATGGGATCCGGGATATCACGAGAGGTTCGGAATGGTCCGGAGAATAAGATTCATATAAGGCGGTGCAGTTTTTGGAGTTCGAATTGTTCCAAGTTAATTGTACGGAAGCTTCTAGAACCTTCGGAAGGGGACCAACGTGGCCCCACCTTCCGGAGGGGCATGGGCCTATGAGGGAGTGTCCTGGCCGGGCTGGGGCACAAGGCCCCATAGGGCCCAGCCGATCCTAGATAAGTTTAAACTCGTTTAAACTAGAGATAGGATTTCTAGATAAGGAGAGTTTAAATCGTTTAAACTAGAGATAGGATTTCTAGATAAGGGAGAGTTTAAATTGTTTAAACTAGAGATAGGCTTGGAGGAGGGCAGGGCTGGTCGCCTCCCCTCTATATATAGAGGTGGTGCGCTCCCACTACACACCTTCCTCCAAGCCCTAGCGCCTTGCTACCTTCCTCTCCCTTCCGATTGCTTGTAGGCGAAGCCTGCAGCAGAAATTCTCCACCATATACACCACGCCCGTGTCGTGTTGTAGATCCAATCTATCTCTCCACCATACTTGCTGGTCCGGAAGGAGGAGACGCCGAGTCTGCACGTGTGCATCTCACGAGGCACCGCCACTTGTGGTGCTAGATCGGATCGGATTGCGAGGAGGAGAAGCGCACGACTTCATCACCCACGTTCCGATTAACGCTCCATGTGCGAATCTTCAAGGGTATGAAGATCTAATCCAATCTCTCGTTGTTTGCATCTCCTAGATTAGATCTTGGCTTTCCCTCCGCTCCGTAGAAAATTTTGATTTACTATGCTTGAAACCCTTCACTGGCCTTTATATAGACTTAGGGTGTCTGCATAGTCCTAGTCGGTTACAAGTTCTAGGGTTTTACCCCTTTGAATTTACTATCTATGCTAGTCTTGCTCTCCAAGGATCCGAAGGCTTCATGGGCCTTGGCCACCCGAAAATCTTCACGGGCCAACAGATGTCCTTGTGGGCCTTCCTTTGGACGGACTGTATGTCAAGTCACGTACCCGTAGGGTATAACCATGTTAACCACCAAATGGCTAATTTAAAATACTACCGTCACATTTTTCAAAAATATTAGACCACATTACATGGATAATTTTATAACACGAGGATCTCAAACATTTCCGTCTATCCCTCGTAAAAAAGACAAATTCCCGCTGAATCGGTAGAAAATGGGTCAGATATGAACTATAGGTACATGATCGGATGCTCATGATTTTTTACAAAAATCATTTTTAGGTTCAAAATATGGTGTTTCATCATAGATCCATTTCAAGTTTAGCGAGTCTCAGCCCCGAGCTAAGAATCTTTATGCGTGCCATTTTAAACAGGCAAATGAAATTATGATAATAATCATAGAATAGTTTGTGATAAGTTGATATTGATATCATATTTGGATTACTCTCATTTTTCTAATCAATTTAGACATATTATTTGCCGAATTCCGATTTACATATTTAAAGATATTAATTATTCCATATTAAATAAAAATACAAAAAAATCATTATATTTTTATTTGAATTCAATAATATTTTTACTTATTCATTTTTGTTTACTTAAATAATTGCCTGTAATTTCAAAAAATACAACCATGTGACATGATGATATAAGAGTTAATAGGAATAATATCATAATATTAATAACAATGAGTAAATTGCTTTGTGGGAAGAGATTCTGAAGGAACGAGGAAGTTAAGTGTGCTACAGTTGGAGTAGTAGTAGGATGGGTGACCGAACGGGAACTTTGATTAAAACTGTAATTTAATCAATTATTAACTATAAATAGTGTTAAAATGATTAAAGCGGGAGATTAATGAGTCAAACAATTCAAAGATTTAAAAAAAATAAAAAACAATTTAAAAAAAAAGTAAAAAAAATATTTTAGGCTAGGCCGTCGGCGTAGCTCCATTCCTGTGCCGACGACCTGGCCGTCGGCGTAGCTCCAGGCTGGACCGTTATCGAAGACGGCCGTTGACTGACACGCGGGGCCCACTGGAAGACGCTATGCCGAGGGAGGCTATGCCAACGCCACGTAGGCGTCCGACAAGGACGACGAGGGCTACGCTGACGGCCACCTTTAAGACTTGTCTGCCGACGGCAATTTATACTGTCAGGCCGACGGCAGCCGGCCGTCAGCGTAGCAAATCTTTCCTGTAGTGGCTCTCACTCTCATATTCGCCGGAAGTCCTCAGGCAACTCTAAGGCGCCCCTCCTGTCCCCGATTATCGAGGCATCTTCGCTGCTGCCGACGGCCAACCGCCAGAAAGCCCTGACGAGAGGGTTCTGCATGCGCCATAGTATTAACAACATAACTGGGGTAGATCGTAAGAATGCAGCTAAGGGGATGGATCTAGCTTCAGACTTGCATTCAACGCGATATTTCTGGTTTAGAGCTAAGAGAGCTAACAGAGGGAGTGAGCCTAGCTCAACTGGTTGGGGAAGTGGATGTACAAGCCCAACACCTGAGTTAAAATCCTCACGGAAGAGAATTAAGGTTCTATTTATACTTGAGGACCGGGCTCTCCTGGTACTCGAAGTGAAATCCTCCCTCAATTTTAGAGAAGAAAAATTCAGATAGGCATCAAGCACCGAGGTGGGGGGCCGCCATGGAGGCGCTCACCGCTGGTTCAGTCGGAATCTAGCACTGCGGTCGTTTCGGCATTGTCGATCTGGGACGATCATGTCGCGATCCAGGTGGCGAAGGAGGCTCTAGATGACAGAGAATGGACGATGGTGACTCGCCGCAAGGACCGCCGGAGTTCTCTGCAGTCTTTCTGGGAGGTGGCGGGCTACCCCTCTCAGGCCTCGCGCTACTGGGAGCGCCGGAAGGGACGATGTTCGCCTAGAGATGGATCTCCTCGCCATACAGGATCGTCCTCGCCCCCGTTGCCTGGTCCGGCGGCGGGTGATCGCCGGTGTTCCTCGTCGTCGCCGACGGGCTTGCGGTTGTCGCACCTTCCGCGCATGGGGTGGCGCGGTCCTCTGCCGAGACGACGGGTGACGCCGCCTCCTTTCTCGCGGACTTCCTTCCATCATTTGCGGCGGACGTGGCGGGGTCGGGTGGTCCCTCTCTTGCGGAAGTTTCAGTGTCAGGCGGGACTCGGACGCGAGAGGGTGCCCTAGCGGGGTCCAGGACGGGACGTAGGTGCGCACCGCGCCTTCGGAGACCAATTCCCCTAGTCCTTTCTGATCGCTCGACAACTCCGGAGACTATTTCTCTCTCCGCGCCGCCATCGACCTTCATCTGCCCTAGCGCCCACAGCTACAGGACGTCGGGGTCGTCGTCTTTCTCACGCATTGTGATGGCCGGGCCGCACCCGCCAACTGCGACGGCGGGCCTTGGAAGTGCTGCGCCGGCTGCTCCTTCAATCCCTCCGACGGGGGGTGAAATTGTTGCTACGACGGCTGCTGTCATCTTGTTGCTACAGCCCGTTTATTCTTGTCTGGAGGAGTACAGCATGGGATGGTTAACCCATTGCCTTTCAGGCCTCTTCAACCGCCGTTCCGACCTGCGGGTCCTTCGGGGTTCGCTGCTCAACCTCCAGGACAGCTCTTCCAGCCACCGATGAATTTTGCTAGGCCTGTTTTTTCGCCTATTATTCCGCCTCAGCAATATGCGCAGATGTTTCCGCAATTTGTGCAGCCTCCTGTTGCTGTTTCTGATCCTGTGGTGCCACGGAATTATCATAAGAAGAAGAATAATGTGCAGGGAGCACAGCCGAGCCACTGGTGCCTACAAAGAGATTTTCCAAATTTCGCCTCATGATGCTCCACCACCCGGCATGATGTATGGTCCTCCGGCTATGAGTATGCCAGTGCCACTGTTTTCTGCTGTCTCAACACCCGCGGTTGCTGTAGTGGATTCTTCTGGTAAGGCTGATCTGGGAAAGGCCAAGAAGATGGTGAAGTGCTGGAAATGCTCTGGTGGTACTCATGCTTCTAAAAACTGTTCGATCAACATTACTGTTTGGTTTGTAATAATTCTGCTCATCCCACCGCCAAGTGTCCAACGCTGAAATTGCCCGAGCCTACGATGATCGTGGCAGTGAATGGTACGGAAGATACTCTCTTCAATCAGTTGCCTGATAGCATTTTTAAGGCAAACTTGGCTCCAAAGTGTACACCGACGGCTAAGGTGACTATGGTGGGTGCGATGGTGCCTGCGGCTGTCATTGAGTCTCAGATGACACGATTTTCCTCTCAAAGACTTTCGGTGGAAATGGGAGGCCCTTCCGCATGGTGATGATTCTTTTCTTGTAAGCTTCCCTTCTTTTGCGGATTTACAGCGTGTCGATGGCATCCAGATGCCGGTTCCTTCTCACAATGCTCAGATTGTTATCAGTGTTTGGGAGATGCAGGATATTCAGCCGAAGTTTGTACTACCTCAGGTGTGGGTTCATGTGGAGGGTGTTCCTCATACCATCCGGCACTTCCATGGTTTGTGGGCAGTTGGCTCTCTATTGGGTACGACAATGGATGTGGATTTGCCGACGATGTATAGTCGCAATATTGTGTGTATTTGTGTGGCAATGATGAATCCAAATGCGCTGCAGAAGTGTGCAGATGCTAGAGGTCCCTTCATTGGTACTACTGCTACTCTAAAGCTGAAGGGCTATGACTTTACTTTTCGCTCGGAGTCCCCAGACTTCTCCCCTGATCCTACTTTTACCCCTATGTTCTAGAGGCGTAAGGGAGATGATTCGGATGAGGACGATGGTACGGGACAGAAGGAGAAGGACCCTTCTACTGATGATACCACTACCCGGACTCAGGGGAATCAGATGGAGATTGATAATGCGAGTTCCCAGACAGCTGTGGGTGGTCCTCAGGTCAACAAGGTTTCTGCTATGCCTGTGTTTGCAGTCACGCCTTTCAACCCTAGCCCCCATACTCCCAGGGGTAAAGCCATTGTTGCTGCTGCACGTTGTTCTCGCTCTTACTTTCAGAGGCCTGGTTTGATATCTGCTAATGCATCTTTCGCCTTGGGTGATGTGGGTCTTTCTGGCACTTCTGTGGAGTACGGTTCCCATGAGTCTCCTTCGCCAGCCTCCTCTACTGCACCGATTGTGGTGAAGTACTCTTCACCAGACATCTCTGACACGTCTTCGCTTTTGGGTGTGGTGACGCGCACGGCCTCGCCTACTGCGGGCATGTCAGCATCACCTCCTTCGACATTGCCGGCCTCGTCGGCTGCATCTGGGACTTCTTCGCCATCTGTTGCGTGGGAGGCACAGAAGGTCCAGCCCACTACGTGGCAATCCCCTCAGGAGCATTCGGTGTTAGACCAGGATGCCGATGGACTTGGGCCACAGGATGGCCAGGGTTGTGGGCATATTTCGACGACGGATACGCGGGTCGAGCAGGGCTCGTCGACGGATGCAGCTGTGGAGGCTGATCATCTTTTACAGGTACTCAAGGTCTCTGCGATGCCGGTGCTGCGCAGGAGTGCAAGGCATCCGATTAGTGCTGATGGTGCTTCGGTCATGGATATGGATTCTTTGGAGAAGGCCATGCGCAGGAAGGCGGAGAAGAACCTCGACACGGCTGGTAATCCCTCTTCATCCAAGTCTTTTATTCCTTTTTCATTAACTTGCATTAATTCTAAGCTTAATTCTGTTGGAATTAGTTTAGGTAAGAATGTATGTGATGTTTCTATTTCTGCTAAGGTCTTGAAGCAGATGGAATTTGACTGGTTAACGGTTGTTCCAAAAGCCTCGGCCTCTTTTATTTTCACCACTCTGATGAGGAGGATACAGACATCTCAACAGATGGTCAGATCCTATCTCATCTAGTAGGTGAAGTTCTTGAAGTTGGTTTGGATGAAGATAGATTAAGCTCAATTTATGAGCTAACTGCTTCTGGTCGTAAATCAACTTTCGGAAAAAATGTAACAAATCTCGCAAACGAGATTTTCCGCCTAAATCTATTATTTTTTCACAATGAATGGCATGTTTTTGAATAGCAGAGTTCTTCGAGACTTGGCTAAACATTTACACATTGCACTATGTTCTAGGGAACACAATTTGGATTTTGTGGCTATCTCCGAAACGGGTAGAAGAGAATTCTCACAAACTATACTAGATCGCCTATCAGGCGGTATAGATTTTGTGTGGCATTCTCATCCACCCAGGGGATGGCCTTGGGGCATTTTACTCGGCGTGCTGGTAGACACAATGGATATATTAGTTGTTGCGGAAGGGGAGTTTCATATTAAACTACACATTTGTAACAAAGCTGATAATTTCGTGTGGAGTCTGGTTGTTGTGTATGGTGCGGCTCAAGAGGCTTTCAAGGCCGATTTCCTTCGAGAATTGGTGAACTTAGCAAAAGATAATCCGTACCCTATTCTTATAAGGGGGGATTTTAACTTGCTTCGGTTCCCATTTGAGAAGAGCAAAGGCCGCTTCGACGATCATTGGCCCTTCCTTTTTAACGCTATCATTGACAGTCTTGACTTGAAGGAAGTAAACATGATTGGTAGACAATTTACTTGGGCTAATTCTTTATCGAAACCAACATACGAAAAACTTGATCGTGTACTGATGGACTCGGATTGGGAAGACCACTTCCCTCTAGTTTCGGTATGAGCTCTAGAACGTATTGAGGCTCTGTCAGATCATGCTCACATTTTGCTAACCACTAGTTTGCCATTACCATGTTGTGGCCGACCTTTCAAATTTGAGCTTGGATGGCTACTTCGTGATGGTTTCCATGATATGGTGAAAGCAATTTGGGAAAGGCCGGTGGCCGGTGATACCCCAATCCAGAGATAGAATAATAAAGTGCGTTTGAAACGGAAACATCTCAGGGGTTGGGCGTGTCACACCGCTGGTATTCTCAAAAATAAAAAACTTAGACTTTCAATTACTATTCATGACCTCGATGCTTTAGCAGAATCCCAGTTGCTTACTCCATAGGAAATTGAGCTAAAAAGCCAATCAAATGTGGAAATTGCCTGGATACTGCGAGAGGAGGAACTCAAGTGGTATCAGCATTCTAAATCACAATTTATTTTGCATGGGGATTCGAATACTAGATACTTCCATAGTGTATCCAATGGCTGACACAAGAAGAAACATATTCATTCCTTAAAGCATAATGACGAGTTGATTGAAGGACATGAGCAGCTAAAGTCTTACATTATGAATTATTATAAGGGTTTGTTTGGGGATCCGTAGGAGGGCACTTTCTCAATGGATGAATCCCAAATTAATGATAATCCCCAAGTTTCTGTGGAGCAAAACAACTATCTGACTGCTCCCTATTCCGAGGAGGAAGTCAAATTAGTTGTTTTCCAAATGGAGCATAATAAGGCACCTGGTTCGGATGGTTTCCCCGCTGAGTTCTACCAAACCTTTTGGGATGTAATCAAAACAGATCTCTTGAACATGTTTAGTGCTTTACATGAGGGTAAACTAGATCTGTATCGGTTGAACTTTGGTGAAATCATATTACTGCCTAAAGTTAATGAAGCAGAATGGATCCAACAATATAGACCGATCTGTCTTCTTAATGCTAGCTTCAAGATTTTTACCAAGTTTGCCACTATCAGGTTGAACCCAATGGCTGATCATGTTGTTAGGCCTTCACAAACCGCCTTCATGCAAGGTAGACACATCTTGGACGGCGTGGCTACCTTGCATGAAACGGTTCATGAACTCCATAGAAAGAAATTGAATGGGGTAATTATCAAAAAGATTTTGAGAAAGTTTATGACAAAGTTAATTGGTCTTTTCTACAACGAGCTCTTAGAATGAAAGGTTTTTCAGCGGAATGGTGCTCCTTGATTGAAAGCTTTGTAGTCGGAGGTAGTGTTGCCATCAAAGTCAATGACAATGTTGGCAACTACTTTCAGACTAAGAAAGGGCTAAGACAAGGAGATCCATTATCGCCCATGCTTTTTAATATAGTAGCTGATATGTTATCTATCTTGATTGAGCGTGCTAAGTCTGATGGCCAAATTGAAGGTGTGATTCCTCATCTTGTAGATGGGGGGTTATCTATACTTCAATATGCAAACGATGCAATTCTTTTTATGGAACATGATCTTGAAAAAGCCAAGAATCTGAAACTCATACTTTCGGCTTTTGAGCAGCTTTCTGGATTAAAAATTAATTTTCATAAAAGTGAATTGTTTTGTTTCGGCGAGGCCCAAGAGGAGGTTGGTCTTTATAATGAAATCTTCAGCTGTTGTCATGACACTTTTCCAATCAGATATTTGGGAATTCCGGTTCACTACCGAAGGCTTACGAATGCTGAGTGGAAAACTGTCGAGGAAAGACTACCGATACGTTTGAGTAGTTGGAAAGGCAAAATTCTCTCTATAGGGGGAAGATTGGTGCTAATCAACTCAGTCCTTAGTAATATGGTTTTGTTTATGCTTTCTTTTTTTTCAAATACCAAAAGGGGTCTTAAAAAGGTTGGATTACTTCCGATCAAGATTCTTTTGACAGGGGGATAATGAGAAAAAGAAGTATAGACTGGCTAAATGGAGTGTTTTGTGTAGACCCAAAGAATAGGGTGGGCTCGGTATTCATGATCTACAGGTTAATAATACAACCCTCCTTAGTAAATGGCTCTACAAATTATTAAATGAGGAAGGGATTTGCCAAACTATTATTAAAATAAAGTATATTGGTTCAAAGGCATTGTCCCAAATGGTTTGGAAACCTGGTGACTCTCACTTTTGGGCTGGTCTGATGGCGTCAAAAAATATTTTTTACGCTTCGGGACTTTCTCTATTAATAATGGGACGCAGATAAGGTTCTGGGAGGATAAATGGCTATATAATGCTTCCCTTCGAGAACAATATCCTTCGTTATATTCTATTGTTTGTTAGAAAGAGGAAACGGTTGCCACAGTGTTCGAATCATTCCCACCAAATATAACGTTCAGAAGGGGTCTAATTGGTTCTAGACTTGACTCTTGGATCATGTTGCTACATCGTCTGGCACATGTACAACTGTCGGATGAGCCAGATGAATTCCAATGGAATCTAACTAAGAACGGGTCCTTTTTTGTTAGCTCTTTGTATAATGCTTTAATCCAGCCGACTATTCCAGCTGTAGATAATAGGATGATCTGGAAGATGAAGATACCCCTTAAAAATAAAAAATTTGTTTGGTATCTTCGTCGTGGGATTATCCTTACAAAAGAAAACTTTATTAAACGGAATTGGCATGGAAATCCTGGGTGTGTATTCTGTCACCATGATGAGACAATCAAACACCTGTTTTTCCAATATAGTTTTGCTCGGTCTATATGGTCAATCACACAAGCAGCTTCTGGCTTGTATCCACCATGTAGTATTGCCAACATTTTTGGGAATTGGTCACATGGTATTGATAACAAGTACAAAAATCTACTTAGGGTCGGAGCGATAGCCATTATATGGTCGCTATGGCTATGTAGAAATAATAAGGTTTTTAATAATATAAACTGCTCTCTTCTGGAGGTTCTCTACAGGTGTACTCATAGCGTTCGGACTTGGTCAACCTTGCATCATGCGGAATATCGCGATCTCTTCCTGGAGGTGTGTACGCGGCTGGAGGATACGGCACGGGACTTTTTCACCAGACATGGATGGCAGCATAATCTTCGGATAGACCTACCCCATACATCCTAGGCGCTATTATAATTTCTTAGTTTGATATGTAATTCGCCTATATTTTCATTTTATGTTTGGACCATGTGGATTGGTGTCGGCTGTGTGCATCTTTATGCAGAGGCCAGGTGTAAGTTACTGCTAAGTAATAAAGGCGTCCTTTATCGGAAAAAAAATAGAGGAATACATAAATACGGCTATAGAGAGAAACAACAGAGCCATATCTTCTTCGCCATTTGAAAAGGAAGGCAACACTTTATATCTGGACCAGTTTGAATCAGGATAGCGCGGGTCGAGTCGATGCTAGGGTTGCAAGCGGCAAGCCGTGAGAGCCCGCGAAAGCAAAAAATTAGCTCAAACCAAACAAATTTTATAGAAAAACTAGCAAGGTGGCACTCGCAAATGCGAGGGCGTCCTCTATGGCACGTTAAATATGCTAATGGAAATACTTTATGGTTTCAAATATTCCGGAAACATGGAAATTTAAATAAAATATTACATGTCTGCCATAAATATAATGAAGGTAAAACATCATGTATGGCAAGTACACAGTTTGAAAAAATACCATGAAAAATACTATATAATGCCATAGATTGCAGAAATTTAGGTACTTCTATGTGGATATAGTTTTCTCTCTCTTCATGTTAGCCCATGCTTAAGTCTCGGTGTTCTACTGTCTCATTGACAGCGAATATTGATGTCATGTAACAATGCCTCATTATTTGAAATCTTTGAAACTCAATCGAAATTGAAAAACCTAAGTAATAAAAGATTAAACATGCCAGCCATTTTCTTTAAAAGATGCGGACAAGATGAAAGGCGTGATCTGGAATGCATTTTCGATTTGATGGCCCACCATATCGTGATACCCATGTGTCCACTGGCCTGCTAGCAAGAAGCAGGACATTAGCATGTGCTTGAGTTGGGGATGGCCTGTTGATCATTTATCTTTTCGGCCAGAGAAGACCAGCTGCAGGTAAATCAGCTCAAACAATTACCATGAATTGATTGAATTACTAATTAATTCCAGAGCTAATACTATGATATCAGAGTACAACTTTTCTGGGTACATGAAGACTGCTTAACTGGCACTTGTATCAGTCTTTATACATATATAAAAAGTAGCAAATGGATTCGCTAGCTCTTGTGTGCAATATAGGAGTAGCTTAGCCGGTCCTCTTGTACTAGCAGTTGTATGTATAAATCTGGCCAATATCTATACAACTTGATTTGGGAATAGGTGGTATCGTGAATGAGCGCAACACAGGGGTTCCTGGATTGACCGCAAGAAGAGGTCTCTCTGCGGATTGAGTGTGAAGCTAATTGACTCCTAATATATCTACGACATGACGCATGGCATTCTCCACCACTTCTTCGGTCCCTTTCACTAGTAACTACAGAACAACGTGTTCTACTGTACATGGGCTTCCTCACACATTTTGGAACAATTTGTATCAATAGGACAGAAATCGAAGGAAAATAGCATAATGCAAAGGAGATTAACCCGGTTAAAAAAAGGTTTAGATGCATTGAGTAGGAGATTCAGACGAGAAAACATGTCTCTCATTCAGATTGAGTTGGAACCTTGTCTTGCCTTCTGAGTTTACTCTTTTAGATGATTCACCGTACAAAGGTGCTAGATGACCTTTAGTTCTAGTTACCAAGGTGTCTGTCCATTGCACATATCGTGTACGAATCATGGACAACTTCGTGCGAGCCACCATCTGCACCGCGGTCTGCTGGAATATATGAAAAAGACGGAATGCGTTGGTCTTCAACTCAATCGACGAACCTGTTCAATTAGCTAGGAGTAGGTGTGCTGCTGATGTTCGCCTTTGGGCTCATCGATGTAAAAATCCCCCTGACAAATTCTTCCTACTAGCTTGGAGTGACACCTTTGATCCCCCCTGAGCCCCTGTTTCTTCTCCTCCTGTAATCTGATGACTTTGTAATTTTTTACCTGGCTATAAATGTTCAGGCTGGCCTCGGTCCGCCGAAGTTACAGTAAAAAAAAAGCTATTATTTTTACTCCTGGGATGAATTCTCAAAATTCTTACTCTGCAAGTACAGAAGATTGGCCAGATCTGTTGATCATCCGTCGTCACTAGCTTTCTAGCAAGAAGCATGTAAGATTCATGTGACTGTATTGCAAAATGATTGCCATTGTCCGAGTAAATTTCAAACAACCACCACATTTGCACAATTAGTTCAAAAAACCTCCGGTTTCCACCAAATTTACAAATATCCACTGTGCTGGACGTTTGCAATGTTCGCTAATGCGCTGGGCGTTTGCGAAATGATGGACATTGTCCAGACAAGACCAGCTGCAGGTAAATCGGCTGAAAGCAGTACCATAACTTGAATGAATTAGTAATTCTAGAGCTACTCCCGGGGATGTGTGAGAGTACTACTGCTTGGCTGGGTACATGAAGACCACTTAACTGGCCCTTGCATCGGCCTATAAATTATAATATAAAGTAACGAACACTTTTGCTTCGGCCCCCCCCCCCCCCCCTCCTTCCTCCTTCTTTTTAAACTTTGACAAACAAAAACTCGATACCGATTGTTTAGAGGACCGTACGAACTCACCCGAAGTATATATGGTCCTCTTATATGTATACTCACCGTACACGTATACTTATATGCCTCCAGAATGCGAAAATCGTAAGTTATATAACAACAACAACAAAAAATTTAAATATGACATGCAAAGACGTAGATCGCGATAATAGGAGGTGCGATCAGCCGTCCGGAGCGTGGATTATACCCGGTTCGACCGAGTACACATATACAGAGATATACATGGCCTCGATATGGGTTTTGACGGATCAAAGAAATAAAACGGCCCAAAAAGCTTAAGTTTAGGGGGGGGGACCGAAGCACACCTCACGAACGAATTGATGTTTTATAGACATTGTGCCCCATATTGCAGCTCTCCCTTTAATTGTAGTGTGCTTAAGTCAATCTCGCCAGCATGCGGACAACTTGATTTTGGAATGGATGGTATCGTGAATGATCTAGAGCTTCTATGTCGTTGCCGAGTGCAATTAGCCAGTCTATGACATTGTCCATGTCGACGCACTTAGACACGATGCCATGCTCCTTGACCCAGCTCTCAGAGGACACCTACGAAGCAGCCGTCCCTTCTTCCAAGTCATCGAGGCTCGTCTCCGCCGCTGCGTCCACCAAAAAACCCTGACGAGAGGGTTCACGATGCGCCATAGTATTAACAACATAATTCGGGTAGATTGTAGTAATACAGTCAAGGAGATGAATCTAGCTTGACAATTGCATTTAGTGAGATTTCTCTGGTCCAGAGCTAACGGAGGAATACCTAAATACGGCTATGGCCGAGCCGTATCCTCTTCGCCATGTGAAAAGAAAGACAACGTTGTACTCCCTCCATTTAGAAATATAAGATGTTGTACATCTCCTTCACAAATCTAAAACATCTTATATTTTCAAACGGAGGGGAGTAGTTTTATATTTTAGGTTTTTGAAGGAGATGTATCTATATCTTTTTCACAAACCTAAAACATCTTATATTTTCAAACGGAGGGAGTAGCTTTTTATAGCTGGACCAGTTCGAATCAAGATAGCGGGTCGATGAATTTTTCTTGTGTTTCACGGCTAACACATATGGGCAGTCGGCTGGCGTCTATGGCGCCTAGAAAAGACATCACAATTAGTCTGCTATCTCGATTTGCACCAGCACAGCAAATTTGGCTCGGTGCTTAGAATGTTAAATCGAGAGTATTGCATGGTAGACACAATGAATTAGCTTCTAACATATTGTGCATGGCGGTCTCAACCATCTGGGGTTCCATTTGCACTGATTACAGCACAATTTATTTACAATGCAATATGTATGCGATAAGTACCTAGCTTACTGACATATTGTGTGATTACTCTAGATTGTGTCACGTTAAATCTTGATAGCAAGAATATTTCAGTTTCTATAATGAAATGTAATACGACTTCCATTACAAGATTGAATATCATACTTTCTACTAAACCAGTGACATTTATTATGGATTAGAGGGAGTAGCAATTTTACTATGGCTAGGAACCATATATTTTGAACTGGATGTCTCGGAATCAAGTTGACAAGAAATTTCAAACAACACTAACTTTGAATATATTTATAAATTATAAAATGCCATATATTATCTATTATATAATAAAAGCAATATAATGATGTTTTTCGAGACACCTGGTTGATCCACATCACCCAAATTATACTGATCGTTAGATCTATAATTTATAGTTGTGATTTGAAGAAAAAAAAAGTTGCATAGAAACACTGGTGGAAACAACCCCATGCGTCCCGGTTGGTAAGCGGCATTAGTCCCGGTTGCCCAACCGGGACGGGGCAATCGGGACTAAAGCCCGAACCTTTAGTCCCGGTTGCCCCACCAACCGGGACAAAAGATCATACACGTGGCAGCTGCACCGTTGAGGAGGGGGCTTTAGTCGGTTCGTAATACTGAACCGACTAATAACCTTCGCCGCGTAGATTTGCCCATTTCTTCGCCGCGGCAGAGAATTCATTGCACATTTTGTTGCCTTGGCAGCATTTTCGCCACTTTTGTGCCGCGCAGAGAATTCATTTAGGTTGTTTTATTGTTTATTTAGTGTTTTGCACTTATCAATGAAGGAACCTTATATTACACAAGATCATCATGACAATATTACATTCAATACACGGATCGAGTTCATGCACTACATACAAAAGTATTCCCTTGTCTATACACGGATCGAGTTGCTATTTTTACAATCCCTATTGTCTATACACAGCAGAATAGTACTCCTTCGGGTCTAGGACTTGCATCCAAGAATCCGCCAATTCCTCTGAATTGCTCGTACGCGATCCTTTGGCGTAAGACCGTCCCGTAGACGCTCGATCTGATTTAAAAAGGAGTCAGTCTATATGAATGAAACTAAACACAATTTGTTTGAAAATAAAACTATAGAAATTGTTTACATACGTGAGTTGCTCTAAATTTCCGCCCTTCTCATCGCACGTCACGGATGAACTCGCAAACATAGTATCCACAGAGATTGTTACCGGTCCTGTGTCGGCACTTCACAAGAACATAGTTCAATCAAAATAATAATCAAGCATGATAATAACTGTATCAAAACTAGAATCAAAGAGATGCTGGATATAGCTAGTGGTGCTTACATCTAGTGGTTGAAATGTAAGCTCCTCTTTCCAAACACCCCTAGCCTTCTTGGTGAACCGTTTCCAAGCGCTGAAGAAAACGAATAAAAGAAGTTATTAAGTACTTGATATCATAAAATTCTAACGTTGCCGATATAGTGTCGTAATGATTAGAATTACCGCTGGAGAAGTATCTGCATGTCCTTCCATGTCTCAAGGGGTTTATGTTTCGAGTCCATGACTAGTACACGACCTTTGTCAAGTTGAATGATTAACAAAATATAGTCGAAGCTGCGAATGCATAACTAATCAGTTTTATACTTAACATCGAGTAAGCAAAATAGAAAGTGTATACAAGACAATAACACTCACTCGAAGTTGTAAGGAAAAAGTATTTTCCTTTTGGTTTCTTAAAACCTTAACGCGTGTACTATATTATCCTCCGTATCCTGGGAGCTTGTTTTGAGATTAGCTTAATGAACCCAATATGGGTCAATGAAGCCAATGTCATAGATTTGTCCTCCGCTGCATTCGAGAATCTTCATTCTGCATATTACAGTATGATTATATACATGCAATAAACAAGGTGAGATAGCTGGAGACTAAATTAATTACAGAATTAGTACTTACGCAATAGGCACCGATGAGCGATTTGTCCAAGGCGTCTTGATTGAATAATTGAAATAGCTCAACAAATTCAATGGATATCATGTCATCACTTTCTTTCCCATGATGCTTTTTGTAACCCTCGGCACTATCCGCTTAGCCCGGCACTTGTGGCGTGCATGTACCAGTTATGCAATCTTCGCATTTTGTTGAAAGATTATTTACCTCCTCGTTTGACGAGAGGTTTGCCGTCGGTATTTGTATGATACTTCACTCACGGGAAGAACTCTAATCGATAAGTCTGGGCAATACTCATACCTTGAGCAGCGGCTTCTCAGACAGTAACTACCGGATCATACCGCTTCGCCCCATATTTGCTCGACCCACATTGGTTTGAGAAATCACCTTGAGAGGGGCGCAAGTCTGTTTTGCTTGTTCTCCAGCTGGGCAACAGATTTCCGCTATCAAGATCGCTCTTGAGGCTTTTGTGCCGCATGTGACTTGAGAATAGAACGCTCATAGTCGATGACAGCTTTGGCTCGGGTTGATGAAGAGTCTTTAGCATTTTCAACACTTTGGCTTTTTCTTCTTTGGTCTTTGGGGAACTCTGGCTCTTTCGGCCGCCTTAGCTTAAAAACTGTCGTTGCTTCAAGATCAACCCGAGCCGGTCTCCTCTTCAAGATCATAAGCTCTCTTGGGAGGAACCGTTGGTACTTTTGGAAGAGGCTCTTGTTTACGTTTCGGCGATCGCCACGACGACAAGAGCGGTACGCTTACGCTTTTATCCCGAGGCGCCGATGGCTCCCGGGCGATGGCTGCACCGAGACGGTGAGGCGACGAGCCGGTGAGGCGACGAAGACGGCTGCAGCGGCGATTTCGGCCGGAGACGGTGAGGGCGGCGAAGATGGCCTTGGCGTGTGATTTGAAGCACGATACAATCCTTCGCCATAGAATGGTGACGTTTTTGCGTCACCCAAGATAGCCACATCCCCTTCACCGGCAGGTAGTGAAGATCCAAAACCTCAAAGGTGGGCATGATTTCATCCACGCCGACAACAGCGTAGCCCTCTGGAACCGGACGAAGTGGTAAGTTGGTGTGGGTCCAATTGGTAAGGCATAGCCGACCGCCACCTTCATTGATATGTTCACAACTTTGACATGTAGATCGCGATGTGTCATCTACGTGATATCATCCTTGGGTAGCCAACAGAGCCATCGTCGGTGCATCATCGATCGCCATTGTCATCACCCGGACCTCGGTGGAAGCCACATCGCTTTTTGATTATTCGATAGGCGGTAGCATCGAATGCAAGCAGTCTTCGAGATGGGGCGCCGTAGTACTTTGCTCTTTAAGTGAGTTAATTTCATCTTGTTGTTGCTTTAATCGTTCTTCAATTAAACGCATTCGCTTCTTTTTCTCGCTTCAACCGCCGCCTGCCCTTACCTCCGACGGCTTCTATCAGATATTTCTTCCTCTCTTGAAACCCAGTCCTCCATGATTGGGAGCCTATTGTGCCTCGTGTTCGTCCATCATGTTCCTTATTTCCAAGGGCGAGTGTGAGCTCATCATTCTCTATCGGGAATGAAGTCCCCATCTTTAACAGCCTTTACGCTTTTCTCATCCTCTCGATTGGCAAGGGTCTTCTTTATGTCGTATGGTATATATACACCTCCTTCCGAGTCCAACGTGCCCCATGCCCGTAAAACCAATTCCTTGCACGTTCTACCCAATGCATCTGCAGGGTGATCTTTTATCACGCAGTTCTGCTCAAGTTTCTCCCACTTAGGAATGCCACCAGAGCCACCTTGCCCCATAGTATGGTGATACTTCTTGTTAGCAGATTCAGCTTATTCTTTGGACATTTCCTTAGCTTTATTCGATGTCTTGTATTCCACAAACTCAGCCTGAATGGTTTTATCTTCTCAAACCGAGTCTTCTTGAAATCCGAGTCTTCTCTTTCACGACATAGTCAAGGTGCAATCTTTTCTTCCAGTTGGTGAAACATCGGGCCATCTTCTTCAAAGCCCACTCCTTACCTTAGCCTCCATGGCTCTCCCATGTTGTAAGGCGTCCTCACTGGATCCTCCATTTGGATCCAGCTCTATCTTCGTAGTTTGAAATTAACCATGAGCCTCTTCCACAAGAAATCTTTGGCGTGGTTAGGGACAAATAAACATGTTCCTCTTCATCCGCATTAGCGTGCCTATTCCAATTTCTAATGGTGATCGGATTAAGTCCCTAACGATTACTCCGCATTGTGCCACAAATTTGGTTGCGACAACTTGGAGCGGCCGGTCATTGCAAGCGACATCTTGATCCTGAACCTCTCATGGTCTTCCAACTTTTGGTTGGGCCTCGCCGCTCATTTCAGAGATTCCTTCGATCCGAGGGCTAAAAGAAGAAAGATCGTCATTATTTCTATATAGATAGCAGATGATTAATTAATGAATTGATTTATATTACATGCACCTCGCCAGAAGGGTCGTCTTCGATTTACAAGGCATCGCCTTCTCCCTCATGAAGGCAACACCTTCAACCTCAAACAAGTTGTCTACTCCGGTAAAAGAGGATCACCTCACGGAGTTGTTCGTAAACGTTGATCGTCTAAATTATCTTCCCACGGATCACACCTTGGATCAACTCTTCCTTTTTCGCCTCTCGGCGTGTGGATCCATATTTTACGCATAGGTGGAAAACGAATAAGTCAAAGCGGCTAAAGGAGAAAGTTAAGGAGAAACCCCGATATATACATACACAATAATAAAAATGAAGAGAAACCCTAAACCTAGCTACAAAAAGGAAACCGTAGTAGATAGGTAACTCTAGCTAAAATCAACGGTTATCAATATTCCGAGTTCGAGGGTGTAACCTAGTTCGAGAAACCTCCGATGCATATGAGAGGAACCCACATGCACCTAAGGGGTATTAATGATTCCTTATCTAACCACGGATGGCAATGTGAATCGGGTGCGGGCTACCCACATTGGTGACAGTGGGCAATAAGACCAATAATACCAAACTAATTAATAAACCTAATAATACCTAACTAATAATAAACCTAATAATCGAAACAGAAAAGAAAGGGAAACAATCAACACATGGCATCGATGCAATGCTCAAGCAAGTACGATGATATGACAAGTTATTTTGCATTGGAATGTAACCTAAGACATGCTCGATTTATTTAATCGGGTTCCGACGGTGAAAACCCTAACTCGGGAAACTCGGAACATATGAGAGGGTGCATTTGTTCTTCTAATTATACTTGTCATTTAAATTGTTGAACAAAGCATGATTATAGGATAAATAGATAGGTTTCATTTTTCTGAACAATTTGATATATTATTTGTATTTTTCGACTTATAAATAAAAGATATTGAATTTACAAGTTTATATCAATTTCGAATTATTAAATCATTTAAAATAAATCATCTACTAAATCATCTACATCATCTACATCATCTACATCATCTAAATACACCTATATCATCTAACAACTAAATCATCTAACAAATAAATCATCTAACAACTAATACACCTAAAATAATCATCACCTAAATCAACTAAAAACTAAAAAGGAGCCTGCCAAGATGCAGCGTCGATCGGCGGCATGGAGGCCTTGATGGCGTAGGATGCACCTGCAATGGCAGCGGCTGGTATCGTGGAGGAGGCGCCACGGAGACGAGGCTGAGGCGGCTGCAGTACGGAGGCGAGGCGGAGATGAAGATGAAGGCCGATGGCGGTCACAGGCCAGCAAGGATGGGCAACTCACGGCGTCCCGGGGATCGAAGCAAGGCGTCTCTATGCGTCGGGTTGCAGAATGGAGAAGGGAAGAAGAAGAAGAAGAGGCGATTATAAGAGAAGGACCTTTAGTCCGTTGGTGGCTCCAGGGACTAAAAGATCGTCTGCTGAGCCACCAACGACGTATACTTTTTTCAATTTTCAGCAATCGAGGCGCCATAGGATTTAGTCGGTTGGTGGCTCCAACCGACATATTCTGCTTTCAAAATTTCAGGTTTTCTCCGTTCCGCCTTATTTTTATTTTGGGGTTTAAATTTGTATTGTTTTTAAATGATAATTAATTTGAATTTAGAAAACTTTAAACATAAAAAGTGTTTGGATTTGAATAAATAATTCAAAACCATTTTACATTTTTTTAAAAATAATTAATGTAACCATTTAAAATATGAACCATTTACAATTAAAAATTAATTAACTTTTATTTTTTAATATCAATTTGGAATTTAGAAAACTTTAAACATAAAAGTGTTTGATTTGAATAAATAATTCAAAACCATTTTCGCTTTAAAAAATAATTAATGTAACCATTTAAAATATGAACCATTTACAATTAAAATGAATTAACTTTTATTTTTTAATATCAATTTGGAATTTAGAAAACTTTAAACATAAAAGTGTTTGGATTTGAATAAATAATTCAAAACCATTTTCTGCTTTTAAAAATAATTAATGTAACCATTTAAAATATGAACCATTTACAATTAAAAATGAATTAACTTTTATTTTTTAATATCAATTTGGAATTTAGAAAAACTTTAAACATAAAAGTGTTTGGATTTGAATAAATAATTCAAAACCATTTTCTGCTTTAAAAAATAATTAATGTAACCATTTAAAATATGAACCATTTACAATTAAAATGAATTAACTTTATTTTTTAATATCAATTTGGAATTTAGAAAACTTTAAACATAAAAAGTGTTTGGATTTGAATAAATAATTCAAAACCATTTTCTGTTTTAAAAAATAATTAATGTAACCATTTAAAATATGAACCATTTACAATTAAAAATGAATTAACTTTTATTTTTTTAATATCAATTTGGAATTTAGAAAAACTTTAAACATAAAAAGTGTTTGGATTTGAATAAATAATTCAAAACCATTTTCTATTTTAAAAAATAATTAATGTAACCATTTAAAATATGAACCATTTACAATTAAAAATGAATTAACTTTTATTTTTTTAATATCAATTTGGAATTTAGAAAAACTTTAAACATAAAAAGTGTTTGGATTTGAATAAATAATTCAAAACCATTTTCTGTTTTAAAAAACAATTAATGTAACCATTTAAAATATGAACCATTTACAATTAAAAATGAATTAACTTTTATTTTTTTAATATCAATTTGGAATTTAGAAAAACTTTAAACATAAAAAGTGTTTGGATTTGAATAAATAATCCAAAACCATTTTCTATTTCTAGAAAATAATTAATGTAACCATTTAAAATATGAACCATTTACAATTAAAAATGAATTAACTTTTATTTTTTTAATATCAATTTGGAATTTAGAAAAACTTTAAACATAAAAAGTGTTTGGATTTGAATAAATAATTCAAAACCATTTTCTGTTTTAAAAAACAATTAATGTAACCATTTAAAATATGAACCATTTAAAATTAAAAATGAATTAACTTTTATTTTTCTAATATCAATTTGGAATTTAGAAAAACTTTAAACATAAAAAGTGTTTGGATTTGAATAAATAATCCAAAACCATTTTCTATTTCTAGAAAATAATTAATGTAACCTTTAAAATGAATTAACTTATATTTTTAATATTAATTTGGAATTTAGAAAACTTTAAACATAATAATTGTATGGATTTGAATAAATAATCCAAAACCATTTTCTATTTCTAAAAATAATTAATGTAACCTTTAAAGTTAATTAACTTATATTTTTGAATATTAAGTTGAATTTAGAACTTGCATTGGATCTCCGAAGAAACCACATATTGTAGTCTAAAATGATTTTTCAAAAATCACAGCGATAGATCATGTACTGTAGTACAAACCGACCCACTTCCCGATTCTGAGACATTTATCCTTTTACCGGATGGACGAAAAGGTTTGAGATGTACGGTTGGGATATAGTCCATGTAAGGTGGTCTAGTATTTTAGGAAAATAGGACGGTAGCATTCAAAACGGCATTTGGTGGTTACTTCAAAAACGAATTTTTGCGCGGGGAAATGGAAAAGGGCTTTTCCGTGCGATAAAAGGAAAACTTCCTCCGCAACATTGTTCTCCATACCAATGTCCACACACATGCATAATATGGGCACAACATCACAAACTATGCCGTGATTCAAGACATAACATCGGTCATTTGGACCGAAGCCATGAAACCTCGAACATGATAGGTCATTTTGTGAAGGTTTTTCAAACATGATCAATATACCAAGTCTGGTATTTTTCCTTTCAACTATGTAACATAATATGACACCACGCCAAGGATTTTCATTGTTCGGATTTTTTGAATTTATTATGCCCGCTTCAATTATTTGAATTTCTAACTATGGTCGAACCGGTGCATGAAGATAGGGGACGGCATTGTTAGAACTTGCATTGGATCTCAAGAAACCACATATTGCGAGTCTAAAATGATTTTTCAAAAATCACGGGCGATAGATCATGTACTGTAGTACAAACCGGACCACTTCCTGCCGATTCCAGACATTTGTCCTTTTACCGTGGATGGACGAAAAGGTTTGAGATGTGGTTGGGATATAGTCCATGTAAGGTGGTCTAGTATTTTAGGAAAATAGGACGGTAGCATTCGAAAACGGCATTTTGGTGGTTACTTCACAAACGACCCGCTTTTTTGGCCGAAATGGAAAAGGGCTTTTCCGATGCAAAAAGGAAAACTTCCTCTGCAACATTGTTCTCCATACCAATGTCCACACACATGCATAATATGGGCACAACATCACAAACTATGCCGTGATTCAAGACATAACATCGGTCATTTGGACGAAAGCCATGAAACCTCGAACATGATAGGTCATTTTGTGAAGGTTTTTTCAAACATGATCAATATACCAAGTCTGGTATTTTTCCTTTCAACTATGTAACATAATATGACACCACGCCAAGGATTTTCATTGTTCGGATTTTTTGAATTTATTATGCCTGCTTTGAATTATTTGAATTTCTAACTATGGTCGAACCGTGTGCATGAAGATAGGGACGGCATTGTTAGAACTTGCATTGGATCTCTCAAGAAACCACATATTGCGAGTCTAAAATGATTTTTCAAAAATCACGGGCGATCATGTACTGTAGTACAAACCGACCACTTCCGCCGATTCTACAGACATTTGTCCTTTTACTGTGGATGGACGAAAAGGTTTGAGATGTACGGTTGGGATATAGTCCATGTAAGGTGGTCTAGTATTTTAGGAAAATAGGACGGTAGCATTCAAACGGCATTTTGGTGGTTACTTCAAAACGACCCGCTTTTTATACCGGAAAATGGAAAAGGGCTTTTCCGGCATAAAAGGAAAACTTCCTCCGCAACATTGTTCTCCATACCAATGTCCACACACATGCATAATATGGGCACAACATCACAAACTATGCCGTGATTCAAAGACATAACATCGGTCATTTGGACCGAAAGCCATGAAACCTCGAACATGATAGGTCATTTTGTGAAGGTTTTTCAAACATGATCAATATACCAAGTCCGGTATTTTTCCTTTCAACTATGTAACATAATATGACACCACGCCAAGGATTTTCATTGTTCGGATTTTTTGAATTTATTATGCCCGTTTCAATTATTTGAATTTCTAACTATGGTCGAACCTGTGCATGAAGATAGGGACGGGCATTGTTAGAACTTGCATTGGATCTCAAGAAACCACATATTGTAGTCTAAAATGATTTTTCAAAAAATCACGGCGATAGATCATGTAATTGTAGTACAAACCGGACCACTTCCTACCGATTCTCAGACATTTGTCCTTTTACCGGATGGACGAAAAGGTTTGAGATGTACCGTTGGGATATAGTCCATGTAAGGTGGTCTAGTATTTTAGAAAAATAGGACGGTAGCATTCAAACGGCATTTTGGTGGTTACTTCACAAAATCGAATTCGCTTTTTGCCAGGAAATGGAAAAGGGCTTTTCCGTACATAAAAAAGGAAAACTTCCTCCGCAACATTGTTCTCCATACCAATGTCCACACACATGCATAATATGGGCACAACATCACAAACTATGCCGTGATTCAAGACATAACATCGGGTCATTTGGACCGAAAGCCATGAAACCTCGAACATGATAGGTCATTTTGTGAAGGTTTTTTCAAACATGATCAATATACCAAGTCTTGTATTTTTCCTTTCAACTATGTAACATAATATGACACCACGCCAAGGATTTTCATTGTTCGGATTTTTTTGAATTTATTATGCCCGCTTTGAATTATTTGAATTTCTAACTATGGTCGAACCGTGTGCATGAAGATAGGGACGGCATTGTTAGAACTTGCATTGGATCTCTGAAGAAACCACATATTATAGTCTAAAATGATTTTTTCAAAAATCACGGGCGATAGATCATGTACTGTAGTACAAACCGACCCACTTCGCCGATTCAGACATTTGTCCTTTTACTAGGGATGGACGAAAAGGTTTGAGATGTACCGTTGAGATATAGTCCATGTAAGGTGGTCTAGTATTTTAGGAAAATAGGACGGTAGCATTCTTAAACGGCATTTTGGTGGTTACTTCACAAAAACCTGCTTTTTTGCGCCGGAAAATGGAAAAGGGCTTTTCCGTGCACAAAAAGGAAAACTTCCTCCGCAACATTGTTCTCCATACCAATGTCCACACACATGCATAATATGGGCACAACATCACAAACTATGTCATTATTCAAGACATAACATCGGTCATTTGGACCGAAAGCCATGAAACCTCGAACATGATAGGTAATTTTATGAAGGTTTTTTCAAACATGATCATTGTTCCAAGACATTTAGTCCGGATGTAGTCACAAACCGACTAAAAATACTTTCCGCCATTTCCCACCTCTTCCCGCCAAGTTTTCCGCCTTTCCTTTCTACTAGAGCTTTTAGTCCCGGATGTAGTCACTAACCGGACTAAAGATATTTCCGCCATTTCCCAAAGCTTCACGCCAAGTTTTCCCGCCTTTCCTCTATATTTAGGGTGATCGTGTCATGGCTATCCACACATCCACACCTTCCTCTCTTAGAACAATGGACAACGCCATCGGGCCATTCGACTCGAGGAGACCGAGGCGTGGCGCCCAACTACCCTTGTCCACCGGGGTACCGCCGCACGGCTGGATGCCGAAAGTGCCGAGGGTTCCCGCCCCTCCTGCCCTCAAGGTTCCGCACGCCAGCGGCCATCACAAACCACTTCTACCACGAGCTCACGCCGAGCGGATGGATCCTCAAAGGGATCCCGACAACTATGACACTGAATGCCTTCTTCGCTAATAGGCGGAAAGGGAGCTCGCCAGTACGAGGGTGATGGCCCGCCACCGTGAACAACAACGTCGGCCGCCGTGTGGTGGGAGAACCGCATTATCATCAAGTGATGCGCCACATCGCCGGGAGACCATCCTCGCCACGGTGCCCACGAGTCCACCCGCCACAGTGCCCCACATCGCCCCGGCGGTAGCGGCATCGCTTCAGAGACCCTCTCCCACCCGCCGTGAATCCAAGGCTGGAATGGCCTGGTATATGCCATGGATGTAATGAGGATCCCTGAGTGGCGGTGACGGCGATGATGATGACTTGACGATGAAGACTCAAGCTGCACTATAGGACTAGGCATGATTATGACTAAAGGGGCGGCTTTAGGCCCGAGTGTTAGCTAGTCCCGATTTGTCCCGGTTTTTAATATTAATAAATGTCTTAAGTGTTACCTAATAAATAGAGGGAAATGCCTATATAAAGAGAGGGTTCATATTTAGTCCCGATCTGTACCAGTAAGAATATACTCCATGAAAGGTAGTCTCGTATTATAGGAAAATAGGACGGTAGCATTCTCAAACGGCATTTTGGTGGTTACTTCATAAACGACGCTTTTTGCGCCGGAAAATGGAAAAGGGATTTTCCGTATGCAAAAAGGAAAACTTCCTCCGCAACATTGTTCTACATACCAATGTCCACACACACATGATCATTGTTCAAGACACATTTAGTCCCGATGTAGTCACAAACCGACTAAAGGGATCAAGCAGTGGGCCAGACAACACTAATAATAGGGGTGAGTGTCGACATTATGTCGCATGGCTTACTTTTGTCCCGGATGGTGTCACCAACCGACTAAAGATGAACCTTTAGTCGGTTGGAGACATCAACCGACTAAATATGAGTCACTAATAAGGGTGAGTGTCGACATTATGTCGTGAGTGTCGACATTATGCCGAGCTGTACTATAAATATGCATCCTTGTGAGTCCGATCCTCCAGCCAGCTTTGAGGCATCTCCAAGATGGTTTTAGAGAGCAGGACACCACTACGGCCAGTGGAGATGCATTGAGCCCATCCTCCATCTCGAAAACGGTCATAGAGGCACCTAATATGTGAAATTAGTTAGCTCGAGGCGATTGATCTAGTTAGTGAAGTTACAAGCTGCAAGATGGTTTTCGAGAGCAGGGACACCATCGTTGCAGTGTGGAGATCTGACCTGAGCCCTCCTCGTGCATCTCCGAGAAATCGGTCATAGAGGCACTCCTAATATGTGAAATTAGTTAGCTCCGAGGCGATTGATCTAGTTAGTGAAGTTACAAGCTGCAAGATGGTTTTCGAGAGCAGGACACCACTTTACTGTGGAGATGCCAGGAGATTTGAGCCAGGCCCCTCCAAGGCATCTCCAAGAAACCGTCATAGAGGCACTCCTAATATGTGAAATTAGTTAGCTCGAGGCGATTGATCTAGTTAGTGAAGTTACAAGCTGCAAGATGGTTTTCGAGAGAGGACACGCTGCGGCCAGTTCGAGATGCCGACTGAGCCCAGCCTCCGGCATCTCCGAAATCGGGTCATAGAGGCACTCCCGGTCCAGCCACAAAAAGGGACTAACACTCAAGACATTTATTAATATTAAAAACCGAGACTACAAAACCGGGACTAAAGGCCACAAACTGCGAAAGATATCCTTTGGTCAAGCCACAAACCGCGAAAGACATGAACTAGAGTTACATAATATGAGCATGAACTTCTTGGCATATGTCATTCCTTATGACCGCTTCAGACGTAACCATGGAGCATCTTCTTTACTTAACGGAATGCTTGGGCCAGTTTTCCTTTGTGAAGGGCGGAATTTCATCAAACTTATTATAATCTTCGACATGTACTCTTGCCCTCGATTCCCACGATGTTTCTTTTCCCGAAAGAACTATGTGACGCTTTGGATCATCATATGATGTATTCGCTTGCATATTTTTTTTTTTCGATCCGGAGGACATGTCCTTCACATAGAAAACCCGAGACACATCATTGGCTAGGACGAATGGTTCATCTCTATAACCAAGATTGTTGAGATCCACTGCTGTCATTCCGCATAACCTGGTCTATCTTTACCCTTCCCCATTCGGGTTGACCCATTTGCAATGTAAACAAAGGGACCTTAAAAGAGACTCCATAGTCTAGTTCCCATATCTCCTCTATGTAACCATAATATGTGTCCTTTTGTCCATTCTGCCTATTGCATCAAAGCGGACACCACTATTTTGGTTGGTGCTCTTTTTATCTTGGGCGATCGTAGAATGTATTCTATTTATTTCGCACCCTTGGAAATTCAATACAAGAAGATGGTGATGCGCCAACAAGTATAGCGATCTCCAACAGTGGTGTCATTCAAGAGATGTGTCCGATCCAACCACCGATGCACTTCATGTGTTCATCTCAGAATCCATGATTCAAAGCTTCCCGGGTTTTTGAGCGCATAATATTCTTGTGTTCCTCCATATACTGAACTGCCAAGGTGGAATTATGTAGAATCGTGTAGTGTGCTTTAGTGAAAGAATCCCGTCCCTACATATCTGCTTTTCCCAAATGCGTTTTTCCACTTAGTCTTCCTCATGCCGCGAGTAAACACCAATCGCTTAAGGTCGGAATAAAGTCAACACAAAACTCAATGACCTCTCTCTGCTCCATATCCCTTGAGATGCTTCCTTCCGTCTAGCACGGTTATGAACATATTTTTAAGACTCCCATGAACCTCTCAAAGGGGAACATATTGTGCGTAAATACCGGACCGAGAATGGCAATCTCTTCCACTAGATGAACCAGAGATGCGTCATAATATTGAAGAAGGATGGTGGGAACACCAATTCAAAACTAACAAGACATTGTACCACATCCTTCTCAGAACCTTGGCGTAATATCTGATTGATTACCTTCGAGATATTGCATTGAGGAATGCACAGCTTCACAATGGGTACTGAACATTTTCTCGTAGAAGCCCCTCAATGCAATCGGAAGCAATCACGCATAATCACGTGATACTATGAGACTTCAGGTTTTGGAACTTTTCTCTCGCCATATTTATTATCCCTTTATATTAGATGAGAAGCCTGACGCACCTTGATACAGAAGGACTTCAAAAATATTTCTTCTCGCTTTGGTAAGAGCATAGCCGGCACGACTTAAGTGACGCCTTTATCCGCCTTTGTTATCTCAGATGCATGTTATTTGGGTCTTTCATAATTTGTTGGTCCTCCTGCGTGTGTATCTTTTGTCTTCCCATACACGCCTAGGAATCCTAGCAGGTTCACACAGAGATTCTTCGCCACGCATCACGTCGATTGAAGAGCGGACACGCAGGACTTTCCAATATGGCAGCCCCCAAAATATAGATTTCTTCTTCCACATGGGTGCGTGTCTTGTAGCGACGCTGCTCGAACTGATTGACCGCCGACCCTTTCCAAAGATTACTTCTATGTCCTTGACCATACCAAATACATCATCACCACCGAGTTCAGCTTCTTCCGGTGATCCGCCTCACCTTTGAAATGCTTGCCTTTCTTCACGGATGATTGGCTCAAGAAATCGCCGATTCGCTAGGTACACAACCTTCTTGCATTTATGCAAATATGTACCTTCTGGCCTTATCTAAACAAAGGTGCATGCCTTATATCCTTTGTTTGTCCGTCCGAAGGTTACTAAGAGCAGGCCAATCATTGATGGTTACGAATAACAACCTCAGAGATTAAATGGCTCTGCTTGTTCTCATCCCACGCACGACACCTGGTTTGCCCCACAACCGTAAGAGTTCTTCAACCAATGGCCTAAGGTACACATCAATGTCGCGTCTTGCTTCGGCCTTGGATGAGCACCGCATCATAATGAACTTACGCTTCATGCACAACCAAGGAGGCAGGTTGTAGATACATAGAGTCACGCCAGGTGCTGTGAGCTCGCAGCTCCCAAAAGGATTCATGCCATCCGCATTTAGACCAAACCATAAGTTCCTTGGCCACCGCAAAGTCCGGGAAGTCTCTCTCGATTTTTCTCCATCAGACCCATCGCTAGGTGTCTCAACTCCCGCCTTTCTTACGGTCTTCTTTGTGCCATCGCAACAACCTGCATGCTCTTTGTCGAACATGCTTTCAACCTTGGTATTATAGGAGCATACCACATAACCTTAGCAGAATCCTCTTCCGAGGGGCTCTCCTCAACATCACCAGTGGTCATCTCGTCGATATTATACCGCAACGCTGCATACCGGCATTTATCTAAATTTCATACTCCTTATCATGTAGAGGATGCGTCATTAATGCATGCATGTATCTTTTGCACATCTAATCCCAGAGGATGAGAGTCTTCTTTGCTTCAGAGGTACTATCGAAGTTCGTTATGTTTTGGAAACTTCTCATTATTTTCAAGATCTTTTCAAATGAGGAGTCAGTTAGACCACACTGCCTTCCATCGCAACAATTCCAAAGGTCGCATCGAGCTTTGTGCCATCTTCACAATTTGGGTACAACAATTTCTTGTGATCTTCTAACATGCCCTCTAACTTCAACTTCTCATTTTCTTCATACCGCTTTGCATCGAAATGACCCTACCAAGTTCATCAGCCCATCCGATGCCCGTTCTTCACCTTTTTCCTCCATTGTCTTCCATAGCAAGATCACCAGATTCGTGAAACATATGATGATAGTTGTTATCATCTTCTTCTTCACCATCTTCCATCATAACCCCTTTCCCGGCTTGGTCCAGAATTATAGTTGGGCATGAAACCTTTCATAATCGTGGCCGCGAATGATTTTCGAGGAAGAGTACCTTGTTGTTCCGACATTGAACACATGGACAACGATAAATCTATTCTCTTTGTTTGCCGTAGCTACATCGATAAATTTATCCACGCTTTGATATACCCTGCCTACCCGCCGTCACCGCATATCCATTCCCGACTGCTCATCCGCATCATATAAGTAAGTTTATCAAAAACAGGACATCGAATAGTGAAATAACCAATTCACACCGGACATGAATTGTATCAATGACCTAGAAAAGATAGGATTGCTAACCTCGATCGAGGGAAATAAAGAGGAGAAAGCTCAAGTGCGCCCTGACACCTTTCTATATTTTTGTTCTATGAGAAATTCAACTGGATTTTCACTCAAACATTTCAACAAACACCTTCAATGCATGCATGAGAAAACTAGCACACACCTCACACCTTACACCATTCAAAAAAAGAGTGAAGGCAGGGGGCGCCAGATGAGTAGAGAGCAGTAGTTTAGTCTGGTTGAGCCAAAGAATCGACTAGCAGTACACGCCTTGTCGCCATTAAACTTTAGTCCCTTGGTGGCATTTCCAACCGGACGCATGCCCTTACTAACCGGACCCATGCCTCCTGGTCCCGCCCGCCCAACCGGACGTTAAGATTAGTCCTGCCAGGTGCAACCGACTAGTGCTCGAGGAGCGACGGATGGCTGTTTCTACTAGTGAAAGAGATTGGTGTAAACATAAGTAAAAGGTGGCACGTATCAGGAGAATAAACACGCGTCCAAATAGACAACCATACGGATCCACGGATGCATGCTCCAAACAGGGCCACGACAGAAAAAAAATAAAGGAAATCTAGCTGGCATGAACCAACTCGATGGAGTCCGATTTGAAAAGGAAAAAACAAAAGTAGACAGAACCGGCTGCAGCGCGGGTAGCCAAGACACTGTCAAAAAAAACTTCATCGAGGATTCATCACTAGGAATACGGAAGAAGCAGTATGTGCATGAAAATAATGTATGTTAATTAATATAGGGAAAAACATCTATCTATTATATACTAAAAGCAATATAAGAATGTCTAATAAAGCCACCAGGTTAAGCCACATCATCTAAATTATTTTAATGGTTAGATCTAAAATTTATGATGAAGATTTAACAAAATATTAATAGTTACGTAACCTATAACCCGACAGTTTTTAGGGACTTGATTGACACGACTTACGTTGGTAGGACCGTACCTAACAAACTAACAATCGAGGTGTATACGTGTCCGTTAAAATAGCTGACCCGGCTGGAACTTGGCACTCGTGGCCTCCATAATTAATCGCCAGTTTCAAGAAAAAAAGGTAAGCCTGCTACTGGCCTTCTGTTTGACGGTATGGGACAACCTACTTTGGCGGAAACGTGATAGCTGCATGTAAAAAAATTTAGCTTAAACGTTATGGCAACACCTGGTAGAAAAGGCCCATGCGTCCGATGGAGAAGGTTATTAGTCCCGCCCAACCGACGGGCAATCGACTAAAACGAATTATTAGTCCCGCTGCCCACCAACCGACAAATGTACACGCACGGCATCGTAGCGCGAGGATGGAACATAGTCCGGCTCGTAACACGAACCGGGACTAACCCTCCGCCGTTGCGTAGATTTGGCTCATTTCTTTGCCGCAGAGAATTCATTTTGGCACATTTTGTTGCTGCAGCATTTTCGCCACTTTTGTGCCGCGCAGAGAATTCATTTAGGTTGTTTTATTGTTTATTTAGTGTTTTGCACTTATCAACGAAGGAACCTTATATTACACAAGATCATCATGACAACATTACATTCAATACACGGATCGAGTTCATGCATTACATACAAAAGTTGCTATTCGATGCTACCGGCCAATTTCTTGAAAGTTGCTATTTTTACAATTCCTATTGCCTATACACAGCCGAGTAGTATTCCCCTTGTGTTTAGGACTTCGCATCCAAGAATCCCGCCAATTCCTCCTGAATTGCTCGTGATACGATCCTTTGGTAAGACCGTCCCGTAGACGCTCGATCTGATTTAAAAAGGAGTCACTATATGAATATGAAACTAAACACAATTTGATTGTAATAAAAAACTATAGAAATTGTTTACGACGTGGAGTTACTCTAAATTTCTGCCCTTCTCATCGCACGCCCGCCGGATGAACTCGCATACATAGTATCCACATAGATTGTTACCGTCCTCACGTGCACTTTACGAGAATGTAGTTCAATCAAAATAATAATCAAGCATGATAATAACTGTATCAAAACTAGAATCAAAGAGATGCGCCGGATATAGCTAGTGGTGCTTACATCTAGTGGTTGAAATGTAAGCCCTCTTTCCAAACACCCCTAGCTTCTTGGTGAACTGCTTCCAAGCGCCCCAGCGAGAAAACTAATAAAATAAGTTATTAAGTACTTGATATCATAAAATTTACTTAACGCTGCTTATATAGTGTCGTAATGATTAGAATTACCGCTGGAGAAGTATGTGCATGTCCTTCCACGCCTCAAGGGGTTTATGTTTGAGTCCATGACTAGTACACGCCTTTGTCAAGTTGAATGATTAATGAATATAGTGGTACCTAATGCAGAACTAATCAATTATATACTTAACATCGAGTAAGCTTAAATAGAAAGTGTATACAAGACAATAACACTCACTGGAAGTTGTAAGGAAATAGTATTTCTTTTGGTTTCTTGAAACCTTAACGCGGTACTATATTATCCTCCGTATCCTGGGGCTTATTTTGAGATTAGCTTCATGAACCCAATATGGGTCAATGAAGCCAATGTCATAGATTTGTCCTCCGCTGCATTCGAGAATCTTCATTCTGCATATTACAAGATGATTATATACATGCAATAAACAAAGTGAGATAGTGGAGACTAAGTTAATTACAGAATTAGTACTTACGCACAATAGGCACCGATGAGCGATTTGTCCAAGGCCTTGATTGAATAATTGAAATAGCTCAACAAATTCAATGGATATCATGTCATCACTTTCTTTCCCATGATGCTTTTTTGTAACCTCAAGACTATCCAGCTTAGCCCCGCACTTGTGGCGTGCATGTACCGCTTATGCAATCTTCGATTTTTGTTGAAAGATTATTTACCTCCTCAGTTTGACGAGAGGTTTGTCAGACTGGTATATGTATGCTACTTCACCACGGGAAGAACTCTAATCGATAAGTACTGGCAATACTCATACCTTGAGTAGCGGCAGCTTCAGACAGTAACTACCGGATCATACCGCTTCTTCGCCCCATATTTGCTCGACCCCACATTGGTTTGAGAAATCACCTTGAGAGGGGCGCAAGTCTGCTTTTGCTTGTTCTCCGAGCTGGGCAACAGATTTCCACGCATCAAGATCGCTCGAGGCTTTTTGTGCCGCATGTGACTTGAGAATAGAACGCCATAGTCCGATGACAGCTTTGGCTCGGGTTGATGAAGATTCTTTAGCATTTTCAACACTTTGGCTTTTTCTTCTTTGGTGCTAGGGAACTCGCTCTTCGTCCGCCTCAGCTTAGCGAAAACGTCGCTTCAAGATCAACAATCGCCAGCCTCTTCAAGACAGCCATAAGCTCTCTTGGGAGGAACCGCTGGTACTTTTGGAAGAGGCTCTTGTTTACGCTTTCGCGATCGCCACGACGACAAGAGCAGACGCCACGCTTTTATCCCGAGGCGCCGCGATGGCTCCCGCGCGATGGCTGCACCGGAGATTGGTGAGGCGATGGAGCCGGGTGAGGCGACGAAGACGGCCGCCGCGGGCGGCATTTACCTCACCGGAGACGGGTGAGGCGGCGTAAGATGGCCTTGGCGTGATTTCAAGCACCATACAATCCTTCACCATAGAATGGTGACGCTTTGGCCACCCAAAGACAGCCACATCCCTTCACCAAAGGGTAGTGAAGATCCAAAACCTCAAAGGTGGGCATGATTTCATCCACGCCGACAACAACAGAGCCCTCGAACCGGACGACAAAGGGTAAGTTGGTGTGGGTCCAATTGGTAAGGCATAGCCGACCGCCACCTTCATTGATATGTTCACAACTTTGACATGTAGCTCGCAGGTGTCATCTCCGTGATATCATCCATCGGGTAACCAACAGAGCCATCGTCGGTGCATCATCGGCATCGCCATTGTCATCACCCGACCTCGGAAGCCACATCGCTTCGATTATTCGACAGGCCGAGCATCGAATGCAAGCAGTCACCGAGAAGCCGTAGTACTTTTGCTCTTTAAGTGTGTTAATTTCATCTTGTTGTTGCTTTAATCGTTTTCAATTAAACGATTCGCTCTTTCTCGACTTTTCGCTCAATCCGCCCTTACTCCTCCGACGGCTTCTATCAGATATTTCTTCCTCTTCGGAAACCCACCTCCATGATTAGGAGCCTATTGTGCCTTGTGTTCGCCCATCATGTTCCTTATTTCCAAGGGCGAGTGTGAGCTCATCATTCTCTATCGGGAATGAAGTCCCCATCTTTAACAGCCTTTACCGCTTTCTCGATCCTCTCGATTGGCAAGGGGTCTTCTTTATGTCGTATGTTATATATACACCTCCTTACGACTCCAACGTGCCCCCATGCCCGTAAAACCAATTCCTTGCACGCTCTACCCAATCGCCTGCCTCGGGGGATCTTTATCACGCAGTTCGCTCAAGTTTCTCCCACTTAGGAATGCCAACCTGAGCCACCTTGCCTCATAGTATGGTGATACTTCTTCTTAGCAAAGATTCACTTTTATTCGCTTCGTACATTTTCTTAGCTTTTATGATTTCTTGTATTGCACAAACTCATCCCGTAATGGTTTTATCTTCTCAAACTGAATATTCTTGAAATCGAGTCTTCTCTTTCACGACATAGTCAAGGTGCAATCTTTTCTTCCACAGGAAACACTGGCCATCTTCTTCAAAGCCCACTCGACCTTAGCCTCCATGGCTCTCCCATGTTGTAGCAGCATCCTCAATCGGATCCTCCGATTTGGATCCAGCTCTATCTTCGGTAGTTTGAAATTAACCATGAGCCTCTTCCACAAGAAATCTTTGGCGTGGTTAGGGACAAATAAACATGTTCCTCTTCATCCGCATTAGCGTGCCTATTCCAATTTCTAATGGTGATCGGATTAAGTCCCTAACGACATTCAAGATTGTGCCACAAATTTGGTCGATAACTTCGAGTTGTTGGTCCGCTGCCTTCACGACATCTTCGATCCCTAACCTCTCATGGTCTTGCAACTTTTTGGTTGGGCCTCGCATTTTTTCAGTAGATTCCTTCGATCCGAGGGCTAAAAGAAGAAAGATCGCATTATTTCTATATAGATAGCGTATGATTAATTAATGAATTGATTTATATTACATGCACCTCGCCGAGCGGTCGCCTTCTCGATTACACAAGGCATCGCTTTCTCGCTGAAGGCAACACCTTCAACCTCAAACAAGTTGTCTACTGCAAAAAGAGGATCACCTCACCGAGTTGTTCAAACGCTGATACGCCTAAATTATCTTCCCACGGATCACACCTTGATCAACTCTTCCTTTTCTTCGCCTCCGACGGTGGGTCCATATTTTCAGATAGGTGGAAAACGAATAAGTCAAAGCTAAAGGAGAAAGTTAATAAGTCAAAGCGGCTAATCTAATATTTTCCTGGATCAAGGTGAAACCCTAATATATACATACACAATAAAAATGAAGAGAAACCCTAAACCCTAAGGCTATGAGAGGAACATGAGTATAAGGCTACAAAAGGTCTTCGATCTATCTATGGTCTTGATCTCGGTCTTCGATCTCAATCTATATCGTATTCTACCGAGAAGAACCAAATCACGAAGAAAGGAAACAATCAACACATGGCATCGATGCAATGCTCAAGCAATGATGATGATACGACAAGTTAATGTGCATTGGAATGTAACCTAAAGCATGCTCGACAATTTAATCGGGTTCCGAGGTAAACCCTAACTCAAGGAACTCCTAATCACCGTTAGGGTTATTAGGTGTTCTAATTAAACTTGTCATTTAATTAGATCTATCTATGGTATTGATCTCTGCCTTCGATCTCGATCTCGATATCGTATTCTACCGAGAAGAACCAAATCACCGAAAGAAAGGAAACAATCAACACATGGAATCGATGCAATGCTCAAGCAATGATGATGATAACACGTTAATGTGCATTGAATGTAACCTAAAGCATGCTCGACAAGTTAATCGGGGTTCCAAGGGCGCAAACCCTAACTCAAGGAACTCCGAACCAAGCCACCATGGTGGTGGCTTGTGGTGTGTAGGTGTTGGCTCGTCACAAGTGGCGGTTTCGATCCGGAGCTTATCTCCGGCTTCTTTGCGCCGATGCTTCACAACACGCCGGACTCAAGGGCGAGGGATATGAGAGGGAACATGAGTATAAGGCTACAAAAGGTCTTCGATCTATCTATGGTCTTGATCTCGGCTTCGATCTCAATCTCGATATCGATTCTACCCAGAAGAACCAAAATCACGGAAGAAAGGGAAACAATCAACACATGGCATCGATGCAATGCTCAAGCAATGATGATGATACGACAAGTTAATGTGCATTGAATGTAACCCTAAAGCATGCTCGACAAGTTAATCGGGTTCCGAGGCGCAAACCCTAACTCAAGGAACTCCTAATCACCGTTAGGGTTATTAGGGTGTTCTAATTAAACTTGTCATTTAATTAGATATATCTATGGTCTTGATCTCGTCTTCGATCTCGATCTCGATATCAGATTCTACCGAGAAGAACCAAATCACGAAGAAAGGGAAACAATCAACACATGGAATCGATGCAATACTCAAGCAATGATGATGATACGACAAGTTAATGTGCATTGAATGTAACCCTAAAGCATGCTCGACAAGTTAACGGGGTTCGAGGGCGCAAACCCTAACTCAAGGAACTCCGAACCAAGCGACCATGGTGGTGGCTTGTGGTGTGTAGGTGTTGGCTTCCGTCGCGGCTTTCGATCCGGAGCTTCTCCGACGGCTTCTAGGCGGCCGATGCTTCACAACACGCCGGACTCAAGGGCGAGGGTTTCCTCCTTCGCTGCTTCGTGTGCCTGGCCGTCCCCTGTGGGCAAGGGCGGCCGACACGAGCTTCTTCGCCGATCCGGAGGAGGAAGAAGATGGTGGACTTGATTGCTTTTTCAAGTTTCTTTAGGGTCCCTGCTTATTTTCTCGGCCTCGTGGTAATTTTTATTTCTTAGGCCTCCGCACTCCAAAATGACGTTATTGCAGAATATATTTTGGGTGCTTCCACCCGTAATCCGCTCAAAAAATCAATCTAATTGCCGCCTGCTTTGCCACCAAGAAGCAGAGGGAGGCGATGCAGAGGCGTGACAGTGGGGCCGCGGCTACCGGGACGCCGCGGCCAGGAAGGGCGACAATGCCATGGGGAAGCAGAGACGGCTGGCCACGGTGTCAGGTGCCTGGGAAGGAGACGCGCGACGCGGCCGCTTGCCATGGAAGAGACGCGGTGGCGGCCGGAGGCGAGGCGCTGACGACGTGAGCAGCCATTGGAGTGGGGCAGCCATGACGCACGGCCGGGCTATCGGCGAGTGGGCATCAAGCATGAGGCAGGCGGAGAGAAGTGGTGGGAAGGAAGAAGAAGAGGCACGCAGCTTATATCAGTATTTTAGTCCTGTTCATGGCTCCAACCGGGACTAAGTAGGTATACGTGCTGAGCTACCCAACCGACCTATAGTCCAATTTCAGCAAGAATACAAAAGCCTTCCGTCCTGGTGGCTCCAACCGGACGTATTCCCTTGTTTTCAAATTTTTTCGTTATTTTCTCCTGTTCTCTTTATTTTTTATTTTGGGGTTTAAATTTGTAATGTTTTTAAATGATAATTACTTGAATTTAGAAAATTTAAACATAAAAAGTGTTTGGATTTGAATAACTAATTCGAAACCATTTTCTGTTTTGAAAAATAATTAATGTAACCATTTAAAATTAATAATGAAATAACTTATATTTTCTAAATATTAATTTGGAATTTAGAAAAACTTTAAACATAAGAAGTGTATGGATTTGAATAAATAATCCAAAACCATTTTCTATTTTTAAAAAATAATTAATGAAACCATTTAAAATTAATTAACTTATATTTTTGAATATTAATTTGGAATTTAGAAAACTTTAAACATAAAAGTGTTTGGATTTGAATAAATAATTCAAAACCATTTTCTGCTTTAAAAACAATTAATGTAAATCCATTTAAAATATGAACCATTTACAACTAAAATGAATTAACTTATATTTTTAATATCAATTTGGAATTTAGAAAAACTTTAAACATAAGAAGTGTATGGATTTGAATAAATAATTAAAAACATATTCTATTTTTAAAAAATAATTATCGTATATTTTACTTTCAACTATGTAACATAATATGACACCACGCCAAGGATTTTCATTGTTCGATTTTTTGAATTTATTATGTCTGCTTTTAATTATCTCAATTTCTAACTATGGTCGAATCCGGTGCATAAAGATAGGGGACGAGCATCGTAGAACTTGCATTGATCTCTCAAGAAACCACATATTATGAAGTCTAAAATGATTTTTCAAAAATCACGGCGATAGATCATGTACCGTAGTACAAAACCTGACCTTCCCTACCGATTCTACAGATATTTGTCCTTTTACCCTGGATGGACGTAAAAGGTTTGAGATGTACCTGTTGGGAGATAGTCCATGTAAGGTGGTCTAGTATTTTAGGAAAGTAGGACTTGAGAGCATTACGAACGGCACTTTGTCGGTTACTTCATAAAATCGCATCTGCTTTTTGCATTTCGTAAAATGGAAAAGGGCTTTTCCGTATGAACAAAAGGAAAACTTCATCCTGCAACATTGTTCTCCATACCAATATCCACACACATGCATAATATGGGCACAACATCATAAACTATGCGTGATTCAAGATATAACATCGGTCATTTGGACCGTAAAGCCATGAAACCTCGAACATGATAGGTCATTTTGTGAAGGTTTTTCAAACATGATCAATATACAAGTCTGTATTTTTCCTTTCAACTATGTAAATATAATATGACACCACGCCAAGGATTTTCATTGTTCGATTTTTTGAATTTATTATGCCGCTGGAATTATCAATTTCTAACTATGGTCAACCGTGTGCATGAAGATAGGGACGAAAGTCGTAGAACTTGCATCGGATCTCCTCAAGAAACCACATATTATGAGTCTAAAAATGATTTTTTCAAAAAATCACGGGCATAGATCATGTACTGTAGTACAAACCGACTTAATCGCCGAGATTCAAGCAGACATTTGTCCTTTTACCGTGGATGGACCTAAAAGGTTTGAGATGTACGTTGGGATATAGTCCATGTAAGGTGGTCTAGTATTTTAGGAAAATAGGACGTAGCATTCTAAAACGGCATTTTGGTGGTTACTTCACAAACGACCCGCTTTTGCGCTGGAAAATGGAAAAGGGCTTTTCCGCATGCGACAAAAGGAAAACTTCCTCCCGCAACATTGTTCTCCATACCAATGTCCACACACATGCATAATATGGGCACAACATCACAAACTATGCCGTGATTCACATAACATCGGTCATTTGGACCGAAAGCCATGAAACCTCGAACATGATAGGTCATTTTGTGAAGGTTTTTCAAACATGATCAATATACCAAGTCTCGTAGTTTTCTTTTCAACTATGTAAATATAATATGACACCAATGCCAAGGATTTTCATTGTTCGGATTTTTTTGAATTTATTAT